>PVKZ01001166.1:0-466505 GCA_004027375.1 Macroglossus sobrinus
TAAGGCTAGACTATCCTAGGTTTGTGTAAGTGCACTCTATGATGTTCACACAATGATGAAATCACCTTAAGACACACTTCTTAGAAAATATCCCTATCATTAAGTGACACATGACTTAAAATGAAAAGGTCTGAGGCTCTAATGTATAACATGGGGACTATGGTTGATAATATTGTGTTGTATAATTGAAATTTGATGAGAGAGTAGAAAAATATTCTCAGCGAAAGGAAGGAAGGAAGGAAGGAAGGAAGGAAGGAAGGAAGGAAGGAAGGAAGGAAGGAAGGAAGGAAGGAAGGGGACCTCCATTTCTCATCTGCCTCCACATCTCTCATGAGTGTATCTGATGGAAGGAACCCAATTGATGGTTAGAACCCTAGCTGCAAGAGACAATATAATTTTTAGCTTTCCAGCCCCTGCAGCATACAAACGTTTATAGAAGGAGCTAGGAATAAATGTCAATTCAACATAACTAGCATCATGCTATGAGAGCCTAATGTATTCATCTCCTAGCAAGCCTGAGCTTATCAGCAGCACCATCAGACTGTAAGCTTGTGCTAAACATTAAGAGCAAGAGTCATCTGTCTTCCTATCAGTTAAATTCTCAGAACCTAATACAGGTCTAGTGCATATCTCTTGAACGTAAAACTATTTAAAGATCTTGTACAGAATGGCTGAGAAGATGTTATTTTTTGTCAGAAAGATCTGGATTTAAGTACTGATGTCTCCTCATCTGTGAACTAGATAAAAATAATGAAATTTCTCTCAAGAGTTTTTGATGAGAATTAAACAATACGTGTAAAGCACTTAACCACAATGCCTTTCACATATCATTCAATAATGTTTGTTGTTTTTATTGGGATTATCACTATTATTTCTGTCCCTTGTATCTAACTCCACATTAGGGATCAACTTGCCAGTTATTGCCATGGATGTATTTCAAGTCAGAAGGCTACATTTCCTTCTCTTCCCTGGACAGTGGCTGGGGTGACCTTACCAAGGTCCTCCTTGTGGATCTTTTATTCTCTGCTTCCAAGGCTACCCGCCTCCTTGTCTGAGTATCATTGACTTATTTGTATAGAGATATGCTTTAGATCTTCTAACTCCTTCAGTTTTATCAGTTCCCGCTGTATTGGAATCCACTCACTTCAAACACCTAAACATTTTATATGAGGAAAATATTACTTTAAACTACAATACTTTAATTACTGGTGAACTTGTACATTTTCTAAAATATTTTATTGGCTATTGGGCTTTGTGCATATGTGTGTGTATTATTTGCTTATTGGTTTACCTATTGGAGCATCCAGTTTCTTCTCATTAATTACTAAGCACCCTTTATATATTTGAGATATGTTTAATAATTTAGTTATCTTGTATACATTACAAATATTTTTATTTTATCATTCTATTTTTTATAAATAGAAATTCTTTTTTTTCCAGTTTTATTAAGAAATAATTGACATGCATCACTGTTTAAGGTATACAGCATTATGGTTTTATTTAATATATTATGAAATGATCATATAGATACAATAAAAAGAAAAGAAAAAATTTTTCTCCTTGTGATGAGAACTCACTTGTAATGAGAATCTACTCTCCTAACTGTACATCATACATCAGTGGTAACTATAGGCACCATGCTGTACTTCACATCCCTAGTGCTTATTTGTCTTATAAGTGGAAGCTCATACCTTTGACCTCTTCTTGTACCTTCCTCCAATTCATCTTCTCCTCACTCCCTGCCTCTGATAACCACAAATCTGATCTTTTTAATGAGTTTGGTGTAGGTTTTTTTTGTTTATTTGTTTAGATTCCACAGATAAATGAGTTCATATAATATCTTTCTTAATCTGACTTAGTATAATCCTTTAAGTTTCATCCATATCGTCACAAATGGTAGGATTTTGTCATTTTTTTGTCATTAATATTCCATCATCTATAGATAGATAGATAGATAGATAGATAGATAGATAGATAGATAGATGTCTTCTTTATCTATTCAGCCCATCTTCTTTATCCATTCATCCATTGATGGACAGTTAGGTTGTTTACAATATCTTGGCTATTATAAATAATGCTACTATGTACATAGGGGTGCAGATATCCTTTGCAGTTAGTGTTTTTTTTTTTTTTTAATATATTCCCAGTAGTAGAATTGCTGGATCATATGGTTGTTTAATTTTTAATTTTTGAGGAACCTCTATACTGTTTCCTGTAGTGGCTGTACCAATTTATAATCCCACATACTGTGCACAAGGGTTTTCTTTTCTTCACATACACGTCAGCACTTGTTATCTTAAACAGATATTTTTAATCTCTTCATGCATGGCCCTATATTTTGACTTTTTAGAGAATTCTTTACTTTCTCAAAGTAAAATATGTATACTTTGGTTCTGATTTTACTTATTTTATTATCATAATTTTAATGACTATAAAATATATCACTAGGAGTTATATCATAATAAATATCTTTGGATACTTAGATTTTTTCCTAAAAGAATAACCTGATATACATCCCTGTGCCTGTCTTTTCCCATATTTCATACAATCGAGGCCAAAATATATAAAGATTTCATTGTTCTTTATAAATGGTTTCCAGTATAGAAACTTTAGATAAAATGACCATATAACTTATTATCAAATATGGACACTTTTTTTCATTAAATTTATTGAGGTGACATTGGTTAATAAAATTATATACGTTTCAAGTATACAATTAATCAAGTGTATAACACATCATCTGTATATTGCATTGTGCATTAATCATCCAAAGTCAAATCTCCTTTCGTCACAATGTATTTGTCCCCATTTACCCTTCTTCTACCTCTACCCTCCACCCTTACTCTCTGGAAACCACTTAACTGTCCATGAGTTTTTGTTTGTCTGTCTTGTTCATTTGTTGCTTTCAGTTTTATATCCCATACATGAATAAAATCGTATGGTTCTCAACTTTTTTTGTCTGAGTTATTTTGCTTAGCATGTTAATCTCAAGATCCATCCACATTGTTGCAAATGGCAGAATTTCATCTTTTCTTACGGCTAAGCAATATTCTATTGTATATATGTACCACAGCTTCTTTTCTAATTATCTATTGAAAGACATCTTGTTTCCATGTCTTGGTCACCATGAATAATGCTGCAATGAACACAGGGAAACATATATCTTTATGGGTAAATGTCTTCAAATTTTGGGGGTAGATACCCAGAAGAGGAATTGCTGAACCAAAGAGTAATTCTATTCTTATTTTTTGAGGAACCTCCATACTGTTTTTCATAGTAGCTGTACCAATTTACATTCTCACACGCAGTGTATAAGGGCTTCTTTTTCCCCACAGCCTCTCCAACACTTGTTTTTATTTGTCTTGTTGATAACAGCCATTCTAACAGGTATGAGGTCGTATCTCATTGTGGTTTTGATTTTCATTTTCCTAATAGCTAGTGAAGGTGAGCATCTTTTCATATAACTGTTGGTTGTTTGTATGTCTTCTTGGGGGAAGTTTCTGTTCAGATCCTCTGTCCATTTTTCATTGGATTGCTTGTTTGTTTGCTGTTGAGTTGTACCAGCTCTTTATATATTTTGGATATTAGCCTCTTATTGGAGGCATTGTTTTCAAAAATATTTCCCATTCAGTTAGCTGCCTCTTTGTTTTATTGATGGTTTCTTTTGCTGTATAGAAGCCTTTTAGTTTGATATAGTCCAATTTATTTATTTTTGCTTTTTCCTTTCTTGCCTTTGAGATCAAATTCATAAAATCTTCTCTAAGACTAAGTTCCATAAGTTAGTACCTATGTTTTTCTATATGCAATTTATTGTCTCAGGTCTTATATTTATGAGTTTGATCCATTTTGAGTTAATTTTGGTATATTGTGACAGGTAGCAGTCTAATTTCATTCTTTTGCATGTAGCTTTCCAACTTTCTCAGCACCATTTATTGAAGAGGCTTTCTTTTCCCCATTGTAAATTTTTGACTCCTTTGTCAAAAATAATTTGCCTATAAATGTGGGTTTAATTTCTGAGATCTCAATTTTATAGCAGAATACTTATGAGAGCAAACGAGCTATATAAAAAATTAGGCTGAGACAGAGGCACCAGGGCTCATGGTCATCTACTTTCACAGATCATTCTCAAATGTATAGTGTGAAATAACATTAGCAGTCCATAGGGAAGGTGTCTCAATTGGTGATATGTATTGTCTCAATATGTGCTATGTATTGGTCACAATGTGACACCAACAAAAGTGTCCTTGATGCAACTCCCCTAAACATTCCTTAAACTCCATTTTTGGAGAAGAGTTACATGAGATACATAATAGGAAGAGGGACCCAGGTATCCACAATTACTTCTGGTTTTAGGAAAAATAGCTATGTGCATACAGAGGAGTCATTCTCATTTGCTATTTCTGCTAATGAGACCATTCCATTGTGGTCTTCCACCCATTGGTAACTGCAAATGAGATCAATGGGGACCAAAACTGGTTGGATCTGAGCATAACTGCTTGGATCTTGATTGCACATTTCTGCAAATATGATCCATGTTTCATTGTTTAATTGTCACTTTCTAAATCTTCATTTTTCAGACCTCGTCATAAAGCAATTTGATTCTAATTACAGCCACGTAGACAATGATGTAAACCAACTTCTACTACTTAAGAAAACCAATAGAGGAAGAGAGATGAGCACACTTTTGACTTCTCTAGTGTGGCAGCTTAAACAATAAATGTGACCTTTGACTAATGTAACAGCAAACAAGCATCTCAGGATTTTAAAGCTGGATGAGATTTTAGAGCTATACTAATCTAGGCCCTTTGTCTGTAAAATAAGGACACCAAGGCCTAGAGTGTCAAGTGACTTACCTAAGTCAGACAGCTGGTGGAGGTCGAGCTGAGACAATCAACCAGGTCTGTGAGTCCTAGTCCAGAGCTCTTTGTGCCACAACTCTAAAGCACAACTTGTCGTTGTTATGAGGATGAAGTAATGTTTGACTTTTCCATTTGACGCAAGTAAATGCAAGGTATTATTTCCATTATAATGTTATAGAAGAATGGTTAAAGAGATGTTTCCAGACTTGCTTCTCATTAGATTATTGACTACATAAGGCTTACAATGGAAGTACATAAAGCCTACATTGAAGACACTGAATGAAAAAGGCAAAAATAGATGGAATCAAATGGAAATGCTCTATAAAACATAAATTGATGGCTTGTTGTTTTACTTTTCTTCAACAAAGTTGTAATTCAATTGGCCTTGATGGAAGGACAATGATGAATTGATTGATTCACTTGTACATTATGTCAGAGAGACTAGAAAATTACTAAGGTAATTTGAGAAATAGAAATATTCCAAAATTATCTTGTCTGAAGACATTATCCTTTTGAACTAAGTTTTCAAAATAGAATCACAACTGGTGTCTCCAAGATTCTGTTTCTAGGAGATAAGACCATCACATTAGCAAACAGACAAGCAACCTTCAGCACATTTAGTAACTTTTTTTTTTTTTTGTCAAAATTCTTCTGAAGCATGACCCTGGCAAAAAGCCTCTGAAACAAAATGTTGGTGTGGACTATACTATCTCTTACCAAACGCAGAGCAAAAGGAGGGTTACTTGATGAAGAACATTCAGTTATTTGAGGAAAAAAAAAATCAGTACAGGAACTGTAAAGAAAGAAACATTTGTAGATTGAAAAGAGAAGAATTGTTTGAATTCTGTGTCTCAAGATCACTTTAAATCTATGCCTTGATCACCACTATTCAACAAAGGGTGTCCTTCCCTTGTCATATCCTCCACAATGTTTCTTTCCCACAGCCCCATCTTAACCTGCAGGTTTTTCAGCAATTACCTTGGAGTCATTTCTTCTCTGTGCTCCAAGGCTTGGGGTGGAAAAGGACCCTGGGTCAGAAAGGAAGTTGGTGAAGAACAGCACTGTTCAGAGAAATATAACTTCATAAAACAATTTCATCTCCATGAAGTAAAATATCTTTCTTTGGTTCACAAATGTGTCCTAAGCCATTAGAGCAGTGTCTGATTCATTGAATATTTACAATAAATATTTGTTAAATGAATGAGCAAATTTCTGAGTCCTTAACCCATTATAATGGTAGGAGATTGCTTCTTTGTTGTTCTAGGCTCCTTTCTCCTTCCAAAATTTTAAGTAAAATTTGATCATCTTACACTATACCCTGGAAATAATATATAAAATCTCCAATCTATTCTGGTTACTCTTGCTGTGCTGGTTGGCCAAGCCTGTAGTGCTCTCCAGTTGTCACTCAGGCACTACTTTGCTGCCTCAAACAGAACAGAGAAACTTTGGGTGAGGCCAGGAACCCCAGGCCTTAAGTGTATCAGGAGACCATCTCCTTGATGCCAGGGAGAAATGCACAGCTCCTCTTGCAAATGGGACTAACAGCTCAGGCTCTCTAGCCCAGGTTGGGGTCCTTTTTTAATAAAAAGAGATCCTGTCTCTTTCTCTTCTGCTTCTCCAACCTTATTTCCTCAACTTTACCTTGTCTATGTTTTTTACTTGAGAAATAAGAGCTATAAAAAGTTCCAGGCTTACTCTTCATTCCTCCCTGACTTCCCCCAGGCACTAACACCCAGAACTCACTACCTACTCCAATGGATAAAATGGAAAGGGGAAGATGAAGAATGGAAAAACAAAGCCATAAATATCTCAAAATATTTTTCAGCTGAGTACGTGACCAGGTGCATATAAGCCCTACACTGACCACAAAATCAACTTAAAAGAAAGTAAGAACAGTTATGTTTATCCTTCTCTAAACTGCAATACAGAAAGAAAATGCACATTTAGTAACTTTTTTTAAATCAATATTCTCCTATAACCAACAGCATAAAAGAAATTAATTTCGTCTAAAAAATGTTTGGGTATTAAGATGATGACCAGCTCAAAAAGCATTAGAGTAACTTCATTAAAAGGACATAGACTAGGTTTCAGGCACATAGATAAATTTATACTTTTAAACCAAATTTATGGCCTTCCTTTATTGTAAGGACAGTAAGTATTATTGATTGTACATTTTAATACATTTCAGGGGCATGATGAACCTGGATAGTAAGAGCATTTTTCTCTTGTTCTACCTAATGCAGAGCAAACTTCTTGGAAGGAATTCGTTAGGAATGAAAGGGAAACAATTGGGTTGCAGGTAAGGATGCGTAGGGTGGAGGGATTCTTTAGGATTTAGGGTGTGGGTTTCAAGAATAATGGCTCCAGGGAAGCCATGAAAGAGGATGTAATTATGAGGCAGATTGATTTATTAATTATTATAGAAAAACAACAAAGGCTAGAAAGCAGTCTTTAGAAATTATTCTTTTTCTCAAATAGTAGGAAATAGAAATATGGAAATACTTCAGTTGGAAGGAAGGCCATCACTAAATCCCTGAAGTGAACTACAACTTCTATTTCTTGTTTCTATCCCCTTCCTTTGCATCCTATGTGTCACTATCTTCCACAAAAAAAATAATAATAATAAAATAAAATAAAAAAATAAAAATAAAATAAAAAAGCCTATACCTTTAGTCTCCAAGAGAAGAGAAAACACATGTAGGAATAACATTTTAGTGATTATAATGATCAGAATTCCTCAGATTCCTTTTGATATCATTCTGCTGTGACCTTTAGACAGCTCATATTTCAGGCCCAACCTGAATTACAGCCTCATCTCTGCTGTAATTTGCATGTGAACCATGCCATAGGGAAGTGCTTCACAATTAAATGGGACCGCCTAACTTTCAAATGTTGGGCATGACCTGTGAGAGACCAATTAAAACATTATTAATATTTTATTTGTGTGCTTTATGAATGCTATTACAGGAATACATAGCATCTTATTATGATTCACTTTATTGTACTTCACAGATATTGCGTTTTTTTAGAAAATGAAGGGAGGACCCTCCACCAGGAAAAACATTAATACTCACTGAAATCTCAAATGATGGTTAGCATTTTTTAGTAATAAAATATATTTCAATGTACATTGTATTTTTAGACATAATGCTATTGCACACTTCATAGGCTACAGTATAGTGTAAACATAACTTTAATATGCACTGGAAAACCAAAAAATTTGAGTAACTCGCTTTATTGCAACATTGGCTTTATTGCAGTGATCTGGCACTGAACCCACAATATCTCTAAGGTATGCCTGTGTATTTATAATTGTTTACATTTTGAAAATGAAACTATATAAAACAGGGATCATTCATCAAAACAAATATTTATGTGACAGTTTATTATACATAGGGTACTTGCAAAATAGACGTGCCCCTGATTCAAGGTCAGCTAACCTCAAATGATCACAATTGAGAGAAACAGTATTTTCTAAAATACTTTTAAACATTATCCATTCACTTTTTAAGACAATAAAAACAGCAAGAATTAATTTGTGCAGCTTTCCTTACTCTAAGCTCAAGTCATGGGTCCAGTTCCATTAAATTTTAACCATGTATATAATCCCAAAGGTTTAAAAGTCCCACCTTCTTCTATTGTTCCTGTCTTTTGGACAAAGCCTCATTTTTTATATTATACCAAGACAAGTCATGAAAGAGAAATAATTGTTGCTGTCACTGAGCCACTATCAAGTCTCACGTAGCATCTGTTCTGATACTTTGTGATATAAAATTACTAACATACCAGTAAAAGCCAAAAATAATTATGTCATATTAACCAGGAACCTCATGAATGAAAGATACTCCTTTTAAAATGTGCAAATCTTCCTATGTTAGGCACTAAATAGAAAGAACTATCTGCTATATGCTCAGGAGAATTTCCTGCTACACATACTGAAATATGTCCCTGACCAAAGTGGTGAGAAATAAGATTGCAGGTAAGCAGGTTATGATCACAAATTTAAGATATTTTGAATATTAATATGGGAGAATAGACCCTGCTTATTTTCTTCAGCAATTAGGATTATGTTACATAACCTGCTGAATACGTATCTAATAATCATAGAGAAGTTTCTTGTTGGCAATGAAAAACTCACTTCACTGGTAATTATATATGCAAAGAAACTAATTTTTTAAATATTTCATTTTGTTAAATGACTTAAAATGTTAAGAAGTGGAAAGGTCCCATAGGGAATGGTTTGGAGCATGGCCCAGATTCTTGCTTTAGAACCAAAGTATTAAATCCCCCCTGCTGCTGAGAATAGATTGCTAATGGCTCATAGCTGAGTGCTCTTCTGCATCTCTCCCTCTGCCAAAGCCTTGCCCAAAATTTCCCTCCTTTTCCAGGGACATCCCACATTTAACGACTGATCAATAATAGGGTACAAAGACCTGCCCCCCTTGCCTCGATTCAGAATGACTCTGAATCCCAGCTCCAGAGTTCCCTGTAGGATTGTCTGAGGTCTGTTGCAAATTGTTCACAGCTCATTTTCTCTGCTCAACCTTGCTTCCATCACTCCATTATAGATGTTGTTGCCAAAAATACAACCCAGTGACCCCCCTACCCACAAATCTCCAACTGGAGTATTTTCCCAAGGAACTCAACCCAAGACAGTTGGCACTGAAAATGGTCATAGAAATGAGATTCTAAAATGGGGTTTTGGAGTTGAATCCCTGCCAGCCGACTGCCATCCAGAACCTTGTGCCTGGTGAATGGAGTACTAATAGCACCTAGCAATGCTATGGCAATGTGATTGCTGATTTGAACCCACGAATGCTAAAGTTGTGTCCCACCTGCATACCCGTAATTTAAATAAGACACGGAGATTTCTGCATTTAATTTGTATTAAAATTTCTCTCAGTATAGCTTGGACAAGTCTGCCACCTTCTGGAGAAGCTAATGAATACCGGGTACTGAGGCATTCTCATCTGCTTTGGGAAAAAGTATTTTGAAGTTGCATCTTAACCCAACACCGTGTCTCTCCATGAAGTTAAACCAATTCCTAATCCCTCACAAACCCTGTGAACAAGTTTTTTATTAGAACTAAGACTTCGAAGAGCTTGCGCATCAGTTTTTTAAGGTGAAAATTTAATAGCTAATATTTGTAGAGCTCTCACTATGGGCGTGTTTTAATTCTTAATCCTCACAACAGCCCTTATGAGACAGGAACTATTATCATAAATACGTCCATTTTTCGGATGAAGAAACCAAGTTTTAGGGAGTTTAATGTTACTGGACGTTAAGTTTAACCCCACCTTGGGTAGTCAGAACAATGACTAGCGAGCATGCTAGCTCCGTAACCTAGTAACCGCCCCGCCGTACCCGGACATGCGCACAAAAACACTGAAACGATTCTGTAGAAGGGTGGCATTGAGGGGCGGGGCTCCAAAGTCCCAGCATTCCCTTCGTGCCGCCACCAAGATGGTGGCCCCCATGTTGCGGTTCATTTCCCGGGGCCGATGCTATTTTACCCCTGGCCCTTTAGGACTCTTGCCCCTGGGGCTGCGTGAGGCCCACTCGGGTGCTCAGGGGTTACTGGCGGTGCAGAAGGCTAGGGGTCTTTTCAAAGAGTTCTTTCCCGAGAAGGGTACGAAGATAGAGCTCCCAGAGCTCTTTGACCGCCGCACGGCGGGCAACTCTCCCCAGACCATCTACTGCGGCTTCGACCCCACGGCCGACTCGCTTCATGTGGGACATCTGCTGGCACTGCTGGGCCTGTTTCACTTCCAGCGAGCGGGCCACAATGTGATCGCGCTGGTGGGAGGCGCCACGGCGCGCCTGGGAGATCCAAGCGGCCGCACCAAGGAGCGCGAAGTGCTGGATGCAGAGCGGGTGGGAAGCAACGCGCGAGCCCTGCGCCAGGGGCTCGAGGCCTTGGCGGCTAATCACCGGCAGCTCTTTACTAATGGGCAGACCTGGGGCAGCTTCACGGTGCTGGACAACTTTGCCTGGTATCGGGAGCAGCGCCTGGTGGACTTCCTAGCGGCAGTAGGCGGCCACTTCCGCATGGGCACGCTGCTGAGCCGGCTGAGCGTACAGACAAGGCTCAAGAGCCCCGAGGGGATGAGTATGGCGGAGTTCTTATACCAGGTGCTTCAGGCCTATGATTTCTACTACCTGTTCCAGCGTTATGGATGCCGGGTCCAGCTGGGTGGATCTGATCAGTTGGGCAATATCATGTCAGGATACGAGTTTATCCACAAGTAAGCGCCTTTAGACCCCGGAAAAATCCTGTGATAAATAACATACACGAATAGCTTGTGATTCATTATTAGGATTGTGAAATGACATCTTTCTTCAAGCCCTTGTTGGTTTTATCCGCATTAAGGGTGTTAATATTATCACCATATAATATGTAATGGTGTTAATATCAGTGGCTAATGAGAACTAAAGGGCTGAATTAAAATATCAAGTATGGGATGTATTCTAGAGCTCTGCAGGTAGTAGGCTAGTTAGGATTCGGATTGTATGTTTTGTTTCCCCTTTTGTGGGAAACATTTGGGAAATAACGTACATTTTTATTATTAATCTTGATAATAGATTGAGAGAGGCGAACCAGAGCTAGCCCATGAGCTACTCATTTTTTTAAATCTGTATATCATCTTTAGCGTCTCTACCTGACTCCACCTTTACTCAAGTCTCTTCTTCCCACCCAGCCTTTAAAATTTTCTAGGCCTTGGCTAGGCAACACCTTCTCTTGGCTTCCCCAGAGTCATTGTTGGTTCAGTTGCAGTTCAGAATGACAAATACCAAAATAGAGTGAATACTCTGAAAGTAGTAAGAAGGACAAGAATCCAGATTTAGAATGTCACAGAAGTTTTCGTAGAGCAAGAGACCTTACTGAAACTGGAAGAGTGATAAGCTGAACCTACCACCACCTGTGCTTGAAGCACATAATGACGTTCTTCTTTATGCATAGGTTAACTGGAGAAGACGTATTTGGAATCACTGTTCCTCTAATTACAAGTACAACTGGAGCAAAACTAGGAAAGTCTGCTGGCAATGCTGTTTGGCTAAACAGAGAGAAGACATCTCCATTTGAATTGTATCAATTCTTTCTCAGGCAGCAAGATGATTCTGTAGAAAGGTGAGTTCTTAATAGTGTGCTGAGAAAAATTAAGTTCATAAGTTCGTGATACTATTTTTAGCATTTGATTTCTCTGTATTCTTTATAGTTTTTTGTGTGTTTTTTACTTAGATACTATTTAAGACAAACCGTTATATCACAGAACATTGTAATTTTAACTGTTATAAAGTTAAATACTTTTGGTTAAAGCAGAAAATCACGGTGGTTGGTAGAAAACAGTCAAGGTTGTAATCTACATCTAACATGTACTTAGGACGTTATTGCTTGCATATTCTAGTTTTTTCACTCCTTTCATCTTAAACTTCACTAAGCCTTATTTTACTTTGTCTCAAGTCTTTTTTTCTTTAATATAATGTAAAACACCTTTTGAAAGCCTTAAAATGATTTTCTCATTCACATTATCTTAAATTTTTGGAAGAATATAAATTAATGAGAAAACAAATATATCTGCAACAAAGAAAATGAATTTTTCAAAAAATATTTCTGATACAACTGTACTATCAAAGTAATCTATGAACAATAATTTTAAAATTTTTAAGTGTATGACTTTCCTGCAGGACATTCAAAAACTATTGAGCAAAAATAAAGAAGACCTACATAAATGGAGAGTTATATTCTAATAGAACTGATATTGGTTCCATAAGATTTGATCCACGTATTTAGTGCAATCCCAACCAAATCTTCCTTGTAAGATTTACACGGAAATAAAAAAGACTGAGATTGTCCAAGATGTTTTTTAGGAACAGAGCGGAAGCTATGGCTTATTGTAAAACTATAGAAATTAAAGGTTCATATTTTTTCCTTTAGATTTATCCCTAACATATTTGATGATACAGTTCTCTAGTTTGATATATCAAGAACTTCATATCTTTTTGAAAACTTCATTTTCTGATTGACTCTGACATGTAGAAATAGAATTAATTTCTATATAGTAATCACATATTCAGCAACCCTGCTAAACTCTTATTAATTCTAATAACCTTTAGATATTTGAAGTACATGCTTCAATGTAAGGTTAACTAAAGAGACAAATGGAACAGATTAGAGAATCCAGACAGACTCCAGCATATATAGTCACCTGATCTCAGTGGCACTGCAGAGCCATAGGGTAAGACAATCTTTTTAATAAATATTTCTTGGATAATTAGATGTCTTATGTGGGGAAAATAATAAAAATTAACCTCACACTGTACACAGAAATCAATTCCAGGTAGATTATCAATCTAAATCTATTACAAAAGACAAACAATCTAAACAAAAGTTTTAGAAGATAAATAGGAAAATTTCTTCATGACTGGGATAGGGAAAGTTTTTTAAACAAGACCCAAAGAAAAAGATTGATAAATTTGGCTAAGTTAAAGTAACATCAACTGTTCATCAGAAGTTCACCTTTAAGAATGAGAGAATATAGTTTCAGTACATGTAACCGATAGAGTTTATATTCACATTAATATACAGAATTGCTATAAGCCAATGAGAAAGACTGACAGCCCAGTAGAAAAATGAGAAGAGACTTGAACAGATACTTCATAGGGATTCTATTCAAAAGGCCCAAAACATGTGAAAAAGTTGCTCAGCCTTAATAATAAGAGAAATGTAGGATAAAAGAACAGTAAAATGCAAAAAAATTGGTGCTCAAGGGCTGTCATTACAGGTATGTGCTTAATCCATTAAGAAATTAGGTAGACTCATGTTTGGTCCAGAGACGCCAGGAGGCATAGTCAGGTGTAATCAAGAACTGAATCAGAATGTGAAGCCGAGTAGGACTAAAGGTAAGGCTTGTTGGGCTTTACCCCAACAGAAGATGGCAGATTTCCATGTGATCGCACGAGATTGTGTGTATCAGGCAAAGAATAAGTGAGATGAGGGCTGTGTTGACTCCAGAACATGAAAAGGCCTAGTATATGTTGTACCTATCTGAGGGTAGTGGGCAGTTTATAGTAATTGATGTTTCACTCTTGGAGGTATTTCTAAGCCCTAAGAGGACCAGATGATGTACAGAAGCTTGACAAGAAGTGATTGGCCAGCCACATTGATATAGGTGGTGTGTGAGGGTGTGTAAACCTGCCCCTACCACTTTCTCAGAGAGTATGCTTCCCTCAGCATGTTGTCATTAGTATAATGCCCCAAACTGCAATTTCCAGTTATAATAATTAAATCTTGGCAGTACAGGTTATATGCATTTGCAGGGCTGTTTAAATATCCCATTGGGAGCCACATCGATGGATATTGAGCCCCTTCAGAAGTTAAATCAACAAATTAGGCCTGGGATTTCTCTGTGATGAGAACAGTAAAGAACATACTAGCTAGGTCAGTGACCATGAAGGATGCTCCTTGGGTGTATGTTATATTCTCAGTCAATTCTCTAATATTAGGGATTAGAGCCTTACTCAGGGGAATCTGAAATTAAGGTTTTCATAGTCAATGATGAGGTGTGATTCATTGGTAGCTAGTTTAAGTGTCAGCCAAATGGGGCTATTGGTTACTTTCATCTCAAGTATATCTTTAATAACAAGGTTTAGGCCTTCAGTGCCCTGTTTAAGTTGGTATGGGGGCATGTTTACTATCCTGACCAGAAGAGTAAGAGTTACTGGCATCCTTTTGGTGAGTCCTACCAGGAAGGCCAGGAACTTTTGCTTATTCCATGTGACATGGTGTCATGTCAGTGCATCCATGCATATAAGAAGAAAAGAAAACCAAAGGAGGCTCCATCAGAGGAGCCGAGGTGAATGGGCCCAGTAGTTACATTCGAATGGATTTGTATTATTTTACCTTTGATTCTTTTACTAGCAATGCCCCATAAGTAGGCCTCCCCTTTTGAGAATTTAGAGGAATTGCCTGGAACAACAATGACTTGAACATTGGTGTCTAATAGGGCCAAAAAGACTGTGCATTTTTATTACCCCAATAAGCTACCCAAGTGGTATAGAAACTTTTGTCTCTGGGAAATGGGACAAGTGCTGCGGAGCCACCAGTTGCCAAGGGTAGAGGCTTAGGTGGCTGCTAGTCTTGGAGGGTAGGGTAGTAGTGGGTGCTGGGTTGAGGCCAAGGAGGGTGGAGGGCAGCTGTGTAGCAAGAGGGCCATAGCTGGGAGAATGCTAGTTTTAGGGCCTGGAATTTAGAGACTGGCTGTCTAGGGGTTAAGTGGCAAACAACTGCAAGATTTTATAACTCCCAGTAGAAGTTAGCCTGTGTATTTTCATAAGGGGCAAATTAAGTTGGAGGAGTCTTTTGGGGAAGGATTAGAGAGCCCTTTTCATTTAGGGTATTGTGCTTGAAGGAGACCCCTAGAAGTGAAGGGGGTGGAGGGGCATAAGTCTGAGTATCTGGGTGAGAATCTCCTGTCTGGCAACCATCTCAACACCCTCCAGGGCTTTTTGAATAGTTTTTAAGTCCTAATAAAATGGAGCACCATATAAAAAGAATTCTCTGGACTCAGAGTCAATGAGGCCTTTTCAAGGTTGGAAATCCTTGGAGTCATTAGAATCACTATGTTATGGAGAGGATAAATCCCCTGGGCCGTGCAAATTTTGTATGGTAGGACACAGGCCTCTAATGTTTTCCATTCACTGTGAGCCTTAGCAATGATCCCTGTGTTGGGGGTATGGGCACAGTGCCAGGCAATAAATATGCAGGTGAGGAGAGGAAGGGCCCTGGTACAAGTACCAGTGGCTCTAAGGCCCTCACTGTCACTAGAGGCTTCAGTAATACTCTCAGCTTTTCTGTTGGTGGCAGGGGTGCCTCATGCAGGGGAAAGCCAAGAAGGTTCAGGATATGTGGTATCTCAGAAGAAATGGACATATAGCCTTAATGGATCTCTAAGATGTTTATAGCTTTTTAGGGTCTGTAGAGATATCAGCCAGTTGGCACATTTTGGCAGCCATGAGTAAAAATTTAAGTTCCAGAATCTGCAGTGGGCAGTCAACTCCCTTCTTTCCTTCTCGCTGCAGAGAATCTTTAAGGGAAGTTAGAATTTCAGTTAAGGGATAATTTCTAATCTCAACTTTTACTTCCTGATTTTCTTTGTTACCTTGATCTTACATGTTGTTACCAGAAAGTTTGTGGAAGATGTCCCTATGAGCCCTCTTCATAGGTGGCTGCCTTTTCAGGGTGTCCCCGTCGATCTACCCCGGATTGGGTCTGCCTCTACTACTGATACCCCAGGGTCTTTAGGAAATCCCTAGATCTCTCTGGAGCCTAATGCCAGAGCCTTGTCATGTTAGTACACGGCAGCACTAAGCAATGCCTAGGAAGCTTCTATGGGGTTTTGCATTTATCAAGAGCTGGTATACCTCCTCAGAGGTCATCGGAGGCACTGGCACAGGATATTCAGGACATTTAAATTTGTCCATTAATTATTCAGCAACACTGCACCTGGGGTCAGACCCATGATATCCCATTGGGTTGAAGGGAAAAGGGGGACAGCAGCTAATGCAGTGGTACATAGATGTAACAAGCCTTGCTGCATTTCTCCTTTCGTGGTGCCATTAGTTGCCTGTTGCCAAGCTGCTCTATTCACAGGTAGTCCTCATGTTACCCACTGCCCAGTGGTTTAAGTAGGAGGTCTCCCTCTTCCTTACCTCTGGGGATACCTTCTCCTGAAGTCTTCAGCAGGAAGGCACATGAGGCTGAGGCAAGGCGGGACAGGGGTAGGAGTGATAGCCTTGCTTAGGGCCCCTTTTCCTGAGGCACAAGGACAGTATGTACATTAGCAGTCCATTAAGGCCTGTATATTAGTGGTCTAATCATCTTGTTAGACCATGTGGCCTTGATCCCACTGCTCTATGGAGATCACTGAATTATTTTGGCAGCAGTGACATTTAGGAATAGATACCACAATCAACACATGGCAGAGGCAATATGCAAAAACATGACAGCATGATGGACCTCGAGCAAGTGGGGCTGCCTTCCCAAATGGTGTTACGCGCTTGGATTAGCCAGTTAGTAAGCTCATCAAGGCTAAAGGGCATTCCCCTCAGTTAATTGCAAGTCAGTCATGCAGTTCTGCCAACTATGCCAATTGTGTTGGTCTCAGCCTGTTAATAGTGATGCTGTTGGCTAGAAATGTCTGGGCCCATACTCCCTGTGGCAATGGGAGCCAGTGTTGTCGCTGGACCAGCCCTTGTGTTTTGTATTACAGTTGTGGGATTCACCTCAGCAACAACCATCAGGGACTTTGAAGAAACTTGGAAAAACTCCTAAGGTCTGGAGGGTATATGGCACTCTGAGGTCACCGAAAGAGAGAGAAGATGGAGTGTGGACCTGGGGCTCTGCCTTTATTAAAGTCAAGGGGTGGGATGCCTAGGGTTTCATGGGTTCACTCTTTATTGGCAAATTTAAAAACATAAAAGTGGAAATGAAGGAGTGGGAAGGGAAAAGCAAGGTCACTCAAGCAGTTATCTAGGTTACCCAGGGCTTTCTAAAAGGAGAACTTCATAAGTGGGGATGGCCTGCTCCCTTATCTAGTTAGTCTGCTACTAGCTGTGTCATACAGCTGGCAGTATGTTTTTTCAAGATGGATGTCCTTGCATGGATATCTTGGCAAGCTGAATGACAGGAACTTATACTATTCTAATATAACCACTTTCGAAAAATATGTGACTATGCCTACTAAAGCTGAATACGCACATAACCTATGATCCAACAATTCCTCTCCTGGATATATCCCCAACAGAAATTACTGCACATGTGTACCAAGAGAAATACTTGGGAGTATTCATAGCAGCATTAGTAGCAGTTGTCCATGAGTAGAAACAACACACACATCCACAGTAGAATGAATACATACATTATGGAATATTCGTAACATGCAATGCTGTATACAACAGCTGTATATACAGCCACACAGGTGAATCTCCCAAACATAATGATGTGCCACACACAAAGATACTCTGTATGATTCCATTTATATAAAATCTAAAACCAGGCAAAACTAAGTGATGCTGTTTAGAGAAGCATACTGAGATGGTAAAAGCATCAAGAAAATGAAAGAGTGATTACCATGAAAGGCAGAAGAATGGTTAGCTTAGAGGGAGGTGAAGGAATGTGGAACAATTGTGCTTCCTTGGGTAGAGGCAATGTTGTAATCTACACAGGTGACAGTTACATATATAGCTATTCGTTTTAATTTGCATTAAACTATATGTTTGTGATTTGTAGACTTCTCTGTGTTTTCACCAAAGAAAATATATCTTTAAAGGATGAATGTAAAATATGGTTCGTTTTTAAATTACACAGTATTTTTTATTTATGGGCACATACAGAGAAAACAAGTAAAAACATGCCTGGGAAGGATGCACACAAATTTAGATTGGTGGTTTCTCTGGGGGGACTGTGATGGGGTTGAGAGCTTCATCTATACTTATATTATTACAACTGTTCAAAAAGGGAAGATCTAAAACAAAGATGTCAAAATAGTAACATCTTCAGTTCAGGTGGTATATGTATGGTTGTCTTATGTTTGGTACATTTCTGCATGTTGTGTTTCACAATTAAAAATAAAAGTATTACAAAGTAAGGGGAACTGGAGATTTTAAAAATTAGGTATATAAACACTTTATTTTTTGTCCTGCAGGTACCTGAAGCTCTTCACTTTTCTGCCCCTTCTGGAGATTGACCACATAATGCAGCTGCATGTCAGAGAACCGGAAAAGCGCGCTCCTCAGAAACGACTTGCTGCAGAAGTCACAAAGCTTGTTCATGGACAAGAAGGGCTGGATTCTGCTAAAAGGTGGCCTTTTAGAATAATTAACACTTGATAAAGTTTGTTAATAGATGAGAAAATTTAGAGCTATACTCCTTTAGAGTTGTTTTCTACCACTAACAGGAATTGTAGATGTGTGTGACTTGACTGCTTTAAAATAGCCTCTTGTTATTGGGAAGGTTATCACGAATTAAATTTATAAATTATACAAAATAAATGTTTCTGTTTCAAAAACGTTACCTGTGGACTTAATGGGCACTTCATAATTGGTTACTGGGTATTAGAACATGTATCTGAATAAGCACTCACATGATGTTGCTCTCAACATGTTTTTCAGGTGTACACAAGCCCTTTATCATAGTAGCATAGATGCACTGGAGGTCATGTCTGATCAAGAGTTAAAAGAGTTGTTCAAAGAAGCTTCATTTTCTGAATTAGTTCTTGACCCTGGAACAAGCGTCCTAGATACATGCCGCAAAGCAAACGCCATTCCAGATGGTCCCCGGGGGTAAGATTATTTAACTTTCGGATTCACACTTAATTCAACATTAAATGTTATAATTCGCAGTTTGTGTTTCCAGAGGGTGTTTTCCTGATAATACTCTAATGCTGTCTCATTCCTTCCCGAAGTTAGGTTAGTCTGAGAATAAAGTGAAAACAGAACACTTGTTGCTGAAAATACCTTAAATTTTCTGTGAAGTCGAGTAATACTGTACTTTCTTACAGAATCTAACCGTTTTTCCTCCCACATTGGAAAAAGCTTGCATTTAAGAGACCACTCAGGGATCATTCAGCTCAGGGTTGGTTACAATTCTAGATCACAAGAGAGGCCCTAAAGTGACAGATTCACACGACCCCTCTCATCTATAGCCTTTATGTATCCTTTTTATTTGGGGGAATAGAAGGGGTGTCTGGCCTGTTTAAAATATTAGTTGAATTTCTGAAAATGAAATAAGCATAGGATGTAACTTCATAAGATTTATTATAAACTATATACTGTTGTTGAGAATTGTATTTTCTTACTCGGGAAGTAGGCAGAATATTTAAATTCCTCAGTCATGCAGTATTATTAGGGAATAAGGTGTACAACAGAAAAAGTTATTTGACATACACTTGATGCTTGTTCTTTATAAATGAAACAGTGTAATGCAGAAGCAGCATTAGTTAGCCAGAAGACCTGGGTGCCTCCTCTGCAGGAGTTCTAGCATAAGTCAAATATTTATTAGTCCATGCTCATGGTTATGAAAGACCTTTATTATATTATAGTTGCTGGGTTGTTGAGATTTTTTTCCCTAAATTGTTTTAGATTATTTGCCTCAATTCCAAAGAGCCTTAGAGTACTCTTAACAGAGAAAATATCCTATTTTATCACCTCTCTCCCTTACTGATTTTTTAATATGCTAGTCTATTTAATATTCCCTGAATTGAGAATGGTGTCATGTACCTCCCCATAGTGAATCACTGGTTCTAAGAATTTTCCTCACTGGAAACATTGTTCATTTTTTCTGAACTGTTCTAGTGGTTTATTTACTAATACCTGATGTTTTACTACTACTTAAGATACCATATCTGATTTAGCCAGAGTTCTAAGTGATACCGACATTTTTAGATTGTATAAGCTTAAATAAGGTGGGTTTGTGCATTTAAAATGTAGAACATGATCCAAAACTATAGCAAACCTAAAATAATGCTTTCTAAAAGAAAGAAATTTGTCCATAAATAGAAAATCTTTTACTGTTGAGCTTTTATAAAACCATGCAGTTCTTTATTAATTTAATTTGGTAACAGTCAGATAAGAAAAAACCAACATTTGCCTTGCAGGACTTCCAAGGCCTTTTATGCTCTAGTCCTTTTTTCTTAAATCTCACCTCTTTCTAGCTACTCCCATGGTTCCTCATCCTGTTTGAAAATAACTGCTACTCACTCTCCTAGTTTAGGTGGCTTAGGAAAATTTCCAACCCCCACTGCCCAGTGTGTTCCTGGTATAACACTTAATCACAGTGTGTTGTCATTGTTCATTTGTTTGGCTCTCTACATGAGTTTGCAATACTTTATATTCAGTGCATAGTAGGGGCTCTGTAAACATATTGAATGAATTAGATAATGAACCAAACCTATTTACATAGACCATCAAAAACTCGTTAGTCATCTAGAATTAAATCAGCAACTGATTTTCCATTTCTGAAATCAGCTAACTTTTTAAAAGAAAAATTTTAACAAAATTTATTATTTGCAGTCTCAGTATGTAATTTGCAAGTATTTTCATTTCATATGCAAGTTGCCTCAAGAATGGCTGTAGATAACACTATATAATAGCAGGTCCTCAAATAATGTTTCATTATGTTAAAAAAAAAAAAATCAATTCCTGGCTCAGGCCACTGTCTGTGTGAAGTTTGCACATTTTCTCATGTCTGTGTGGGTTTTCTCCAGGTATTCCTGGTTTCCTCCTACATCCTAAAGAGGTGAACTGGCGTGTCTACAGTGTCCCAGTCTGAGTGGCTGTGGTGTGAGTGTACCCTGGCAATGGGAGTGCCCTGTCATGGGTTCCTGCCTGGTACCCGAGCTGCCAGGAATAGGCTCTAGCCACACATGACCCTTAACTGGAATCAGTGGGTTTGAAAAGTCATCATCTTTTATTAATATTTCTTAAATGTATACGTAGGTCACATTTATTTCAGTGTTTAACATTGTAAGTGTTTAGAAGTTTGGTGATATTTTTGTTACTAGACATATGCCATAAGAACTTTACTCATCAGTCAGCTTGTGGTTAAACTGGTCTTTGTCACTTCACTTAAAGTTGCAGTTTCAAAGAACCTCTCAGCGACTTTGTGAGGATTTACTGTAGTTGTTGTGACTTTCATCTCATGAAAAGCAGCATTGTCCACCTTTCTTATTTTTGGAAGTTTCTTTCTTTTTTATCCCCCAAGATAGGGGGAGCCCTCCAGAAAGTGATCCTTTGTTATTCCAATTCACTTCATTTTTAAACTGCAACCAACCAAACAGTTCTATCAAGAGCTGTCCCAGCTCTTTTTCTCCATTAAACAAGAAATTTATTTTGCCTTAAAACTGCTCTTTTAACAAGTATTAAAGGGAAGCAGAATCTAGAAAACGTGAAGATAACAATTCAGTGCTAAAAGGTTGCACTTGGGATAGCCTCTGAAATTTAAAAGAAATACAGGAATGATGCATCTCTATTATTGGGAGAGGTCAACAGTGATAGGATTTATCTAATTACTAAACATTTCTGTTTTTAGGTATCGGATGATAACAGAAGGCGGAGTCAGTATAAATCACAGACAAGTAAGGAATCCTGAGAGTGTTTTAGTTGTTGGACAACATATTCTTAAGAATGGACTTTCATTACTTAAAATAGGAAAAAGGAATTTCTACATTATAAAATGGCTTCAGCTGTGATGAAAAATCCTTCAGGTGGTTCAGTCTTATCCATCATTTCATTCTCAAGACATTCGAAAGGTTGGCTTCAGAACTTTTACCTTCATTTATGCAAATCAGACAAGAGAATGGAGTATACTCTGGGCCTCTCAGTGTGAGTAATTTCATTATTTACATAGGCTAGTTAATAAGTTGTTTGTGTAATGATGTTTTATTTCCTGATCCTTAAACATTAAGGACTACCATAGAAAACCATGATTATACTTTATGAAAAAACTAATGGCTATTTTTACTATTCTATCCCTGCTCTCCTTTTTGGATATGAGGAAGAACAATGAAAGAGAGGTAGTGTAATGAATTGTGGATACTCTTATATCAGTATATTATCTCACTGATCTTGCTAGTGTCTATACTGCTCAAATCCAGCGGTATCCATATTAAAAATGCAAAATCTAGTATTGCAAATTAATTTGTTGTTGTTTAGTTGAAGCAAATATAGTTTTCCTTAAAAAGGAGAAAAGTTAGCCAAAATACCTCAGCTGGGAGAACGTTAGAAATTACAACAGGAGTAGTTTCTTTTCAAAGAAAAGAATAAAAATCAGTATTTGACTTTTCAGAAAGTTTCTAATTGTTTTCCTGTCCTTTGCCTGTGTTTCAGTATAATTATTTACTTATAGTCTTGTTTTGTCAGATTAATAAGGTAGCAATGTTTTGTAAATTTAGAAACTTTTAGTTTTAGGTTTCAAATCCTGTCCCCAAGCTAACTGCAACTTGAGATGAACTGAAAAGTGACCAAAGAAAGAGAGGCAAATATTACACCAAACATCTAATTGTATGAGAATATCAATATCAATAATATCCTTATTCAGATAAGGAAAGCTTTCAGATTAAATTGAAAGGATTTCATGTTAAGTCCTAGTTAAGTTCTACATGCATTGGACAAGTTAAATCTCTAGAACCATTTCCATATCTGAAAAATCAAGGTAATAGCTCCCGTTTCTCTAAGGATCAAGTGAAAAACACAGACGTACAAAATGGTTCACAAACATCTTCTAGAAAACTTTACAAGCAGCAAAGCATGTCTTTAATATTTAAATTCTAGCCATTTGCTACCTGCATTACTTGGAGCAAGTCACTATCTTCATATGGGAAAATGAAGATGCAATAATCTCTCAGTGAAATATGAGAATAGGAAAAAAGTCATAAAACTTTCCTGCAGTATAAGCTGTACTGTGATGTCCAAAGTAGATTTCAATGTTAAAAAACTAGTTTAAACCTCTTTCTGAGAGTAAAATTAGGAAGAATTCATTTATTGATAAACTTTTAATGTCATTTCATACCAGCAGTTTTATTGACGTATCAGAAACATACAGGTATCCATTATAAATTGATCAGGGGTCCTCAACCCCTGAACCACAGACCAGTACTGGTCCATGGCCTGTTAGGAACCAGGCCACACAACAGGAGGCAAGCAGCAGCAGGCGAGCAAGCAAAACTTCACCTGTATTTGTAGCCGCTCCCCAGCGCCAGCATCACCACCTCAGCTCCACCACAGATCATCAGGCATTAGATTCTCATAGAAGCAGCGGTTCTTGGTGCCAAAATGGTTGGGGACTGCTGTCGTCATCTCCACATTTCAGAGCTTCAGTCAGTTTGAGGGTCAACAAAGGAAGGTTTTCTTTCCATACCTTTCTTGCCTTTTCTTTTGTACAAGGTGTGTAGTGCTAGAAAGTGCATTGCCACAGCGTGTCTTTAAAGATAACATTTTTTAGAAACCTGTTTGATATGCTGGAGGAAGGTGCATTATGAGGGGTTTTTCCCCTTACCAATTCAAAAGGGTAGAATAGTAGTTATCTGATCTAAAACAAGTAAATCATAGATGGCTATAATTTCAAAACTGATGTTTAATGATGGCAGAGTGATTTTAAAGTGCTAACAAACATCTTGATAGCAGGTATTCTATCAAGATTCTAACCAATTCAAAATACTACCATATGAGACTGAACATGGTTTTTTATGTTTGGGATCAGTTGCTGAGCCTGTTTCTTAGTAAAATTGGTACCATAAGCTAAAGTTAAGAGATATATTCATATTGGCCAGTAGCCCTTCATAAGTGTCATCACTTAAAAAGAAATTTAAATATCTGTAATGTATAATTTACTTAACATGTTATCTGTTAGAGATGGAGCCAGATGCCTTAAGGATTTTGACCCTATCTTAAATTTGTAATGTAATTTGTATCAAGAATCACCTGGGGAGTTTTAATAAAATGCATATATGTTCTAAATCTCACACCTAAGCCCCTGAATAGTTTATTAGTCTATAAGCAATTAGGAGTATGTGTACACATATGTTTTTCTTTAAATAATAAGGCCCCACCAGTATTTTTACACTTCTATTACAATGTATTTTGGTGTGAAATGAAATTACCAATTAATGCTTATAGAGGAAGGATATACTTCTATGATCCACATAGTATTTGGTTTTAAGTACTCCCTCCAAGTGAATCATGGAGCATGGTGTAAGTGGCCCAATTTAAATTTAAATATGTATATGAATTACTACTGTATTTGGAAACCAGGGGGATTTATTAGAAACTCTAAAAATTAAAAAGAATGGTCATTTCCAAGTCTTACTAGATAATCAGGTCTAGGTGGTAGTTAATACAAAAAAAATGTAATTCATGCTCTCAGGTAAGAATCAAAAATATTTTAATTTAGAATGCACTAAGGCCATGTGGAGCCAGAAGTGGAAGGGCTGCGTAGCTACACATTATGTAAACCGCATCATTGTCATGGTTATAGATCCTCTTTTGCATCCAACTTCCTTACTAAACACATCAAAGACTGCAGAGAAGCTTGATAAAACTAAATCGAAGGACAGGTGGAATACAGTGACTATGTGAGTAACTTGTCAACCCACATCTTCCAAAGATAGTGCATGCAGTATAGTCATATGAAATGTCTTGCGTTCTTCCTGAAGGACTATGGCAGCAGCTTTACAACTACTAACAGAGTACATAGGTCATCTTACCCACAGGCAAACCGCTTGTACAACTAGAACATTAACACATCTTTTTAAAAAGTTCAAATGAAAGTGTCACAAGACAGACTTGATGTATTTTATATATACTGGGAAACTTGAGAAACATCCATTTATTATTTGGATTAAATGTGTGAATTGTTCTGTAGTAGGGTACAATTTTCAGTTTAAAGCCAGTCTTCACATGAGCAGATTCATACCATTGTAATACCCAGCAGTTCATAAATAAAAATCTACTCAAGTAGGCAGTAACTAGCAAGTTTTGAGTCAGCAAAGTCTCAGTATTATATAGTTCTCTTCACCAAAGATGAGTCTCTCGGATTTCAGCAATAATTTGACCTGCTCCTTGTAATGCCTGCATTAAAGATAAAATTATTATAAGTGCTTATTAAGTTAATATAGCAAAGAATCTGAATTAGGTGGGGAGTAATCATTCCACTTCATATATAATCAATTTATAATAACCAGTATTTTCTCTGGAATTTCAATTTTATCAAGTACCAAGAGAAATTAGCTATCATATGAAGACTATATATATATCCAAAGATCAGAAAGCATTTTGAACAATACATGTTTATATTGACAAAGTCACACCAATACCTTTAACATATCAGCTGCTTCTTTTCTACGCTGTGCCATGTCCTCAGATTCAGTCAGAAGATCATCCAGTAAGGATGCTTTATATAGCTGTCCTACTAACTCACTCTGAAGAGTATCTTTCACATGATTAACCAAAAAATGCATTACTGCCTTTGGCACACTACAAAACAAAACAGATGATCCATTTAATTTAGAATAAAAGCCTAAAATTTTAAAAATACATGTCTTTTCAAAATTTACAGAATCATCCCAGAGTATTAGTCTGATTTATTATGTAGTACTAACCTGTCTTGAATATTCTTTCTGACAATAAGAAAATATGATTTGATGAGTCGTTCAATAACCTCACAATCTCGCTGTTCACGGGCAGATAATTTTCGTGCAACAGGAACTGGCTAAATAGGGTGAAGGGGAGGAAAAAATACTTTGTGCCATTTTGAAATGGCAATATTTAGCATTCAAAGATCAGCAAGTTTTTGAGACTTCAGTTTGTCTTTTGAAGTATTTTCCCAGTAATTTAGTTATATTAGCACTGAACTAAATTCTCATGACTTACCACATCCAGCAGATTCACAGCATGGCCTTTTTGTGGACTGGCTGGCATAATTGGAATTGGTTTTGATTTTTCCTCAGCTAATAACTCTTCAGCTTTTGAAGTTTTCAGCATTCCTCTCCAGTTGCCTGTTGTTGGTTCTTGAACAGCATCTCCAACCCCACCCCCTCCAGATGCTACCTGGAAAGACACAGATTTTCCAAAATCTATGCCAGCCATATCAAAAATGACATTAACTAAACAAAGTTAATTTTCTTTGATGCTAGTCCAGGACACACATCAAGTACTGAGCTGGAATTCAATCACTCAGATAACAGGGTCAGAAAGAGATGGGGTAGCATGTTTAACTGGAACTCTGAGTTATTTAAAGAGGTTCTGTTTTAAAAGGTTTGCAAGGCCTCCGCCAATATTATTTCTTTAGCATTTGCCAGCTTTAACTTTTCTCAACCCCTCCAACACTAGATTGTGGGAAAAGTATAAGCTGCCCTTATTACTAAGACTACTCAAAAAAAGCACAAGGAAAAACAGAACTACCACTCAGCTTAATTTCTTCAAAGTAACCTAAATGGTGCTGAACTATGATCTCTCCAAAAGCTCCGTGAACTCAGGAGTTGATAGGTTGGTTTCTCATGTCATTTTACATTTAGTCAATAAAATATCATGGGATAAAAGTAGAAATGCTATAAAAAAAATATATAACCATGAGTCTTAAGCTGGTAGTAACTTTAAACTGCCTAAAATGTGGAACATGACATAAACAGAAGTTTCCTCAGTGTCTACAGTCTTGAGTAAGGATCTGCCGAAATAAATCTAGTGCTACCATTAATCACAACTGCTTTTGCACCTCATTTTCTAGGCTGTTAGTCTTAATGTCTAAAAGAAAAATGCATGTTTTAGGATAATGGGAAAAACGGTAATTCATAAACATTTGAGATGTTTTAGATGCTCTTTAAGATCTTATAATGTAAAATTATGGACGACATTCAAAATTCATAGACAGAAATAAATGGCTTATATAAATTAAAAAGTAAAGTATTATGGTAATTGTTTAAAAATGTCAGTTTGGGTATCATCATCAAATCAAAACACTTACCTAAATTTAAATTTGTCTCTAACATGATGAATTTTATCTAAATAGAGGCAGTAATATATTTAGATAACAAATAAAATCTTAAAGGAAGTAAGCAATTCGGGTGATGCCATGGAAAAAACACGTAAGCAGTAATTCAGATGGCTCTTTTAAGGTCTAAGCACAGTGGACTGAGAGGATATAAGGCATTCGGATTTTGAGGTTCAGAACCTTAAGTATGGACAATAAGGAAAGTACTTAAATAGGAGAAAAAATAAAAATAAGAAAAAGCCTTAATTACAGATTATTGTTCCCCAGGTTATCAAGAATTGACAACAGTCTCAAACTCTCACAGTACCCATTTGTTTTAAATGAACTTAAGCTGTTGAGGCACATGATGAGCTACATATATGGGGTGATAAATACAAGCTGAATGAATGGAAGCATAAGAAAGAAGCCTGAGAGGACTGTCCATTAGTACTAGACAGATCTCAGAACTTTTAAAGAGCAAATGTCCAAAAGTACAATTTCTGGCTCTGGAATCTTAATTCCCTACCAAAATATTAAATTTGAAACTATTCTTGAAGATAACAAAACAGTGGAAAAGGCCACTGTTATTTAAAACAATGTTAAAACTAGAATTAATGCCATCTTAAGAGGGTTAGACAACAGAAACATTAAAAACAACACAGACAACAAGATAGATGCCACTGTACAGACAGGTTCTTCAATGGTTTTGAAAGTGTTTCATTTAGAACCAAAGGTACCAACATTGCCATTCTGAAGCAAGGACTCACATTTTTAGTATCTCTTCTGCTGTCCTGAATTAACTGTTAAAAGATATGTTAAAACATGCAGTTTAACAAGCAAAATTTTAAAATCAATGGCTTGAAATTCAAAAAGTACAGGATAATTTCCTCTTTACTTTTTCTCTGTGCATCTTCTACATTGCAAGCAAAAGCATGTCAACAATATTTTATGAAATATATACACTGTTATATAATTTATGAGGCTAAAATGATCTGACCTTAGTATAACAGCTTGTATTCATATTCTGCTATTTAGTGTATTGTTTCCAGATGATTGTTGCACCAAACAACTAGGCATGCAGGCTTAGATTAAGAATCAGAACAGACCTTGCCATCAGCCTCAGCAGAAGCAGCAGGGGGGGGCTCCTGGGAGGCAGGTGCCAAAGCACTTGGAACTTTAGAAGACTAAAGGCAAAAAATGCAGGGAAAAAAATCAAGGATGCCAAGAAAGCATTCAAAAACGTTCTGTAAATGTGAAAATTCCCCCTCTGTATCAAAATAGTAAAATAACATGAAAAACAAGAATAATTGTGGGACATAAAATTAATGTTTATTCTGCCTTATTTCCTGTACTGTCACTTTTGTAAAAGGCTTTCTTCAGATGAATACCTGAGAAAAATCCAAAACCTTCATTTTCAGTTTTGGAATTTGGTGAGATCTTTTCTGGCAAAGAATTAAAGGTAAAAGATTTTTATACATACAGTTTAATATATGCAACTGTTACAGGTATTAATGTTGTAATATTTATAATTTACCTAGTATGTGCATATTGTCTTCCCTCTTCAAAAAACCTTGTTATAATAAAGTCATTAGTTATTTCAATTAATTTTACAAAGCTGATAAAGTCAATGAATTTTTAAAATCTACCTTTAAGCATTCCAATGTATTAAAAATATTATCTTTAAATTACTCAAATTTTTACTCAAACAATGAAATAGTTTTTATGGAATATTAAAGAGAGAAGAAGAAAAAATTATTCCTAAGACTGAGTAATAGTTTGAGGCTTACCAATCCAACTTTGCATAATGGGAATATGCTTTAAAACATGTTTTACCTTGTCTCGTGATACAGCTGAAGGTAATTCTCTTGCTAGCCTGTTTCGCCTTTGTTCCTATAAAACATAACCAAATAAAACAAAAGTGATTATCAGAGCACTGAGGTATAAGCCTACTGAAAAATGTTCAGCTTAATTGAAAAGTGTGGAATAACTTACAGTATATATCCTTTCACTGTTGGGACTCATGCCATAATTACATTTTAAAAACAAATAAGAAATCATTTAACCCAATGCTTCTCAATCTTTTTTTCTGCCCCAGCATACCTGAGGGATACAATATAAGGTCAGTAACAGTGGCTCCCCTATACCAGGGGATCCTCAAATGTGGGGCAAGGGACTGACATCTCTGCCCTTCCCATTAAGTTAAAAACCACTGATTTAAACTGTCCCCACATAAATGTATATTTAAGTCTTCAGCATACTATGTAGAATTTGAAGTGCACAGAAAACTAAAAACCTTTAAAAATTACTCCAGCTTGCACATCTTTGTTTTAAATTCACACAACCCACAAATAAAACCGTAACTTTTAGAAATATCTGTGGTAGAGGTTATTCTATAACAGTGTTCCTTTTTTTTATCCTAAACAACTACCCCCAGGAAATAAATGTAATGTTGAAAACCAACAGTCCTTTCTGTAACCTGGTTAATTTAACGGACTGAGCAACTATCCACTCTTCTATTTTGGTAATAGTGTCAAAGCAATTCATGTCCAAGGCTAAAGAAACTCTTTTAAATTCAAATCAATAAGGTACTAAACACCAACTATATGTCAAACACCACAAGAGCTGAATGACTGAAAATATAAGAGAATGTAGGTCGTTAATAACAGCTCTCTCAGAGGCAGCATCAAATGCAGTAGAAAAGCATTTAGATTAAATATTAAAATTTCCTAAGCAGAAAGCATTTCATGAACACTCTCAAACCTGCAAAAAGCTTTAAGTTAACAAAGCTTCACAATGATGTTTTATGGTTAATAAAATTTTCTTACCAAAATTTGACTCATTTTCATTTGTTCATGGGTGGTTACCCAGTGATAAAAAAATATATAGCAGATGATAAAAACAGATTTTAACTACAGAAAAGTTAACATGTTAAAATGTACATTTTGAAGAGGGACACAAAATAAAAGGCAGGGGAATGAGTCCAAAGACCAGAAATTCTCACCCTCTTCTGTTACCAACCAATTAGGACTAGAACTTACAAGGCTGGCCCTGGAGCCTGGCTTCCTTGCTTTATTAACCTGTTACGCACAGGTCACCAACTCTTTCCAAGCCTCAGTTTCTCAGTCTGTTAACACTGTCTACCCTCATGGGGTTATTGTATTAAATGAGTATGTCTGGTTTTAATGACTATGTTTTGGCATAGTCATTAAAACCAGACATACTCATTTGTAGAAAAATATTGATCTGAAATATAAATGACCTTGCAAGTAATTAAAATAATGGTTCCACGCACAAATTTTCCATGAAGTTGATTTCAATGTCACAAGAACTAAATCCTAATCTGAAGACTGTGTACATGCTAATTTTTAACACACCTATAATCCAGTTTACTTTTTGAGTGTTTTACTCATGTGCATTTTAGAATTTTTTCTGACAATAGGAGTCACCTCAGCTATATAGCTAACAAATAGTTCCCTGTACCTGTTAAAGGTGCTTGTTTCCTCCAACAGTGCCCAGCAAATAAGCACTAAAGTAACAGCTGTAATCGTCTGTGGGCCTCAGGTTCTTCATCTGTTAGTTTAACCAAAGGGCTGAAGTCAATAACCCAGGGTCCCTTCCAGCTCCCAAATTCCATGTTTACAATATTCTTTCCATCCATACGCATTAAGAGGAAATCTGATACAGGACTCTGAAATCTTACCAGATTAAGAAGCAGCAGACAAATTTACTGTTCTTGAATAAAAGTGGCAGAGAAAAAAATAGTGTCCAGATAAACTGCTCTATCCACCAGCCTTGGCTCTGTCTGTGATCTTAGGCAACTCGCAACATTAACCTCAAGTAGAAAAATCCTTAAAAATGCAGCCACCCCAGGAGCAGGGAAAGGAGTACTCTGCCCTTCCAAATTTACTATAATTTAGATCATTCTTGGATTGTTTCTGTCACAACTTTCAAAGCCAAGGAAAACAATTTTTTCATTTTGTTTTACACACTTCAACCTGAATAAACTAATAGTTACTGAAATAGAGCTAGACACTAAATCAACAGTTAATCAGTGAATCTCAGATTCTCTTAGTTTCATAAGCAGATAGTGAAATAATACCTCCAGATGGTTTTGAGAATTTAAGAAAACAATATAATGCCCCCGGCATACTTCCTAGCATAACAGACAATATAGTACATACATGTTATATAGTTATCCCACATTCAATATATTTGATATGACTGAGTTAAAACAGATTTTTTTCTTTCTCAAAAAAGATAATTTGAATTGTATTTACCTCTATATTATTGTTCATTAGCCCACAAGCATCAGCAAAGTCTGGATGCTTTGTGTTGATATAAGCCAATTCAATTGCCACTAAGTTATGGACCTGGGAAAAAAATAAAATTAGGCTATATACAAAATATGTCAACCTAATATTACAACTTATTATATAGGTAATTCTAAAATAAGACAACACAGGAAACTAAAGCCTAAAAATATTTGATAATTATACCCAAACTGATCTTATGCCAAAAAATAATTTGCTCTATCTTCTGAATTACTTCTAATTCAGCATCTAAGAATGCAATTCTGGGGTGGGGGGAGGTAACATTAAGGTAGCTAAAAATATTGTTAGATTTGTGTAAGGTATATAACTTTTTCCCCTGTAGTTCCAAGTCTTTATGCAACTTTGGTATTAAAACCTCAGATCATCCACTATTCCACGTTGAAGTTTAGGTCAGTTTCAACAATAACATTTCATAATAAGATATAAAGATGTTAGCTTTATTTAGGTAAAGGATATATCATTGAAAGACCTGAAGTAATAACTGATTAACCATAATTATGAAGCACCCAATTTAAATATTACATGTGGTTAAAAATCCTAATGGGACAGTAATCGAAAAGGAAAGTTGAAATTAATTTCTCCAAGAGATGAAAATAATTTTGTTTGCACTGTCCTGACAAACTCATGTATCACAACAACATTAAAAGGTCCAGAACCAGGTGTAAAGGATCTATTCAAATGAAATTCCAGTGCTTCTGTGATATCAGTGGGTGGAATCTGAGATCAGACTATGTTCTTACTCATCTCACTCTGGAGGTTATGCCTGCTATGGACACGGAGCATTGGGATTTCATTTGAATAGACCCTGGGGCTAAAGATAAAACTAATTTTCTATTCACAATCCTCAACAATAATTCCATTCTCATGAAAACCTATGGCTACAGGCAAACTGATTAAATCTGAAGAAAAATATACTTTGTATCAGAATGATTGAAGTTTCCTTTAAAATAAGACAAACTCATTTTCCTTCCCAAAACACTAGGAATCATGCTTAAATCTCTAAAGTAATCATAATGCTGCACAAAAAGTTTCTATTAATAGTCATTACAGTGATTGATTTATGAAATAACAGCTCACCATTTCATTTGTAACTGGCAACCGTTTACGAAGAAGACAAGTCACCACTTCAACTATGGCATCATGGAGTTTAGGAAACCGCAACAATTCCTATATATGATAAAAGGAAAATAAAACAATTTGGTTTAAAGGAAAAAGAAATAATCACTGAAATACTGAATTAGATTTGAAAGCTACATTTAAAAGTGTATTTACACTTTTAAAATCACTTTTAGATTACGGAATTGCAGATTTCAACTTTTAGCCCATCTTGAAAGTTAAGAAACCTAACATGAGACTGCCTCCTCATGTCTTTTACTACTTACTCTGAAACATGTTACACTTTTCAGTTACCTGTGTACTGTAATTGCTACAGTGCTGAATGATCCTTTGCATTTCCTCATGAACCAATTCCACACAACGGAGGCTAGGCTCTTCCAGACGTTTGATCTGCCGCTTTACCAGTAACTCAAATGAAACTTCAGGCACAAACAAAGCTGGACGAGGCCCCTAAAAATATTTTGAGCACTTATAGCTACATGTAATTTTAGTTCTTCCCAAAGGTTAAAATAAATCACATTTTGGTATTTTTCATGAAAAGTGCTTCCTAATTTTCAATACGAGAGAAAAATAACAAATTGTACAAAATAGGTTAAAAAAAGAGAGGTTTACCTCATTTCAAAAAATTCTGAATTAAGCATACTCACAGTAGCATTTCTAATGGCAGTCAAAATGTCAATAGTGTTAAGGCCACCTAGTGGGTCAACCGATTCTAAGGTTCGCCCAAAAGTCTCATGGAAAATATAACAGATTCTAGCACCACCGCATCTGAAAGGCAATGAAGGATATGGTTTCTAATATTACTAAAAGGGAAAGAAGCTATGAGTTACAAGTCTTTCTATAAGCTTTAAGCTTCTTTTGTCTTCTGAGAAAGTCTCAGAATGACTATTACATTTAGACCATTCCCATTTCCATATGCCTTCAACTCCATTATGAACCAGCTTCTACATTTTTTTAAATGGGGAAAGCACTCATCCCATGAAAAGCATTTTCTCTCTCTTAACACACACACACACACACTCTCTCTCTCTCCCTCTCCCTCTCTCTCTCTCTCTCTCTCTTCTGTCAGGAAACATCAGTTCTAAAAACTACTAAACGTTTTTTCTCTGCCCTAGTTTTCTTCAACTAGACTATGAGCTCCCTAAGGACAAGAAACGGCATTTATTTCTGTTTATTCAACCTAGAGTAGAGCAATTGGCAAACTTTTTCTATAAAGAGCAAGATACGAAATATTTTAGGCTTTTCAGGCCACAAAAATCTGTCACAACTACTCTGCCCCTGAGCACAAAAGCAGCTACAGACAATATGTAAACAAACATAGCTGTGTTCCAATAAAACTTATGCATCCTAAAATTTTAATTTTCTTCATTGAAAATGTTTTTCAACCATTTAAAAATGCAAAAATTAAAAATCATTCTTAACCAATGGGCTATGGTTTGCAAATTCTTGCTTTAAACAAATTAAAGCTCTGGGCCTACATACTGGGCACCCTGTGTTTCTTATTTTAATGACTAGAAACCTTAGTGTTATCTTTTATTTTTTGATTCAAGTTCAGTGAATTTTACAAATGCTTTTAGGTCTCCCCAAATCAGCCCTTTCTATTTTCACAACATCACTATTCACTATTTTGTTACTATAGTATAGGCAAAAGGTACTAGCCTAATATTATGCTAAAGGAAATAAGCCAGATACAAAAGCCAAATATTGTATGATTCCCTTTATATGAAATATCTAGAATAGGCATATTAATAGAGGACATAAATGAGAGGTTACCAAGAGTTGGGGGAGAGGGGAACAAGGAGGTATTACTTAAATGGATACAGAGTTTCTGTTAGGGTGATGAAAAATTTTGGAAACAGATACTATTTGATAGTTATACAATATTGTGAATGTAATTAATGCCACTGAATTATACACTTAAAAATGATTAAAATTACCAGTAATTGGTCTCTGCCAATTATCCTTCTAAAACAGATACTACTCTGGCCAAGTGTTTTATTTTTTATAGTAGGAAATTCTCTAAATTTGAAAGATACTCAACTTTCCACAATATTGTTCTTTGACCCCTTTCCTGCCTTAATTACTGTTAGGTCCCATCCCTACACATGCCATTCTCCAAATAAATCCAAGAATATTCTTTGCTCTTCCAAAAGCCCAATCCAAATGCATTCTTAACTAAGGAGCTCTCCTAATCCCTGAAAAAAAAAAAGGTAAATGGCTTTGGCTGGTAAACACACAACAGAATATACAAATGTCAAATTATAATGTACACCTGAAAATTATATAATTGTATTAACCAGTGTTAACCCAAAAACTTAATTTAAATAAATAAATAATAAAAGGGAATATTTGGAAGGGAAAAATTGTAAATGGTCCCTCTTCAGTGTTCTAAAGGCTTAAGTAACTGCACAAATATCTCCTTTATTAACTAATCATCACACACTCCATATATGTTAAATGTATCTTTCTGGCTGTGTATTATATTTAACAAATATGTAAATAAAAATACTTGATTATACTCCTTTTTGCCACCCAATCTTGCCTCATATTACCTTGACCTGCCTTACCCACTAAACTCTTTAAAGGTTCATTTTAGTAACCTTTATTTCCCTCATTATACCATACATGTAATAACCATTCAATAATTAGTTTGTTAAATACTCTATCTCTTTACGGAGTTAAATCACATAAAAGGTCACAAAGGTCACACAAAAGTACATAGAACTATACACACAACATAAGTGCATATATAACTGGTGAAATCTGAATAAGCTCTGTGGGTTGTACCAATGTCCACTTTCTCATTTTGTTGTACTACAGTTATGCAGAATGGCAACACGGGGGGAGACAGGGTGAAGGGTGAACAGAACTTTCCTGTACATTCATTTGCAACTTCCTGAAAGTCTATAATTATTTCAAAATGAAAAGGTTTTTAAGGTGAGAGTTTAGAGAAATACATATTCTTATATATTGCTAATAGTAAAACAATACAATCTATTTACCATGTGGCAATAATAAGAGAATTTGAGGATGCTATATCCTGTGATCTAGTAATCTGTTTCTAGGAATTTGTCCTAAGGGTTTACTTGAATACATTCTCCAAATCAGTCCATCACAACATTGTTTTTATTTGTGTATAACTGAAAACCAACTATCAATAGTATGGTTCAACAAATGATAGTATATCTAAAAAAATAAAATGCTATGTAAATTTTAAGATTGATAATATAAATGTATAATTAATATTAGTTATTTGTGAAATGTCGATTTAAAGAAATAATTCAAAATAGTATTTATAGCACCTGATTTTTAAAGATTGTAATACAGGTGCATTTATGTTTTATAGATGCAGAGAAAAATAGGTTAATGCTAAAGTCAGCAGGGATTATTTCTAGATGATGGAATTAAGAGTAATTTTGTCCTTATGCTTTATTCTTTTTTCTTATCTATATTACCTTATTCTTTATAAACAATTACACTGTGTGTATTAAAGAACTAAGCATTTTAAAAGTTAAATTATTAAACATTTCTAAATGCTTATAAAGTCTTATAATAAAACAAATTTTTACTATACGTAGTTTAAAAGCATTTTAACACATATCAGATATCATTCTATCACTTCTACAAAATGACATTCCTATTTTAAAGGTAATAAATCACCATCAGATAATCTTGAGGTATCTTTTCTTACTGTAACAAGATACACATAACCTATTCATCTAGACAGCCAAATAAATAAGACAAATTTCTTACTTACAGCTCTGAAGTTTCAATGTATTTTGCAGTTCCTTCAATAGTGTTACAGTATTCTGTAGCAAATTTGGTAATAAGCTGAAGTAAAGTAGCACTTTTATCATCCACAGGTTCACCATAACTATTTAGAAGAGACTGATACTGAGCAGCTAAAACATTTATTCTTGTTTTCAACTCTGGTAAGCAGTCTCTGATGTGATGCATCAGTAACCTAACAAAAGTTAGAAAGCAAGGGTTTTAAAGTAAAAGTATGTATTTTGAAGTGTATTCTGAAGACCCTAACAGGTCAGATTTTTTAAATAAAAATAACTGGGAAGACTTGCCAAATAATTTGTCTTGGCAGGAAATGATACAATTTTAGACTAAAAGTAAATACTTAAGTCTAAATAAAAATGACAGGAAGGAAGCTGTCTTGGTCAATGCTTTTTAAATTTGCTTTCAATCCATCGAATTGTAGCAACTCCTAGAAAACTGAATTGAAAAAAATATATTTTAAATTATTTCAGTTGCCTCAAAAAAGTAAGCTACTTGATTCAAAAAAGTAAGCTACTTGATTCAATTTTACCTACACAATTTTGGTTCCTGACTTATCTTTTACAAAAGGTACTAAGCATAGTGAAAATCTTAAATAAGATCCAAGTCACCAAGCTTTTATTTATTTAAGCAATCAGACAAACGTAAGCGAAAACAGCTTTCATTTCAGTCATTTATAAATTACATAGACTGGTCTTCCAGCCAGTCACTCTACTACCTGTGGGTATTCAGAATTTGAGGTATACAGCTTATTTTCATGAACAGAAATACAAGAAATGCTAAATTAAGAATAGATTATATAGAAATCATAAATTTTAATTCAGTTCCTGAAAACCAAAATGGAAATTCAGTAATCTATCTTGTTCTATCATCAAAGGTAAATTGAGTATTACGAATTTCATAAGACATTTTAAAATTCACTTTAGCATCCAAATGACACAATGGTTTAATGCCAATCATCCCAATAAAAAGTCATCTACATTACAAGAAGCTACTGTATAAGAAGCAAAAAAATGAATGTACATGCAAGAACATTATGAAAATATAAGCAACTGAATATGAAAGGTCTCAGACACCTATTTGCAAACCAAAAACATCTCATTTTCTAAGAGGTAAAAAATGTTACCTGTTTAGAGTCCTAGCAAGATACTTTGTTCCATTTCTATTTGCCAGAGAGGGGTATTTCTTTTGAAGGAAAGCATATTCATCACGGATTGAATCAGTTACACTCTTCTTATTGTTAATATCTAGCTGGCTCCTAAAGTTGAAAAATAACAAATCTGTTCAACTGAAGTCAACTGTGGATCTCTATGTACCTTTGATGATGATGGTGATAATGATGATAGTAGTCTAAAACTGATGATGATGATAGCAGCTCCAAGCACTGTTCATAATGCCTAACATGGACTGATTTACTTAATTCTCACAATAATTCTATGTGATAGGTATTATCTCATTTTACAGCAAAGGAACTGAAGCTCAGGGAGATTAACCAATTTACCAAAGATAACAGATTAAGTAGTTCAGCCAAGATTTAAACTATGTGACTTATAAGTAAAGACTAAATAGTTTAGACTTTATCATTCACTACAGTCAAAAGCAGTACTCTTTAACATGGATAGACTGGTGAAAAAAAATGTAAGTATATCTTAATAAACTCTGTGTTTTATGCATGGGCATGCAAATAATTTCCACCAAGAAAAAAATTAAGTTAACTTAAAGAGCAGTCATCTACAAATACAACTAACAATTTTATACCACCTGCTTGCCTGAAAAGAGCAATGTAGAAAGCTGGAGTATAGGTAAGGTAGGAGGACATATGAATAAAAGCAGACAACTATAATGAATCTTAGATATCACTTAGTAAAAACATTTTCATTTTTAAAAGGTCTAAAACCCAAAGATGTTAGGTGTCATTTAAACCCACGCTATATCTAGTTTGTGGACAAAACAGGACTAGAGGCCAGATCTCATGATAATTTTAGAGCTTCTGACTTTATAAATGCTTTAAACTAAAAGAATCTTCATCTGAATCCAGCTCTGCTTTCACCAGCCACGTGACTTTGGTAAATATGTAACCTGAGTTTTCTGATTATAAAATTGACATCAGTACCTACCTCACAGGGCTGTTGTAAGATTTCAAAGAGATACCATTTGCCAAATGCTCGCAGTAGTGTGTCTAAAACACAATTAGACACTCGATAGTAATTAGTTTCCTGTCTGAAAATTTTAATATCAGCTATTTATAATTAGGATACTTTTAACAAAATTTCTCCAAGTCACATCCTGACAATTACATAGAAATAATAATTCTAGGGATTAAACCAATCTATTAAGAGTCCTTTAACATACTCTTTCTTGATTGGGTGCAGATTACATAATTTTCCCCCTTATCCAGGGTCCTCTTCCTACATAAAATAGGCAGGAATTTTTCAAGCCTAGCAATAAATTTTCTTCCACTTCATGGCACTGTTTACTTTATAAACATTTTCCATTAAAAATGTCTACCAGAGGCTTTCACAAACCTTTCTCCCTTTAGAGCAATGAATTCTTTGACAATACCTAGATTATAATAAAAGGGGGACAAAATAGGGAAACTACCACGGTCAGACTGATTTTAAAATTCAGATTTGCTTTAAAATGAGAATGCTGCAATTCTTATCCCATTCCTGATTGCTAACCTGTTAACTACTCCAATTATTCCAAGTTTGACTGGTATAACCCTTCCCATTAATACATCCATGGCATCTGTTCCCGCATCCATGAGATCAAGTTTAGTGATTACAGCTAGAGTTCTGCGACCTGGTAAATGCAAAAAAAGAAAAGAAAATGAAGTAAAGCTATTAAGTATTAATAATAGAAAATCCTCATGTATAATCCTAACATTACCTCTTGTCATCATTCTGGTACTGCTTTTCTAACCCTTGTTTACAAATACTTTAAAAAACTAATTTTAATCATCATGTACATTTAAAAATTTTCACATACAATTTTTTATTAGCTCTCAGGGATAACTTTTTTATAAGCATTTTTTAATTTATATTTACTTGTTCCTGGTACACAGTTCTGAGTTTTCACAAATGCAAAGAGTTATATTACTACCACCTCAAGACAAAACAGTTCCAATATCTCCCAAAATGTTCTTGTACTACCTAATCAAACTCATTTTCCATCCTAACTTTGCTTTTTCCAGGATGTTATATAAATGGAAATATATATATATATATATATATATATATATATATATATATATATATGTATAACATTTTCAATCTGGCTTCTTTCACATAGCATAATGCATTTGACAGTCATTTATATTATTGCATATGTCAATTGTTCGTTCCTTTTTATTGCTGAATAGTGTTCCATAGTATGAATATATTTTGGTTTGGCTATTCATTCCTCATTTGAAAAACATCTGGGTTCCTTTCAGTTTTAGGAGACTACAGATAAAGCTTCTATATACATTTGCATACAGGTTTTCATATGAATACTGGTTTTCATTTAACATGGGTAAAGACCTAGAAGAGCTGACTTAACTTTTTAAGTGAGAAACTCCAAAAGTAGACAAAACATTCCTACCAACAATATATGAAAGTTCCAGCTGCTATGCATCTTGCCCAATTTTATATCTGGCATTAATTATAAGCATTTTTCTATAGTGTGCCAAATCTAAAAAATCACCCTTTTTTAGTGATTTCATATTCAATTATCTTAATTTACTTAATCATTCCTACAGTGGGCCATGTATTAGGTTGATTCTAATGTTTTGATACTTTAATACTGGATTGGATTATTTCCTTACAGTATATTACTATATTACTAGATCAAAAGTATGATCATATTTATGGCTTAAATGTCTTTTTAAAACAGAATTAATGCATATAAAATGGAATTAATGCTTAACAGTTTAAATAAAAATAAAATTTAAATAAACCTTTGTATAGTTTATCTTTTAAGCTAACTAAAATGAACATTAGTTACTCATACAGTACAAGTTTCTTACAAACTTGAAAAGAAATTTAATGACCTTGTTTATAGGAATTTCAATTTATCAGTCTTTTTAACACTAACATTTGCTACCAAATTCTTATCTGAAATTCTCAAAGCAGGAAAAAAGAAATATGACAGAGCCCAGAGACCCTCCAAATACTCAGATTAAAAATCTGCTCCTGTATGGAGCAAAGCATACATTTATCAGCAATAATAACAACTACTCTCTTACAAGCTAGCATTTTATATATACTAAGAGATGCACACTACAGCATTAGTCAAGTATCATACACTGACCCACAGTAAATCCTTGGGGTTATGAATGTTACATAAAAGGATTTTATTTCTAAGAATCTCCTCTGTCTTAAGCATGTCTAAATGTTTTCTACCTCTGCAAAACGTAGATACCGTAATTATCTACTAAAACATAATGATCTATAATAATTATCTACTATGTAAGTTAATTATTCCTGGAAGTCAGCTATTCAAAAATCTAAATCTTTTTACACAAAACAAAAAACTCATTTTGCAAAGCCACATTATTATTTTTAAATCATTAGGTAACCATTACAAATATGGACATTATGGTAAAGTATTTTTGCCTAGCCTGTATAGCAACTTATCTATTAAAATTTTATTTTCTATCAGAACTTCTATTTGAAACTATAAGCAAAATAGGAAAGCATTGTTTTTTAAATCTGTATTAGCAACTAGAACTATTTCTTTTAAAAATAACAATTCCTTTCTTGAGGTTAGATTTACCATTATTAACCAAGCAGCTCATTAAGTATTAACACCTGTCCTTACCATCTGGATCTACCTCTCTCGAAATTTTAAGTGCCTCTGATGTTGCCATATCTGTGTTGGCAGCAGTGACTGCAAGGATAATGGAATTTGGATTGCTGATGAACCGCAGAATGAGCTCTCTGATTTGAAGCTCAATATCCTTAGGTTGATCGCCTACAGGCACCTGAACCAAACAGAGATAAGTAAGGAACTAGTAATAAAAAAATCAATTCAGCTTCCCCCTACCCCCATTTAATACACAGATTATAAGTATTACTTCATTTACAGACAGTTAAAATGTAGAAATTATACACTACCGTAGTATATATAAATCTGGCAATATATGAAAGTCTCAAAGTATAACTCTTGCAAATACCAAGTTTATCATGTTAAGGATTGGTCAATGTTAAGCATCTAGAGACAAATTCATTCTTTCATTCAATTAGCAAGTATTTATTGGCAGCCTACTGTATTCCAGACACTGTTTTACATGCCAGATTATATCACAGTTGTGAATTTAAAAAAAAAAAAAACAACAACACAATTCCTGCCTTCATAGAGGTTATATTTTAGTGATGAAAAGCAGATAATAAACAAGTAAACATAGTATTTAGATAGTGGTAGAGCTATGGAAATATAAAGCAGAACAGGAAAATACTGAATTATTAAAGAAGGTTATACTTTTAAATTATTATTTGAAATTGCATTGTGCTTTTAAATAATCAGGGAAAACCTTACTCAGATAATAACATTTGAGAGAATGACCAGAAACTGAAGGAGATAAGGGAGAGATATACATAGATAACTGGAGAAGAACATTCCAGTAGAATGAATGAAAAGTGCAGAAGACTTGGAGCAGGAGAAGTTAGGAGAAAAGTAATAAGAATAGATGAAATCGATAACTTAGACCTCTTTAAGAATTTAAGCTTTGACTCTGAGTGGAATGGGAAGCCACTGGAGAGATTTTGAGCCAAGGAATGACACAATGTAATTTTCACTTCAGTAGCATCATCCAGGTTGCATAGTTAAGAATAGATTATGGAAGACCTGTTAGGAAACTATCTCAGCAATCCAACTGAGATGATAGTGGCTAGATCAGGAAAGTATATATGAATGTGTCGATATGAATGTGTGAGACATAACAGAGTTCTAGATATATTTTAAAGGTAGGGAGAGCCAAGAGGATTTACTAACAGAAGAAGTAGGGTGTGGGATAAGTATCAAGGATGACTATGAACTTTTTGGCTGAACAACAAGTAGAACAGAGCTTTTTTGATAGTTAAAATTATTGAGATGGGGATGACTATATGAGGCATCGATAGGTCAGGAATGTGGTATTTCATATGTTAAGTCTGACATACTTATTAGACTTTAAAGTGTTTGTCAGTAGATAGTTGGCTATACATTTCTGGAAATGGATATACAAGTATGGACATACTTGAATATTGTCAGCGTACAGTCACTCATGCATTTAAAGCCTTAAGATTGGATGAAATCATCAAGGAGCTAATGGTACCTCCCTGACAAGAAGTCCAAAAACTGAGCTCTGGGACACTCAACTGTTTAGACACTGAGAAGATAAGAAAGAGCAAAAGAGGCTTTAAGGAGTGGCTGGCTAGAGAGACAGGAGATAAACCTATAGAGTATGGCATCCTCAAAACCAAGTAAAGAAAGTACTTCAAAGAGAAGGGAGGGCTCAACTACTTCAAATGCTGCTAATTAATCAAGTTGATTGCAAAAAAACAAAACAAAAAAAAAAACAAAAACCGGAAAAAAGCTGATTATTCTCAAATGAGATTAAGGAAAAACCACATCTGTTCAAGTGAAAACAAACATGACCAAATCCATAAGGAGTAACAACTCTTCTTTACCTTGGTCATTCCTGGCAAATCCACAAGTGTCAGATTGACAACGTTGGGTGAAAAAATCTTAAGATGAATTGGTTCAGGGCTTACTCCCTACAAATAAGTTTTAAAGATATAAAAATCACATTAAAATTTTAACAAAATACAAAAAGCTAAAGTAAACTTCATATCAAGTAGATAGACATTAGGTGCTTTTAAATATAAATTAAATCATGATCCCTAAAACATTTCATCAGTCAAAACCTGGTAAAACACAAAACCTGGGAATGTAAGGCAGCCAGGCATATAGCAGATTAATCCTATCAAACCCTATACCATTAATATATAGCATTTATCCTGTATTATTTCACATTCTTTTCTCTTGGTTCTAAGCAGTATTTCTTAAATTGTTTAATAGACTTAGTGCTGAACAAAAGAATAATGTGTCACTATCCAAACTTACGAGGTTCTTGTGTTCAGAGAGTGAGGTAAAGTAGTAGCAAGTTATCTGAAACAATTTTGTTCCTAATCTTTGATTATCAAGTGGCAAAACTGCATATTAAGAGATTACTCAGAAAATTTATCTGGATCTCCAGATCCCTGAATTCAAACAAAAAGAATTTGGATAGTGAGAGATACCCATATTTGCTTTCCCTTTGGTTCATTCCTCTTCACCACTGGCCCTCTACAAGTTTTAGTTGAGTCAGCTATATGTAAAAAACACTTACAAAATGTTCATAACTTGTCTTTTTACATGTCCTTCTTTATCCTTTAAAATGTCCTCTCCTCTATTTATCCACCTTATATCTTCCTTCATTAATCCACTGAAAATTCTAATTTATCAGAGAGTTTTGGGGAACATTCTTTACTCTGAGTTCTCTATTCAATTTCATTTGCTATGTTAGATTACTCCAAACTACTTTTCTGTTTCTAAAAACTCCTATGTTCTAAAGTCATTATTGTTGATATTCAGTATATCTACTTTGGTTGTATGTTTCTCAGGCATTCCTTAGACATGACTTAGGAAAGATTTTTCATAGATTTGGCGGTAGGGGACTTTTGGATACTGCGGATGAGAAAACTTGCTAGGTAAGTATAGCATATCCCGACCATAAATGAAACACCTTGTATGCATATGAACTCAGATCTTTCACAACACTTACTTTAGTGTAATTAAAAACTTTCCTTTCTGAATCATCAATCACATTCACTCTACATTCTAGTACTATGTAAAATTACCACCAATTCCTGAGTTCAGTAAATCTATGGGGATCACAGGCAAGATAATTCAGACTGGTGTTATAATTAATAACATCCCAAATATCAAAATTATCCCTGAAATAATTACAGGAATGAAGACAAGCAAATCTAGTTTCCTGTTATTTTTTCCTATCTCTTCTATACAACACAATTATTAGAAATTCAAATAAGTAAAACAACAGTAGCATCCTAGAGTTCAATAATCAATAAAGCTTAGTCAATCATAAAAGAGACAAATATCCTGGATAGGCATGAAGAATTAGCATGGCTCCAAAAATGCCTTTTTGCCAGGAAGTAACCTCTCCAGCACAGTATCTGGCAGGTGAAAAGGCTCAGTAAATATCTGCTGAATATTAGTACTAGGCTAGTGCCACTCATGGGATTAAATGTGCCTCTGGATAATACCAGAATGGAGGTAAAAACAAAAAGCGCAATAAGAATAAAGGAGAAAGAAAAAAACGAATATTTAATGGAGACAGTCTGACATTGCCTGATGTCAAGATTAATGGTTATCTCAGACACCTAATTTATCTTAAATTCTCACAATCTTAGAAGAAAATAATTCAGTTGTTAACGTTATAGTTGACTCTTGAATAACACAGGTTTGAACTGCCTGGTTCCACTCACAAGTGGATTTTTTTCAATTGACCTGCACAGTTCAATTCACTTACACAGTTCAAAACCATGTTTTTCAGGGGTCAATTCCTCAGTTGGGAATCCATGAATGCAGAGGACCAAGTGAAGTTATGTACAGATTTTCCACTGTATAGGTAGTCAGTGCCCCTACAACTGCCGTGCTGTTCAAGGGTCAACTGCACTTTTCATACTAGCTGAAATAAAATATTTAATTTCTCTTTATATTCGTAAGTAAACTTAGCCTTATGCAGGTGAGAAAAAAGAGCTCTTTAAAATATATGTACCTCATAAGTTACATAATGTTTCCGGAGTTAGAGTACTATCAATCCATCAGAAAAAGACAACACATTAGCAGTAGTAAATAGAAAAATTATATAATCAAGTGGTATGTACATCACTAGATCAAGAATAATCATCTAAATGAAATATCTGATGACATAAGAGCTCTAAGAAACAAAAGGATTTTGGGTATGTTCTTATATATTTGTGAAAATACTCCATTAAAAACCATAATTATGAATTTACAATGCTCACCACACATCATATACAAAATACTCTCAATGATAAATTTACTGATGTTCCCACTTCCTAACTCTAAAAAGATGCCTACCTTATTATTTCCTGAAATCCTTTCTGTTTCATTTTCAATTTCTTGTCGAATTTCATCGAAATCTGTGTAAAGCTAAAAATTATTGAAACAAAAGCACAATATTCAAAATTAAGAAAAAATTCTTAAGTAAAGGGGTTGATAAATTTCAAGAATGTCTATGGATTTGCTCAGAGAATTAGTAAACAAATTCTAATATATTTTTATATATATATTTTTTGCTGAGCCAAGTACTCACAGAGTTCTATTAGCTTTTCAAAGTTGCCTGATCTCACAGCAGTTAAGACTCTCCACATAAGAATAGTCACAGGGATATAAAATACAGCATAGGGAATATAGTCAATAATACTGTAAACTAGGTATGGTGCCATATGGGTACTAGACTAATTGTAGTTATCACTTTGTAAAGTATAGGAATGTTTAATCACTATGTCGTACATGTGAAACTAACACAATATTGTGCATCAACTATAATTTTAAAATAAAATTAAAAAAAAAATTTTTTAAAGAATCTCCAAATTAGAGAAACTAGGGCTCAACTTAAAATGTTTCCAAATAAACTACAGTGGTCAGAAATGTTACCAAATAAACTACAGTGGTCAGAAATGTTACTAAGATAAGGTTTATTTATAAGGAGCAGTTGCTTAGAGATAGCATGCCACATTGCCAATAAGAAGCTAAATTATCAACTACTTGTACAAAATTTTTTTTCAATATGCTGTTTCTTCAGATATTCTTATATCATTACCTTATTTTTGGTGTGAAGAAATTTACCCCATTCTTCTGCTTCAACCCCTGGAAAAAGAAAAACTTCATTTATTGAAAACTATGGAAATTACTTTTTATCTTTAATTAGGGATTTAAAAAGGCAACACAATATTATTTGTTCCTATTTTGCCAATAACTACAAATTAATAAGTATTTTAAGATCTGAATTTTACTTTCATGTTTTAAAAATTGTAACATATATTTTAAAAACATGACAAATTTCAGATAGAGTTGCTCACAGGTCTCCCCACCATTTGAAATCTAGATTTTTGTGAATAAAATTGTATCTGAAATATATTCTTTATTTTTAAATATCTTACACATAAAGTAGTTTATCTGATGAATGTAGTCACTTAAGCCTAATGGCTTAAAAGAAGAAAAATTAAGAATCTTACTAATGCAAAAGACATATATATTTACACACATAAGTCAAGGTAAAAATTTGCAATATGTGAATGAAACAGCTAACTTTTCAATCTGTTTTGTTTTGTTTTTTAAAAACTGGTTTCCTATTGGATGCCTATGAAGTCACAATTTGTTTTTCCTTTAAAGAGCTCTCTAGTAGTATAAAGCTACTGTCATTTATATGCACTTTCAAGGTGATTCCCCCCCCACCACCAGGAGCAAGACTACGTTTTCTTTCAGAAATGATAGTTGGAAAAGAATGAAAAAAACGGCAGTGGGGGAACACTGGCATATGAACTGTATGTAGTCACTACTCTCCAATAGTTTCCAATAATTGGTCTGTTCCTCCTGCACTTGCTGAAAAAGGAAAATATATTCACTGTAGGCACTGTTTCAAGTGGTACAAAACTTAGAAAGCAAGCTAGAACTATTTAATTGTAGAAAGGTACACTAATTTTACACCCCCCACCCCCAAGATACAGCTATTCTACTTTTGCCAAATTCAGAGTTTTAAACATCTTAATGACTGAGTTTATGAGTAATGCATATCGGCCAACTGAAATCAAAATAAAAATGACTATAAGATATTCAAATATTTATTGAAGGAAAAGTGGATCATTTCTTTGGAGGAATAGAGGTAAATAAAACTGGATTCTTTTTACAAGTAAAATGCTCACCTACTTGAAGCTTAGTACCTTCTTCCAAGAAGTCTCATTGGAGGACAGGAGTAATATAGGTGAACAGAACTCACAGAGGCAGGTACTACATACCAAAGGGATGTTTAGAATTCACCTTATATAAAAAAGCTTCACAAGCATGTTTTTAAAAATAAAAATAAATTACATTCACCACCAAAAGAAGCCTGCATTCTGATGAAATGCCAGCAAGAAACCACTAAAACCTGCAACAATCAATGTGGCTATGCAAATAAAAAAGTGCACACAGCCTGTAAGAGTACAAAAGCGCACATGCAGGCACAATAGAAAAAGGGCCAAAAACAAATGGATAAAAGAAACCTTTAGAAAGGTGTCTTGAGTTTTTCCATGTAGCAGGGTCTGTAGTTAAAGAGAAACAGCACAAAATGATAAGTTTAGTGCTTATCCCTAATATTAACCCTTTTTTAAAAATGTGCAAAAACCTAAATACATTTCAAATGCATGTAGCATTCAATTATTCAAAATTTACAACTATTATAATTTCCATTATAATTGATTAGTTCTAATTAGAGGTATGTATGTAATATTTTAAATGATATAAATGAAGCATGTTGTGTGCCATCATTTATTTTTATTTTCAATTACGACTAATTTTGTCACCTCTAGTTTCTAATTTTAACACAAAATGGATTAAAATTAATTTGCTATTCAAAAATTTGCCTGAGATATTTGATAACTGACTATGGAAAAAGATAAATTGCCTGGCCAGAAAGAATCTACACAAACATATAAAACCTTTCAAAACCTTAAAAGTGAATAACTATATACAAGTATTTACCCTATTTGCTAAGATTGAGCTTTGTAAGCGATTGTGTTCTTCGAAATATATATGAATTTAATAGAATACCACAGAAACAATTTGGTCTTTAATCAGCATGGTACTTTTGGATTTTGTCTAAAAGGAAATCTAACAAATATATGAAAGATAATCATGGAGTTCAAAGTTCACACTAAAACACCATCCCACTCTACAATAGTTTAAATTTTTAAGATTTTATCAGAAAATTCTTTTACATTGGCATCAGTGGGGGACAGGATGAAAAATACTAAAAATCTATATATCGAAACTTCAATAATCTTTTATATTTGACAGAATGATCTCATGTTAAGTAAATTTTCCTGATAATTCAATTATACATATTATTAAAATCTTTTAAGCCAGTTTTGCGGGACCTATATCTCAAATGGATTGTATTACTCCATGACATCTTAAAATACATTCCTCTTAAATTAACCTAGTATTGGTATTTTAGGCCTTTGTTACATAACAAAGCCCTCAAGCTATAATCCCTGTACAAAATGGTTAGAGACTAATCTTTTCTTTTGAAGTTCTTCTGACTGTTTTCCTCCCTTTCTTCACAGTGATTGTCAGGCTGTCAGGTAGTTAGTTGATACTCTTCTGGCTAATTAAATGTTTTCTGCTTCATTGTTTCTAATTTTCTCTGGGTTAGAATAATTTATGATTAGGTAGAACTATTTATCTACAGGATAAAGAGGCTCTGAAGAGAAAGTAAGGAACTATCCTAGTATAAGAACTATCCTATTAATAAGACACATGAAATTTAGTACTCATAATTTATGAAATCTCATGTTCTGGGTAGCTACGATGTCATTTTAACTGAGGGTTGTTTTTTTAAAAAAAAAATATATATAAAAATAAGCACTAAGCTTGGAATATATATATACATGTATATATACAGGCAAAGATATACAGATTTAATGACCAACCACCAAGAGGAGATGTCAACAGAACATAGTGGACATATAAGCAAAGAGCGAGAAACTGACACTTCTATAGCTGAAATGTACATCCTTTTCTAAAAACCACCCACAATCTGCAAATAGTTTCTGAGAGGCAGGGTATCATCTGCCCATTTCAAGGTGACTGAAGAAAATAAAAAGTTAAAGGAAAGACAGCTAATGAATGTCATACAGTTTCTTAAAGTCTAATTTTAAGGTATTTGGCAAATTTGATGAAATTATTTCATGGGAATAAAATTTTAAAGTGTTATTCTATATATTTGGAGCTGGGTCATAAATTAGGGTAAAGTGATTAAATTCAAGGTATAGAATTTTAATCATAAACATTATAGAAATGCAAAGTAATAATAATATACCAAGAGGCTACCCAGTATGATTAAAAGGTTCTTACATATCTTCTGGAAGTCTATATCCCAAAAATTACTTGTTAACATCTACAACTTCATTAACTTGCTCCAGCAATTAACTTTCTAGTCATTGTAGATGCTCATGACAGATCTTCTCCCCTGTTTCCCCCCCAAAAAAAACTAACAAAAACCTACCGCAACCAATGTTCTTATAATCAATGAAGAAAAAAATCAGATACAGAAATTTAAAGTGACTTCAATTTCATCAACACTATCACTTTAAATCAGAATATAAGTAGAATGAAACTGCACTGAAAACAGATCTCTGCAGATGAAAAGCATACAAGGCACTCTGCTGTAAATGTCATTTAACAATTAGAGCTATTTCATAGACTTTTATAAATAAGAAAGACTGAACCAAAAACTGAACTTAAAAAGGAAGATTAAATATATTATTCCTATCCAACATTTCAAACTTCACCACTATAAAAGATTAATATAGGATGTTTATCTATTAAGCAATTTAAAATCAGCTCATGAACACAGACAGCATTTCTTAAAATATCTTCAGTTTAATCAAAGAAGTAACAAAAAGGATGGTGCTTATTTTACCTTAATAATCCATGTTTACTATTTGGGGGAGGGAGTACTTAAAAATCAAAATAGTATCTGCTATGTAAGTAAGCCTTAGCAAAAGAAGGATAATAAAATTTTTAAAAAAGTAAATATATCAAAATTCTTTCTAAGAATTTTAGAGTACAGGGGAAAATGATTCTAACTTAGCAAGCACATTGGTAAGACCAGAAAAGGGAAGGTGAGATTAAATTGCTATACTGAAAATCAAAGTCGTTTTAATCTTATTTAAAGTTTTTTACACTAGAATCTAAATTATTTAATTTGTAAATCATAATGGTAAAGCAAAAACACTTTTAAACACTAGGGAAAAAAGTATAAAACACTCCAAAAACACAAAAACTTTTTCTTTAAAATTAACTGATTCCTGTATGCAGAGTATTTCACTAAATCCTCCATAAAATAGCATTAACAACAGTTTACTAAGCCGAATTGCCAAAAAGATGCTATTCCAAACAAGTTTACCCATAGTCCTCAAACCAAAAAAATTTACTCTTTTACATGAGAAAAGATGCATTCCAGTTCTCTTCACAGGACTTTTGATTTTGCTACAGCCATTAATTTCTGACTAATCAATTCATGCCTTTTTAAAATTAGACCAAAAATAATCATTTTTATTCTAATTCTAGAATTTACCATTTTCTTCTCCTGTTGTTTTTCGTTTATCTTCAGGTGAAACATGGACTAGCTGCAGAATGAGAGGTCTCCGGGTGACAATACCAGTGCCTCTGGGAAGCAGGTCCCTTCCCACTAGGCTTTCTAGCACTGAGCTCTTTCCACTGCTCTGAAAACAGAATATACAAGAGCAAAATGAGTTAACGGATTTTTACAACTTGCTAAGACTAAACTAATAAAGCAGCACATGTGAAAGTATTTTAAAGAAAAAATTATTGCAGAGACTTTTAAAATGAAAGTTCTATTTTCTATTATATGATCTTTATTTCTTTAAAATAAAAAATCCGAAGAGAAAATAAAGAAGTCCCCCTCCACCATAATTTTTCTACCTTTCTGACACTCCTAACCAGGTTTTCAAAACTTATATAATGTTAGTATTTATAAAATTACACCTACAATAAGTATTTTACTTTAAATGGGGCAGTACTATATATATATTTTTCTCTAACCTGCTTTTATTTTTTCAGGGATATCATTCTATATCAATATATTAACTGCTGTATTAAACAATTAAAATAGTATTCTACTGTGTATAAAAGCAAACCTCGACTGATGACATTTAAATAGTTTTTGCTACTATTAACAATGTTGCAATGTATATGCTTTGTACATATAACCTTACTTCTATTATCTCATTTAGTTCATTAAATAAAAATACTGTGATTAAAAATTATACAGATATTATTAAAGAATCACAGATACTGCCAGGCTGCCAGGATTTTCTGTATTTCTCCTTCAATGATTTGCTTGTTCAAATGCTGGTATTTTATTAGTTCAATAAAATGCTTTATCCACATAAATTTCATTTTTTGTTTTCAATTTCCCCTAACTTTTTATTTTGAAATTTTCAAAGCCACAAAAAGTTGCAAGATTAAAATGAATACCCATATACCTTAATAAAGATGCACTAATTATTAATATTTTATTATTTTGATACATTTACTTTGTGTCTCTTCTTACACACACACACACACACACACACACACACACACACACACACACACACACACATTCTTTTGCTTGCCCATTTGAGAGTTAGTTACCATGACACTTCATCCCTAAATACTGAAGCATATCTCTAATGAGGGCATTCTTCTATATAACCACAATTCAATGATCACATTCAGGAAATTCAACATAGATGCAATACAGCAGGTTATCGAATAATGTCATATCCTTCAACATAATTTTGTTCAATGTTGTAACGTTGGATGAGATGACGCTGGAACTCTTGTTTATATCAATTAGCCTATGGTAAAACTGGATTCACTATATGTGATTTCATTTAAAGTCGCAGAACCTATCGACAACGTTAAGTGAGGGCTTACTGTACTAATAAACAGTTAATCAAATAACATCAACCCCTAGTCTCAACACTTTCAATGTTTATAAATTTGCTGTTTTTCTTAACTTTGTAATATATTTTTCCGTACAGAATTTTTCCATACTACATATTTTCTTAACAGTCAAACCTAGTAAATTTTTAATTTCATATTTTCTACAAATGCAAAATCCTAAACTCTTCTATTGCAGCAAAAAGGGTCTACAGGAAGCAGACAGCCCACTGAAGTGAGGTTAATTTAAGAAGGGTTTATTTACAAGCAGACTATTTAAAAGCTGTGAATGAGGCTTAGGAGAATCACAAACAATAGTGCAATCACCCAGCCTTGTGACAACAGAGCTCTTATCATCATCCATCCATAGTCCTGTAAGTACTGGGACTTTGAGAAGAGGGAGAGTCAGATCAAGGCACCTACATACAGGAGAATAAATACCTGAATTCTGGTCTCCTTCCTTTCTCCAATTCCTGCCAGGTCTCCACATTTCCAAATTGAATCAGAAGCCAGAAGATAAAAGGGCCCATATGATAAAGAATAGGATATGGAGGGTCATATTGAAGATTATGTGGCTATCTGGTGTTGCTAGGCTTTGGTATCAATGTTTATCCCTCTCATTAAGTAAAATGGGGTGCTTTCCATCATTTCTTTTCTGTACTCTGAAATAATTTAAATAGAAATTTCCTGTTCTTTATGTGTTTGATAAAACCTGTCCATAAAAAAGTCTTCTAATTCTTCTAGATTTTCAAATTTATAGGCAGAACTCTTATAATATTCTTAAAAATCATTAATTTTCTTATTTCTAATATTTTTTCTTTTTCTGACTAGATTTTCTAATTGAACATTAAAATCTGACTTTATTGATCAAATCTGCATTTTGTTTTCACTTTATAATTTTTTTTAATACTGTTAAGTTCTTCTTGGACCTCCTCACACCTGAGTAAGTGGAGTTATTTATTCTCCTCTTTAAAACTCGTAGAATTAAATGCTTAGCTTATTTTCTCTATCTCGGATACCAACTCTTACCCTGTCAACCCTGTACACACGTACATCCCCTAATCTGAGTCATTTCTATCTTCTGTCTTCTATGCTGAGAATCATGGTTTTCAAGGACACAGATTATGATAGAACTAGAATAACACACATTTATTCGTTTCCCCCCACACATTATAGTCTCCAAATAATACCAATACTACAATAATATGATTACTGAAAATAGTTTTTAAAATGTTTTGTATATGACCTCTCCATTCTCGTACCTCTTTACAAACCATATGTTCTCCTCTTTTTTTAAGACTCATTTAGTCTTGGTTCTGTAATATAGGTGTGATGCTAACCATCAGTCTTTACGTTAATGTCTCTCTAGTAATTTTGATTCTCTGAAACTTGTTCTCTAGTAAATTCCTCAGTAATGGCTAATAAGAACAATATCCTTCAAGTTCTAGCATACTAGTAACAGTATGTGACTTTTATACTTGAAATTCAGTTTGGTTATAGATAAAAACTTGGGTTCATGTTTCTTATCTTAAAGATGAAACGCCATAATAGTGTTCTCATAAATCCTCTCATGTATTCTTTCATAAATTGCTATTGTAGAAAAGTATAATAATCTGATTTTACCTTCCTCATGAGAGACTCTGTGACTTTTGCCTGCATGTCTGACTTTTTTTTTTCCTTTAAAAGTCCAATAATTATTCTATTCTGTCTCACTGTTAGTTTTTCTGTGTCTATGTTCTCAGGTATGTGTTGTGCTCCTTCAAAATGGAGTTCCAAATCTGTTTTTAATTAAATTTAGTATCTGTTCTGTTCCCTTGCTATTGCTTTTTCTTCTTTGGGGACTCCTATTATACATATGTTGGATCTTTGCCTGTTTTCAGTATGTCAATTTCTATCAAATTTTTTATAGCTCTTACCCTTTTTAACGTCTTTTCTCTTTTCAATGTCTTTCTCTAAGGTACTGCTGTTACACTTATTTGCTTTTGTGTGCTTCTCAGTATGTCTTTTCTAAAATAGTCTTTCACTTCTAATACTTTATTAAGCTCTACCACATAATTAAAAATTTTTCTCTTATACAAACTTTGTCTCTTGAAAATGTCTTGTTCTGTTTACAATATCTTATGTCTTGCCTTTTATTTTAATATCCAATGGTTTTCATCTTTTTTGTGGACATGTCTTTCTGGTGTGCTTTCATTTTCTGTAGGGATGTTATCCTGAGTCTCATTTTTCTTAGAAACTTTGTATGAGATTTGACAACAATAATTTCATATTGCTGATATCTACTTGAAATTCATTTTCCTAAACTTTTAAAGGATGCTCGGCCTATAATAGCTATTCTAACTTCACACTCTTAAACTCCCTCCTTTTGTTTTCATAAGTTTTTAAAAATATATTTCTTTGTTTTCTGAAATATCTTGGCTCTGTTCTTCTCCATCACTTTTGCTTGGAATATCACTTTCCTTTGCAGCTTTCAGGGAATACTCAATTGTATTCTCAGTTCCTTCTCAATGTGAGGATTGGTTAAAGTTTCAGTCTCTTAAGACTTTATGATAGACCTCTTTCATTCACCCATTATCAGTGTTTACAAGAAAAACCCCTCCCAGTATCAGCTAGTATTTTTCTTTTTTTTTTCTTTTTTTCAGCTGGTATTCTTAAACTAGACCAAGCTTTCCAGTGCCTTTTGGCTATTTTCCAATTCTCAGATTGATCTGATGTTCCATTGCTTCCTCCTTATTTCTACATAGATAACAACACATGGCTTGGAGCTGTTGGTGGTTTGACCCTAACCTACTGGTGAAGATTTGTAGGGAAACATGGTCAACTAATTTTCTTGTAAATATTGTTCATGAGTTTTTGCTTTTCCTATCCTATTTGTTTTTTATGGGAAAGTCATACAGAGATTAGTAAACTATTCTATCACTGCTGTCATCTTCCCAGAATCCCTAATATGGAAATTTAATCCTACTCAGAAGTCCTGAAACTAAAAGTTTAGTCTTACATAGTTTTTTATATTAAATCATAAGAAATAAAGTACTGATGCATGCTACAACATAGATGAACCTGAAAACCATTATGCTCAGTGAAAGAAGTCAGTCATAAAAGACCACATATTGATTCTGTTTGTATGAAATATCTAGAATAAGCAAGAAAGTAGATTAAGTGTCTGCCTAACACTGGGGAGTGTAGAGGTATAGGGAGTGACTGCTAATGCATACAAGGTTTCTTGAGATGAGATACTCTAAAATAGATTACAGTGATGGTTGCACAACTCTACAGACATGCCAAAAACACTGAATTATTATTACATTTCAAATGGGTGAACTTATGGTTTATAAATGATATGTCAATAAAGCTGTTATAAAACAGGATAAAAACACATTGCAAATGAATTACAAACAAATGTGAAAAAGCATAACTTTGAACATGACTTTGAGATAGGGGAGGATTCCTTAATACACAAATGTACAAACTAGTGAAGAAAAGACTGATAATTTAACTACAGTAACATTTAAATTTCCAAGCCTGTGATGGTTTGTTATCCCTGTCTGAAAATCTCGACTGAGGGAGAACAATCTGTTCTAAGGTTTCTTTGGCTCTGTGCTCTTAAAAGTAGTGTAGGCTTTATCAGGGATCAAACTGAATGGTCTCTAAAGGGGGTTTTCTGTATCCTGTAGAGAGCTCAGGTTAGTGTGTCATCCCTCTGCAACCTGAAAATCATGGTGTGGCTGCCCTGTCTCGCTTTAGGCTACTTGATTAATGACAGAAATGGGGACGTGTCCTGGATCTGGTTTAGGCTTATTGTGTAATGAAAGAGTCCTTGTCACATATTTCAAGAAAATGAATGTGATCTTTGAAAAGGAGGAAATGTAAAATGTCTGCCAGCTGTGTCAGTGAGAATAACAAAAAATTTTTTCTTTTACTCATATTAAAAAATTGAGGAAGAATATTTGTGATCCATATAACTGACAAGGAATTAATAAACAAATGTTTAAGTAACCCCTACAAATCAATAAAAAAACAAGCATAATATAATAAAAATTGTGTGCAAAGATACGAAGAGAAACTCACAAAACAGAATCACTAAGGGCCAACACATAAGAATCTCAAACTCCTTAGTAATCAGAAAGATGCAATAAAAAACCCACAATGAGATACCATAAATAAAAAATGTAATACCAAGTACAGATATAAACAGACTTTTCTGTGTTGGTGGAAATATAATGAGTTACAATCATTCTGAGATGAAAGTGGCAATATCATGTAAAAAGTGAAAATAAATACACCCTTCAGAGTCTAGTAAATTCCACTATTTGATACCCTAGAGAAATTCTCAAATGTGTACAATGATGTATTTACAGGAATGTTCCTAATACCCTTGTTTACTAAACTACTATAGGAAATGATGGGAAACACTCAAATGTTCCTCAACAATATAAATTTTGATATAGTTATGTAATCAATTATATTATACAGCAGTGTAAGTGAGCAAACTAAGAATATGTATGTGTATGTGTGAGTAAAAATCACATCTATGACTAAAAAAACATCGCAGAAGAATATATACTTTTTGATACTACTTCAGGTTTAAAACATGTAAAACAATATATATTATTTTAGTTACCTACATGTGTAAAATATATATAATAAAGTGTACAGGTACAATAAACACAAAATTCAGGAAAATGGTTCTTACTCTATGGAAAGCAGGGAAATTTCACTTGGTAGTTAATGTTTTATTTCTTAAAAATGGGAGGTAGATACAATGGCATTCATAGTATCACTCCTTATATGCTGCTGACATTTTCAATATTTCAAAATAATTGTATAATGCCTAAATGTAGTACAGGATCTCATAATGAAAAGGTAAGAAGTTACAACATTTCCCCTTCTCTCCCATACCCTAAGTGGACACTTGGTACAGACACACAGCTTAGATATAGGATATAGACCAATTCCTGTCCATCCTACCCTTTTGTTCAAGAGCTTACATGTCCAACTCTGCTGAAGAGTCCAAAGTAGTATACTCAAGCTACAACAGAGCTAGAAGCAATTCAGATAATATTTCAACATTATTTCACATTATCTTGGATAGGAAATAAAGTAGCACCTGACACTTACTGGATTTCGTTAACCAATGTCACCATTATAAAAAACTTTTAAAAACATTTATAAAGAAGCCTATTATACAAAAAAAAAAAAAAAAACTCCAATTGAAAGACACATAGTGGCTGAATGGATTTAAAAAATAAGACCCATGTATATGCTGCCTACAAGAGACTTCAAGTGTAAAAACATACACAGACCAAAAGTGAAGAGATGGAAAAAAGATATCCCATGCAAATGGAAACCAAAATAAAGCTGGAGAAGCTATACAAATAACAAACAAAATAGACTTTAAAACAAAGACTGTATTAGGGACAAAGAGTGCCATTATGTAATGATAAATGGTCAATCCAACACCAGGATATACATTTGTAAATATTATGTATCCAACATAGGAGACTTAAAGGGAAAAATAGACAGCAATACTATTACACTTTAATACCCTATTTTTATGAATATGTCATCCTAACAGAAAACTAATAAACATTTGCCTTAAACAAGTTAGACCAGATAGACTTATCAGATAAACAAAGAACATTCTGTTCAAAAGCAACAGAATATACATTCCTTTCAAACTCACATGTACTATCCCTCAGCATAGATCATTTAATACGATAAAACAAGTCTTAATAAGTTTAAGAAGACTGAAATCATATGAAGCATCTTTTCCAACCAAAATGGTACAAAAGTAGATATCAATTACGATAAAACTGGAAAATCCCCAAATATGTGCAGATTAAACTGCATGCTACTGAACAACCAATGGGTGAAAGAAGAAATCAAAAAACATGTTTAGACAAATGAAAACAGAAATACAACATACCAACACCTTTGGGGTGCCGCAAAAGCAGCCCTAACAAGGAAGTTCATAGCAATATATGCCTATATTAATAAGATCTCAAATAAACTTTATACCTCAAGTAACTAGAAAAAAAGGAACAAATTAAGCCCAAAGTTAGTGATAAAGGAAGAAAATATCAAAGATCAGAGGAGATATAAATAAAACAGAGACTAAAATGCCAATAGAAAAAAAATTATTAAAACTAAAACCTGGTGTTTTTTTTAAGATAAATAAAATAGACAAACATTTGGCTAGACTCACCAAGATGACAAGAGGACTCAAGAATAAAACCAGAAATGAAAGAAGAAACATTACAACTGATAACCACAGGAATACAAGAGATCATGAGACTACTAAAAACAATTACACACAAATTGGACAACCCAGAAGAAACTGATGAATTCCCAGAAATATACAACCTACCTAGACTGAATTATGATGAAACAAAATTTGAACAGACCAACTATTAACAAGATTGAATCAGTAATGAAAAAAACACCAAATGCACAGATACTTTCACTGATGAATTATACCAAATATTAAAGAATTAATGCTAATCCTTCTCAACCTCTTCCAAAAAACACAAGAGGAGCGGATACTTCTAAACTCATTTTACAAAGCCAGGATTACCATGACACCAAATGCAGACAAGGATACTACCAGAGAAGAAAACTAGAAGACAATATTCCTGATAACAGAGATGTAAAAATCATCAACAACATATTAACAAACTAAATTCAAAAATACATTAAAAAGATCATATACCATGATCAAGTGAGATTTATTTCAGTCATGCACAGATGTTTCGACATTCACAAATTAATCAATGTGATACACCACTTTAACAAAATGAAGGATAAAAACCATAAGACCATATCAACAGATGCAGAAAAAGCACTTGACAAAATTCAACATGCATTCATGATAAAAACTCTCAACAGTGTGTAAAGAAGAACGTACATCAACATAATGAAGGACACATATGACAAGCTCAGAGCTAACATATGCAATAGTGAAAAACTGAAAGCTTTTCTTCTAAGTCCGAGAACAAGACAAAGATATCCATGCTCATCAGTCTTATTCAGCATAGCACTGAATGTTCTCACCAGAGCAATTAAGCAAGAAATAAAAGGCAACCAGATAATTGTAAAGGAAAAAAGTGAAACTGTCACTATTGGCAAATGATAGGATACTTTTTTATAGATAACCCTTGACACTCCACCAAAAAACTGTTAGAACTAACTAACAAATTCAGTAAAGTTTTAGGATATAAAATCAATATACAAAAATTAGTTGTGTTTCTATACACTAATAACAAACTACTAGGAAGAGAAATTTTTTTTAAAATTGCATTTATGATTGTATCAAAAAGAAAGGACTAACCTAGTAATAAATTTAACTAAGCAAGTGAAAGACCTGTTTACTAAAAACTGTAAGACACTAATGAAAGAAAGTGAAGAAGATACAAATAATTGGAAAGACATTCTGCACATGGATTAGAATTAATCTTGTTAAAATGTCCATGCTACCCAAAGTGATCTACAGAGAGATACCATGCAATCTCTGTTCAAAATTCTTCTACCCATCAGCAAAATTTAAATCTAAAATGTAAACCACTTCATAATTTATGGTGTTAAACTGTGGTTCTTGTACTGAATCATTACTGTACATATAACTAAAAAATATTAACACTTCAACTGTCCAGAGTCCAAAATGGCTAAAATGCTCCTGACCTTACAATCCCTAGGGAAGAATCTTTTTCCTGATTAATAAAAGTACCTGCCCTAGTGCTGTCTAGATATCTAAAAGGCCATGAACTTCAACAACGAAAGTAATATCCATAAAAATCCCCACTTTTTCCATGAAAGCAGAGAAGCATAGGATAAGTAACATGAATCTACACAATGAAGAAGCCCAATTAACTCCATGTAGGATAAAGACAAAGAGATCTACACTAATTATAATCAAATCGTTGAAAGATAAATACTAAAAGCAATAAGAAAGAATTAGAGAAGTAACCCATGTACAAATATAACAGATTTCTCATCAACATAGAAGCCAGAGGCAGTAGCATGACTTATTTAAAGTGCTGAACAGAGAGGGGTGAGGGAGCCCATCAACCAAGAATTCTAAATCTGATTTAATATTAAGTAGAAAATATTCCTCAAAGCAATCTATAGACTCAACACAATCTCTATCAAAATCCCAATGGCTTTGTTTGCAGAAATGGAAATGCCAATTCTAAAATTCATACAGAATGGCAAGGGACTCCGGATAGCAAAAATACTCTTAAAAAAAAAAAAAGAACAAAGTTGGAAGACACACTTTCCGATTCTAAACCTACTACAAAGCTGCAGCAATCAAAACAATGTGGTAGTAGCTTAAGAACATACATACGGACCAGTGGGGGGAAAATGAGTCCACAAATAAACCTGTACATCTATGATCAACTAATTTTCATCTGCAGTGTTAAGACCATTCAGTGGGCAAAGAATAGTCTTGTCAACAAATGGTGCTGGATCAACTGCAAATGCAAATGGAAAGAATGAAGTTGGACCACTATCTCATACCAAAAAACAAAAAATTACTCAAAATGGATCAAAATCCTAAAAGTAAGAGCTGAAACTATAAAATTCTTAGAAGGAAACATATAATAATAATAATAAATCTTCACAACCTTGGATTTGGCAATGATATGACACCAAAAGCACAAACAAAAGAAAAAAAGGTAAAGTGAACTTCATCAAAATTAAGTATGTGCATCAAAGGATACTATAAATAAAGTGAAAAGAGAACCTATAGAATGGAAGAAAATATGTGGAAATCATATTTGATAATGGTCTAATATCCATTATAAAAATGACTCCAACAAGCGCATAAAATATGTTCAATAGCATTAGTTATTAGGTAAATGCAATCAAAACCACAATAAGATGCCATTTCACATCTTCATTATGATAGCTACAACAAAACGACAGACAATAGCAAGTACCGATGAAGACAAAGAGAAATTAGAACTCATACATTGCTGGCAGGAATGTAAAAAGGTACAGCTACTGTGGAAAACAGTTTTGTGGTTCCTCAAAAAGTTAAACATAGAATTACCATATAACCCAGCAATTCTACTTCTAGATATATAACAAAGAGAACTGAAAACATGTTTACACAAAAACCTAAAAACAAATGTTCACAGCAGCATAATAAAACCATTGTAACCAAAACGTGAAAATAACCCAAATGTTCATCAACTAATGAATAAAACAGACTCACTGAATAAACTGTGGTATATCTATACAATAAAGTATTATTCAGCCATAAAAAGTAATGAAGTTCTAATATATGAGACAACATGGATGAACCTATAAAACATCACAGTGAGCAAAATAAGCCAAACATAAAAGACAACATATTGTATGATTCCATTTATACGAAATGTCCAGAATAGGCAAATCCATAGAGAGAGAAAGTAGGTTAGTGGTTGTCAAGGCTGGGGTGGGACAAAATGAGAAGTGACTGATAATGGGTAGTTACTTTCTGGGAATATGAAAATGATCTGGAATTAGTGGTGATGGTTGCACAACCTTGTGAATATACTAAAATCACTAAATTGTAGACTTTATCATGGTAAACATTTTATGAATATTTCAATATTTTTAATGTTGAATTTTTTAAAAATTGGTTCACAAATTGGTCATTTAAAACCCAAGATTCCTTTTCTTTTTTGCATTGGTCTGAATTACTAAAGGTACAGTGCTGAAATCATTAAAATAAAGGAAAAGTGAAAAGTACATTACTAGCAACACTGAGCTAGAGTCTCAAATTCATGCTATCTGCATAGGGATTCCTATCCTGGGTGGTGGTTCGGATTACAAACCTAGAAGGCTCGTCCTTCTCTTTCTCAATCGAAGAAATAGTGATTAAATTTCTCAAGTTGACTCACAAAAGTTAGTCAAGTCTTAGCTCCTCTTACATCTGCAAAGTACACCATGCTCAAAAGTATCAACCTTCTTTCTCCCCATTTTCTGTTCTTTCCACAGGCGATCTCAGCTAGAAAAAGAGGAAAGCAATTTAACTAAATCATAAAATCTGAATGATCGGCAGCTGTAAATATTATTCTCTCTCCTCAACTCCTCTAGCTCTCTAGGCTCCAAATAAATATTCAGCAATTTAAGAAATTAAATTTTAAAACATTTAGGTGTCAATAAAGATTGCCTGGGAGCTGATAATTTGGAGCAAGAAAGCCACCGAAATCAATATGCTACTGGTGGTATGCCCTTAGACTCAGCTTCCTTTCCCTAATTTTTCCAGTTTCATGCATTTTAAAATCAAAGACTCACTAATATACTTTTTAAATTAGGATCTATGAACCATCTACATCACCTGTTGTGCCTGGCACACCCCAGATTTAGAAACTCAAAATCTCTGAGACAGAATCCAAGAAACTTATTTTCAAAGTGATTCTTATATATATACTATGTTTGAAAATCATTGTTCTAAAAAGTTCAAAATGGGACCTTCAGCCATTTAAGGTATAGGTAATGTATAAGAGACTACATCTGTATTAAGACGTCATGATCACTGCCACTGAATTTACATGTCAGAACTAAGTACAGAATACAAAAACACTTTTTGTGTCTGAAACTCACTGTACACTAATCCATTAAATATGAACGTGAAGGTGTGTGCTCTATGTATGTTACACAACATTAAATGGTATAGATGACAAAATAGTAGTGTACTTGTATTCAAATCAAGTTAAGAGGTTTTTTCAGCATATTGAGGAAAAAATGGAATTTATTTCTTCCACATCTGAATAATAAAGGATTGAATTTCAGTTAATAAAGATCTAAACAAAGATAACCTTCATTAAAGCAAATCTAAAATATGAGTAATTTTCCTTCTGAGTAATTTCAAACATCAACTGTCACTATGGTTTTTGCTAGCACATGTTAATGGCTTTCACAATGGTGAGATCTTTTCTATTCTTCCCTACCCATCCCAATTTTGCCAAGTTTACTGACTGAAATAAACTATTTTGGGTAAGAAAAATGCTTCTAGATTTTAAACTATTTATACTGACACACTCTAGTCCATACATACAATATAGATTCTTTTATTTCCTCAAGCCTAAAAAGCACTGAGAACGTTTTGTAAAGTTTCCAGTCTACCATAGGAAACACCCTGAAAATACTACTGAAAAAGATTTAATTCATATCATCACCTCTCATTCTATTTACAAAATGATTTTGATGATAAAAGTTCCAGTGTTTTAAAGTATTCTCCAGTTACAGTGAACAATATTTCAAAATGTTTACGGAGCACCTACTACATACCCCAGACTGTTCTTAGGGCTAGGAATAGGAACACAGCAGTGAACAAAATATGATCAATAAACATACTGCTCATAATTTGTTATATGGTGATGATTCAGGGTCGCCAATCATTACAAATATTGAGTTACAAACACTTCAATATGTGCAGGTGGAACTGAACAGAATCTATACAGATATTTTAACAGACCAAGGAAATTTGTTTCTGAAGTAATTTCTATTTATTTAAAAGCACCCCCACACACACTCAGTACAAGATGTCTATAGTTTCCAAGGTTTCCAGTGTGAATATATACTCTAGACATGTAGCATTTTAAACATTAAGTTTCTTGTCTTTATTTATACTCTACACTTTAATTTGTAGCAAGATGGAGTGATGCACCTCGTGAGAAAACGAATGGGAGACCGTCCCCTTCTCAACAGAAAAGATCATTAAGAAATGAAAGCACTTAAAATCAATATACTTAGTAACCTCCAACATGCGCATCTCTGAACTCTGATAAAGTCCTGATTCCTCTTCAACCAAGAAAAACAGCAGCAGAGAAAAATGAAACACACTTCTCTGTCACTCTAGAAATAACATTTCTTCCACATTTCTGCATATAAAAAATTATGCGTTGTCTAAGAGACCCAACATGAGAAGACCAGAGAACCCTGATGCCCAATTTAGATGGAAGACAAAAAACACAGCCTACACAGAAAAATGAGAATATTCCTTACAAATACTGCAGAAAAATACTCAGGTACTAACTACATAGTAACGTCCATCTCAGCCCAGAGCGTGCAGTCCCAAAACTGACTCCGCAGCCCCTGAGCAAGGCAAGAAGGGAAATAAAACTCCATGCCAACCTGAAACCAACCGAGAAGGGGCTAGCAGGCCCACCACAAGCCAGTGAGTCCCGCGTGCCCCGCGCGTCCCCCAGGTGCCCTTGGAAGCAGCGGCCTGTGGGGAAAGCCGCGCCCGGTCCCGGCGGACTCCAGTTCCGCCCGCCGACCCATCCCTCCCCCACCCCGCCCATGGGACCCGCTAGGCCCGCCGCTCCAGCTCCGCCCCTCGCCTCCCGGCCAGGCCCGGATTCCTATCCCCAGTGCAACTCAGCCCAGGGCAAGCAGGCACAGGAGAACCGGGGCAGTCCCGGGGCCCCAAGCAGCGTCCTCGTCCCATAGGCCGCAAAGGCTGGCCCGGGAGCGTGCGCCGCCGCAGCCCCGACCAGGCCCGCGCCCCGGGCTTTGGCCTGGGCAGACGTTGCCCTTGTCTCACCTGCGTTCCCACCACGACAATCTGAGGCAGCTGGATGATGTCGGCGCCCACCGTGTTGAAGACGTCCTGGAGCTTGTTGATAACAGGAATTAACGCCTCCATGACCCCAAAAACACGGGACCCCCTCCCGGCCGGCCGCAGCAATGAATGGGGCCGCGGCCCAGAGTCCGCCTCCTTCCCCCGCTCCTCCGCCCTCTCCTCGGGAGCCAGCACCCATTGGACCCTGCCGGCCGCTACCTGCCCCCTCCCGGCAGGTCGTGCGCTAAGAGGGAGGTGGCGTGGAACAAAGCCTGCCGGGAGTTGTAGTTCTGGAGCGGAAGAAAGCCACGGCCTACGACTTCCAGAAGGCTACGCGGGGCGAGCGGAGCCCCAGATGAGAGTGGGAGGGGTGCTTTGGGCTGGAATCTTACCCGGGTTGTTGTCACAACACTGGGGAGCGAGGCCGGGATAGTCGGAGGAAAGCGATACGCTTATCTTGTCCTCAAGACTGTTTTGTGCCAAATATGTGTTAAGTACTACAAAGTCTCTTGATTAATCCAAGATGCCATTTATTTCCTCATGAGGACTCTTTATAAGGGCAAGTTGGAAAGGCTTAAATGACATAACCTCAGACACTTCAGCTAGATGCATAAGGTCTGTAGGCTGATAGTAGAAGGCGTGGGGTGCTGTTTTGCAATAATACAAAATCAGCCATGTTGGAACAGGTGGGTTCTCCAGGATTTTTGTAAAAATGTGTTGTTTTTACTTAGAGTGTCAGTTTTAGAGGGAAAGGACTAGGCCCTTGTTCTCTATATTCTGTATAAATTGTTATTTGTTGTGGCCTGATTCCTTGCAAAGTGGAGATCTGATAGCCGCTTTGGTAGCTTTTTGCTAAATGTGCCTACTGTTCTATTCCTAAATGTTTTTCTTCTTAGTATTTTCCTTCTACACGGAACTTCCATAGTTTCCTATCTTAAAGTTAAAAAAAAAAAGGAGGGTGGGGGACATTTCAGCAAAGATCTAAAGTAGATAAGGAGAAAACCCTCCTCCATACTTAATTTTTCTCCATAGAATTTATCTTCATCTAACATGCTACACATTTAACTTATTTGCTCTCTCTCCTCTTGCTAGAATAACCTAGATTATCAGATCCTAGAGGACAGGGAGTTTTGACTGTTTAATTCAGAGATGCATCCCTAGTGCTTAGAAAGTGATGAATAATAATACTCTCCGAGTTTACAATCCAACTGAGAACCATTATAAATAAATGGGTAAAGTCTTATGATTAGGGGTGTTATGGACCACATAATAAGAGCACTTTTTCTAGTCTAATGGGGAAGAGAGAAAGTTCAAGCAAAACTTCACTAGATTTAATCTCCATGAGGGCAAGGCCCACCAGCCACAGTGGAAGTTGTGCACTGCACCACTTGAGTAGGTACCATTCAAGAGTACAGTCATACACGCTAGCCCTGGGGGACATGCTTGATTTGTTCAGCAGGACACATGATAGGTACTCAATAGATATTTTTGAACAAGCTAAGATCCGAAGATCTACTAGTGGTGTTTAGGCATCTTACCAAGTTTTATAAACATTCCCTTCTCTTTCATTCTTTTAAAAAACAAAAATTTCAGAGCCATTGAGAGAAAATTTCAAAACTCCAAAAAATAGAGAGCAGACAAAAGAGAGGAAGTAGGCTCACAGTGAAGCTCCATGGGTATAACTAGTAACTGTTTCATGTGGGATGTGCCCCGGGGCAAAAATAATGCAACTACAACTGTTTTACCCTTATTTGTGGCAAACAGACATAGTTTTTTTTCATGTTTGCTAATGCCAACATCAAAAGAGCAAGCATATATGTTTTCCAGAAAGACAGATGTCATGAAATTTATATGGCATTATGTTTCCATTTAAATTATAAAATATTTCTTGTGATAGAATATCAGAGTTTTAACATGCTTTAGGAACAATAATTACTGCTTTTCTAGGAGAAGGAAGAATGATCACATGGCCAGTGCTCAAAAGTATCCTATCACAACCACCTCCAATTAGATTTAAGCAGGTTTGTCCAGTACCCGTTTAGACACTAGAGCAGAGGTCCCCAGACCCCAGGCCGTGGACCAATACTGGGCTGTGGCCTATTAGGAACCGGGCTGTACAGCAAGAGGTAAGCAAAGGGAGAGAAGCTTCATCTGTATTTGTAGCTGCTCCCCAGCATTAGCATTACTGTCTCAGCTCCACCTAAGATCATTAGGCATTAGATTCTCATAGGAGCACTGTTCACTGGTGCCAAATTGTTGGAAACCGCTGCACTAGAGTATTGAGTTCATCAGGCACAGAAGAAAATTGTTTGAGGCTAGAGAAACAGGAAGTGGTGAGGCCTTGAAAAAGAGTAGCTCTAATTTGATAACAGTTTTTTTAAAATATAAGGCAGAATACTCTATGTGCAATGTATTTCACTGGAAAGAAAGCCAACAAATTTGGGTTTTCACATATTAAATTCAGAATGCTCTTGCTTGTGAGAAAGCCACTTAGCTAATAAGTATGACTTCTTTCATCTAAAGTAGGATAATGTGTTTCTCAGTGGGTTGCTAGGAAATCAAATTAAGCCATTATCAGGTACTGTCTCCAAAGGCTTTTTAAAAAAGTCCTCTTCCAGCCATCTTTCTCTCACTGTAGGTTTATCATTTAAGAAAGGCAATTTGCTCGCAAGTCTCAGAAATTTAACTCATACTAACTGGCTGAAAAAGAGGAATTAATTAACTTATACAACCAAAGAATTAGCATGATCTTGACCAAAAAAATTACTATAACCAGAGGTTCAGGCAGGATGAGAATTCTACCTCTTATCTCTGCATCATCTACTTCATTCTCTCAAATCAATTTATTCTTGCAGATGAAGTGAGCAGACAACAGTGGAGGCTGCAGGGGTTCTCATTGACCAAGCTGCTTCAGAGCAGATGAGGTTGAACAAATCTTGGGAGGAACTGAAACTAGTCTCCCTGATATATAAGTTCCTCATTGCTGCCTTAACACATTACTACAAACTTAATGTCTTAAAAAAACAAAAATTTATTATAGCCTTGTAAGTCAGAAGTACGATGTGGGTCTCACTGGACAAAAATCAAGGTATCATCAATGCTGCATTCCTTTCTGGAGCCTCTATGGAAGAGTCCATCTCCTTGATTTAAGACTGCTCACATTCTTAACTCTTGACACCCTTCCACCATCTTTCAAAGCTAGCAATGTCACATCTCTATGACCCTTCATTTGTTGTTATATCTTTCTCTGACCACAGCCAGGAAAGGTTCTTTGCTTTAAAGAACCCATGATTTGAGTAGTTCACCTGGATGACCCAGGACAAGCTCCTTATCCCAGTCTGTACCTTTCATCTGCAAGGTCCTTTCTGTTACATAAAGTTCATAGGTTCCAGGAATTAGGACTTGGATGTATTTGAGGGACCATGACTCTGCCTACCATACCAGGTTAAGGTAATTGGTCTGGGGATGGACATGACCCAAGCAGGCCATTTAGAGACCTTCCCTGAGAAATTTTTAACTTGAGTTAACCAGAGAATTTTCTGTCTCTTGTTATGGAGCTATAAGGGTATGGTCACAGTCACCAGAGATCAATTTATTACCACATGGAATAAATTGGTTTTAGAAAATAAGGTAGACTCCTCAAAGCCAACAATTATCCATAGTTCTGAATGTACATGTATAGGACATGATCTAGGATAATCCCCATAATCACTCCCTCTTTTCCTTGTTGCCTTTTTAACACATTATTATTAAACTATTATTTATTGAGTACTTACTGTATGTGAGGCACTGCACTGAGTTGCCTTGTGGGATAGGCTTCCAGATGTGGAAACTGAAGCTCTAGAGGTTTAAGTAAAGTGATATATTTACATAGCTAGTATGTGGCCGAGCTGGAATCAAAACCTCTATATATACTGCCTCGTTTCTTCATTCATTCCCTCATTTTTCAGCACATATACCAAGTACCTATTAGGCATATGGATCTAAGCCATGCGCTTATTTGCTAAAGGGACAGGGGGACTGTGAACATGACCGTAAGTAACATGCCCTTCCTCCTTAGCCAACAGTGAGCTCACTGAAGGCAGAAGTGGTGTCATATTTAGCTAGTTACCTCCACTATTTAGTATGATGCTTGTTACATAATACTACTCCAGTAAACTTGGAGTTTTCTTTTACTTGGAAAGTCTGGAATAACAAAGATCTAAGCCACTCTAAGCTGGTACAATTGAAACTAGGATTTGCAATCAAACCCAGCCAAAACATATGAGGTTGGCCTGGCATAGGATTCATCAGGATAGCAGCCAAGTTACTTTTGCTAGGGAATAGGCTGGCTTTGTTCTAACTTAAAATTCCTAATGAGAGGGGGTTTATTTTAAATTAAATTAATAACTGGACAATTTTCAATAGTTCTTGCAAAAGATCAGACTACTTTTATAGCATAAGTATTCAAATCAATTAATGCCAACATATTGATCATCACTAATAGCCAAGCTGCCATTATCCATGCCTTCAAATCATAGTGGAAAGTGAAGATCTAAAGTTAATATAAAATAGAGAATTCTGGTGAGAAACCCTGCTCATATTTTGCAAAGATGATAAACAGCTGTAATCTCTTTGCCCTACTCCTTAGGCCTCAAGCTTAACAGACATTGTCAGCAGGTGCAGGAAATTGTCTGCAGATGCAGCAAACTGTCTGCAGATGGTGGAGTCCAGTAATTGCATCTGGCGAAATACTGGCAGCCCATCAGAGGGCAGTGTGACAACACAATTAAGAGTAGTAGAATCCTTCGCTCCCTACTTTCTTCTCTTTGCTCCATACCCATACACAAATAGAATTTAGTCTCTTTATCCTCCCACCCTCAAAACATATGGCATGTTTTACTAACTGTTTGAGATAATAGAGTGATTTTACAAATGCCAACAATTGAAAATTCCATGTTAAGACATCTCTGTTCTTAAACTACTCTATCTACCCTGTCTCTGGGAATTTCTCATTAGCTTCTTTTTTTTATAGCTGCACTCTACATTCCCAAAATGTTGTTTGGCATTCTTAGAAGCTCCTCAAATCTCCTTTCTCCTCTGTTTTTGACTTCTTTTATGTCTTCCTTACACCAACTCCATAAGCCCACATTTTACACTGAAGAGAAATTTAACTTTTCAACCCGTGGTTAGCTATCATTGCATATCAAAATCTCACTAGTACCCAGTAGTAAATGAAAGGAACATCTACCCTGGATTTCTTAGTTTTGCAACCAAGTATAATAGAGATTTTAACATCTTTTCTTTCTAATTCTCCAACCAGTTCATCTAAACAGTAGAGGACAGCATAAATCACTTTGAGTTTTAAGAACCAATTGTCTAGAAATTACATACAATCGTGGTAGATGATAAGACACCTTGGTGATACAATTAGTAAATTAGTGAATAAAGCAGTATAATATAAAGTACTAATCACAGCATATATGTCTAAAGGTTTATGTAAGTTGACTTTTTCTTTATGATGGTTTTTATTTATTCTAGTTCCTCTTTAGTTACTGAATGCTTGACTAAATGGATGGATGGATGGATGGATGTTTGGATGACTGAAAGTTTTGCATATTAAATATACTTCATCCCAGCTAGTCAGTGACTAACACATTGTTATTTTATTTGTTATTATTATTCATGCCCTATAGCACCTGGTCTTCCTAGGTGGTCTCCCATCAAAGTACTAACCAGGCCCAACCTTCTTTAGCTTCCGAGATCAGACATCGGGCTTGTTCAGGGTGGCATGACTGTAGACCATAGACTGTGGCTCCACTGGGGTATGAAACCAGGACCTTCTGCCTCCAAAGCAGATGTGCTAACCACTACACTATGGAATCAAGTCCACACATTGTTATTTTAGAACCAGTACAGCATGAGGGCAAAGTTCTGCCTTAGTCATCCTCTTCAAGAAGCCATGATCTTACTCCCAACCCCTGATATATGAAATAGAAATAATATAACTACTATGGATGTGACCTACAATCAAAATAAAAGTTTTTAAAAAGCATTAGCTGTCCTAGCAAATGTAGAAAATGATGCAACCCAAATCCAGACATTAGTCTTAAATGTGTGTCACTTTTCACTAGTAGCAAAAACAGAAGCGAACAACAACAAAAAAATGAAAACAGAAGAATAGCATTAAATACTATAATAAAGATACAGGGGTGAGCAAAACAGTCATTGGCATTCCTCCAGATTCCTCAAATCTCCTTTCTTCTCATTCTCTACTCCCAAGAAGAAAGGAACAAGTAATCAGAATTAATATAGCAGAAGTCAGCACATAGGAAGAGGATGTAGCCTGGGTTTCCCGGATTAAAGGAGTTGACCAGAGGAAGAGAAAGAACTTTCAAACCAGGCAGAGAAGAAGAGGAAGTGAAAAACATGATACATTCTGAATGCCTTAGTTTAGTGTGGCTAAGTATAGGGCAGGAGGGTCTATGAGGGAATGGTAAGTGGCAAGGCTAATTAATAGCTGGACAGTCAGAGATGAATTCATGAGAATGAGGAGCTAGAGATGTAACCTGAAGGTAATAGAGAAAAATCAGAATGAGCAGAGACACATGATCTTATGACTTTTATGAAGATCACTCCAATCCAACTGGATGGGGCTGAGGTCAGGGAGAATGGGAAACCAGATAGGGAGTGGTACAGTAATTCAAGTCATAAATGATGGTAATGTATACCTGGGTGGTAATAATGGCCATGAAGACACTGGGACAAATTTAGAATAGATGTGCCTGTCCAGAGGAAAAAAGAAAAAAAAAATCAGCAAGGGCAATGGGCAATAAGGGACAGTTAAGAGGCAGAAGAAAGAAGTTTAAAAAACCATAAAATAGTGACCAAAAAGACAAACAGAAAAATAAAAGAATGGCTTGTTCAAAATGTATTTCGACTTTCTTCCTAGCTTGCAGTTGGCTGTTTTCTCCTTGTGTCCTCTCATAGCCTTTCCCCTGTGCACATGTGGCAAGAGAGAGCTCCCTTCTTAAAAAGACACCAGTTCTATCAGATTAGGGCCCCAGCCTTATGGCTATTGAACCTTAATTATCTCTTTAATTATCTCTTAATTATCACTTAATTATCTCTATTTCCAAAATAGAGAGATTGGGACTTCAACACATAAATTTAGAGGGGACACAATTAGGTCCAAAACAATGTCATTAAATAATGTAAAATATGAAAAAGGCCTCACCTCTGGTCATACTCTCCAGATGGGAACCACCCTTAATAGCTTCTGTCTATTCATACTTTTTACTGTTCTGACAAACCTATAACATAAATTTGATCATACTACATATAACTCGAAAAAAGCTCCTTTAATTGTAGATTTTCTTCACTCATTGCTATTATAGATATCAATATTAATACATAAAAATCCAAAAAATAGTGTTTCCAACAGCTACATAGTATTTTTTTGGTAAAGATTATAATTTATTTAACAGTTTTTCTCTTGGTAGATGATAGATCACTTTGAATTTATTGTGGACAATGTTGTGGAAAAATATCCTTATATATGTATATATGCATACTTTTCTTAATATTTCAGTAGGATATATTACCAGACATGGAATTTCTAAGTCAAAGGGTATGCATCTTTAAAATCTAAATAAATATTGGTGTGGCAGTTTGTACTTCAAGTAAAAGTGTATTAAGTACCCATTTCCCCATATCTGCTCTAGGGTAATATCAATATTTTGTTTTGCTAATTTAATAGGTTAAAAAAGCAATCATTTTTTTATTTGTATTTCATTAGTGAATTTTTGCATATATTGGTTCTTTATATCTCTGTGAATTATCTATTTATATTCTTTGCCCTTTTCCCCCATCACATCAATTTTAAAATATTAATCTGAGTTTTTTATATTTATTATGGAAAAAAGCTTTGCTATATATGTTGTAAACATTCTCTCAATATGCATTTTGTCCTAATTTCATTAATGGTATCCTTAGGTGTATAAAAGTGAAGTCAAGGGGCCAAATCTGGCCTTTTTACAAGTAGATGGTACAGGATAAGTATGTTGTGGGTTAGGAATGAGACTCCAGGCATAGTTCAGCCAGAGCAGAAATGGCCCCTAGAAAAGTCTTCTCAGCACCTAGACTGCCTTATCTAACTATCAGCCCAACCTATTTGCCTGAGTAAAAACTTTGACTCTTAAAGAGATTTTTATATGTTTATCAGTACTAATGTTGAGCCCACCAACTACCTAATTTGTACTCACAGAATCTACTGACTCCCACTGGCTTTGGCTGGGATATCAGAATCTTCTGGCTGAATGACACTGGAGAGAAGATTCTTCGTACAACACTATATGAAGGAAGCCCTTGAGGAACAACTAGAAAAATACAAGTAACTATGTATTTTTATACATACAATTAAATTATACTCGCACATGATACCAAAATAGGTTTTCAAAGGCAAGTAGAATCAGAACAATAAATAACAAATATATAAATAAGATTATAATACTAGAGCCTAAAGGAACATTAGCAATTTTCAACATTTTAAATTTTAGTACAATAGTTAGTATTTTACAAATAAGGAAACCAAGGCTCAGAGAGGTAAAATGACATGCCTAGGTTCACAGCTCGAGTTACTAGAAGAGACAAGATTAGAACTCAATTCTCTTGACCCTCAATTTGACAAAACTTCACTAATGCAGGAATTCCTTGTATCTCTAGATTTAAAAAAACATACATTTTAAAATATGACTATTAGAAGAATTAAAATTTGATGTTACTAATCAAGCTTTTACAATTATTTCATCTCCCTGAGACCAAGGTGCCCTCTTTGTTAAAAGGTGAACCAAGCCCTTAAGCCAACTCAAAGCTCCAAGTAGCAGCATCCTGAAGTTTTGCTCACAGACTTGGACATCAGCTAAACAACTGGCTCCCAGGATCAGCAACTCAGAACTCTGTTCAATGCACGAAAACGATATATTTAAGTGATTAACTAAAAATATTGTTTCTTATGAAAACACCATAATGGATTACAGGGTGCCATCTTACTGTATAAAAGAGAAGCATTTCCTTTATTGAGACAAAATAACTTGGCTTTGTTTTTCCTTAAATGCAGGACCAAAACGACAAATGAATCACTTCCCCTCTAAGAGAATGATTGCAAAGTAAGTGCTCATTATCCACACCCTGGGCCAGGTCCTCTCTGCCAGGCCCACTTCCTCAGGATGTATATCTTTCAGTGTCTCTGGCTCTTTCTGGAACAGTGACCAGCTGCCTCTAATTTCCTCACAGTCCAGGTGCCCTGGTGATGGTGGTGACAATAGGTTGAGACTGGTTTTTTAAAAGCAAGAGTAGATCACATAAAGGCTAAGACTTTGAGCATTATATTTTAAATCCTTGGCTATGTTTTAAGCCCTTAATCAGGAATCTGGTTTTGTTATTAAAACAACTTAATTATTTAAAATGTTGATTTCTTTTTCTCTCGGTCCCTCTTCCAAAGGTTTGTACCCTAACAACTGAACACTTTGTAAGAAAAATTTTCTTCATTTTTTTCCCTTTTATATAACCTAACTTTTATATTTAGTATTTGTTGACTGCCTATAATGTGCCAGGCACTATTCTAAAGAATGGGGACATCAATGATCAAAACAGAAAACAGTCCTTACCTTTACGGAGCGTATGTTCTAGTAGCTGGAGACAGACAATAAAAACAAACACAAAAATAGCTAATTATCTAGTTGGTTACAAGATTATATGTGTTCCGGGGAAAAAATAGATCAGATTAAGAAAGAATGAGAGTGTTATGCTGGTAGTGGAGGCAGTTGTAATCTAGGATATCCTTGTCTAGTGAGATTGTGGTGGTGAGATTTGAGCACAGACTTTAAATTGGCAAAGTGTTAATCATGAAGATATCTGGGGAAGGAGCATCACACGAAGAGGAAATAGCCAGTTGTGTGGATTATAAGGCTAGAATATACTTGGCTTGTTTAAAGAAAAGCAGAAAGACATATGGTACCAGGTGGTAGTGGGGGGAAGACATATAAGGCCTTTCCCAAAGCCACTCAAAGGACTTTAGCTTTGTTCTGAGTAAAATGCCCCCCACCTCAAGACTGTGGTAGAGAAGTAACATGATTTGACTTATGTCCCCTGACTGCGTATTTAACAGTGGAGGGAGGGAGAAGGAGCAAACCAAAATTTTGACAACCAAAATCATTATTAACTGAACATATATAACCACAGCTAAAATAACATCTAAGCCTTAGTATTCATTTAAGGATGTATTTATTTACAAGATACAAATATTTAATATTTAATAGGAATTAAGGTGCTTAATTTTACATAGTTTCCAATTCTGCCTTTATGACCAAATATACATATGTTACACAATATATACAGTATCTGCAAGTAGTTTACATTCATATAGCTAGAAAAGAAAAATTACTTTTGTGTACTTTTTTACATTTAGCTCTAAAATTCTGATAATATAACTTTCAAACTGATCAGTCAACAATTCAAATTTCAGATAACACTTATTCAAAAACACCAGTCAATTGTCACTCACAAAATGAAATGCTAGTTTGGAAAAATGAAAACAAAAATCAGTTTTATATACAGATATGATTGCTAATGAAGGGACATCCCCCACCCCCAAGTGATACGTTCCAACATCCATATAATGTGTAATATATAATGCAATTGTTATCATAATGGTCCCCACAATTATGTTTCTTCCCAAAGTGATGTGTATACATATATCACTCTATGTATTTGGTATTCACTTATTAAAATATGCTACAGTGAGATTTCTTGATTTAATTTCTCACTAAATCTACCTAATCTCACTAAATCTGTAACGAACTTTAGGAAGAGATGACTATCATGTAACCCTCACTAACCCCAAGTTAAAAATGATCTTGTAGAAGCCATGTGCTATTTCATCTCAGAACACTGCATTCTTTCCAATGTTCTGTCCAGAAAGTTAAAGACCATTATGGACTTCAGAGGGATTTTTACCTCAGTAAACTGTACAGAAAATGGCCCAATAGAATGAAATTATTTCTTTTAAAGCCTAAATAAAAAAAAAAAGTAATGACAAGATGCTAATGGTATAATTTAGAGGCCAAGGTGAAAGGCCTGGGTGCAATAGATCTCATCAGTATGCAGTTACATATTTATAGTTTATAGTTTATATCTCTTCTGCAGCTTAAGTATTTTTCTCTTAACACACATTGCTCTGATCTGGAGACCAGCAGTCTCTTTCTGTACACCTCCCTGATCATTCTTGTTTCAGTTTCTAATCTTAATCCTCTTTACCATATTGGTAAAGAAAGCAAAGTTATTTTCTCAGGACATGATTCTGAGCATACATAAGAACGAATGACACTGAAAATACATGTAAATAACTTATGTTAAAGTATTTAAATTAAAAAGAACAGTTTCTATAAAAATTTCATTCCTATGAAAAAAACAGAATTGGAAATAGTATTTTTACATATGTACATATACGCATAAATTCACAAAAAAGGTTTTTTAAGTAGATCTAGTGGTCTTTATATATCATACCCATATTTTCTAAATCTGGAGAATCTATAATAGGTAGTGATGTGAAAGTAAAGAACAATTTGATTTAACTAAAATTGGGTGAGAATAAAGAAATAACATCATCCACTACAGATGTCAATACAGTCCTAAGAATAAGAACTGGTTAGCCACAGTTTTTATATTAATACATTCTTGAAGAATATAAAACTTAAGAATGAAAACATTAAGACATTCTTGTCTTTTTTTAAAAAAAAATATTTATTTTATTATTAGTTTCAAAGACATTCTTGTCTTTTGAATTAATTTTAGCTTATAAATATCATGTGCTTAATTTTAGACCCGCTAACATGAAAACATTATGTGATGTAGAAAATTTTAATTAATTTTCTGTTCTGCACTGTAGCAAGGACACCTTTGTTCCTTTGAATTTTATTTGCTCCTGTTGGTGTCTTTTCCTCAGGACAGATACAGCCTAGAAATATCATTATCAGAGTTATCACAGACAAATGCTCAGAATAAGAACTTAAGGCTTTGAGTATAACCAGAAATGAGATCTAAAATTTGAAGAGAATAAATACCCTGTTTTACAAAGTAAACAAGAAAAAGTAACACATAATTGTGAACTTGCAGTATTTTTGATATAAGGTTTTTAGAAGGCATCAATGAATCTTTAACAACCCTGTAATACTATGAAGTTTGTACTTTTCGTTATATATTATGACTACAGCAAGTATTGTTTTTAAAATATCTGAATGTACATCTATATATGGGGACAAGATACATTTAAAAGGCTAGTTCTTAAAAAAAGTTTGGCAATTAAAAAAAAATTAGTTTAGGTCACTCAGTGAAGATAAGTACAGCAACCTGTATATTGTATTAAAGTGAAATGTACCTTGATAAAGCGATGCACATGTACTTCAATTGTTTCACCATCCATGCCCTTTGAAAAGTAAAATGCTTTTGATAGATATTTGAATCCAAGGAACAATGCCCACTCCCCCACCCACACACACTTTCTCTTCCCTATACAATGAGTTGCATTGTCACTTCTAGAAGTTAATTCTCTATGTCCTTGTGGCTAGTGGTGTTTATATCAAAATATCAGTATAAAATCATAACCTGAAGAGTTTTATTGCTTGCATACATGATAGCATTGTAGATGCCATTATTACAAAAGTGGCTGGTGGTGTTTTTCATTATTGAGTCCCACTTAAACCTGGAGATCAGTCTGCACTACATTTTATACTTAATATACCAAAGGTAGACTTTTAATAAAGCAAAAATTAAGCTTAAAAAATTGGAATGTTTTATAATAAATAGCAGTTTTTATCAAAGAAGTATTTTTTTAAGGTTGGAGGAAGGGCATTTTAAAGAAAAGATGGCTTGGTAAGTACCAAATTAGAGAAAAATAAATAGTAAGACCCATATGGAATGTTGGTTTTAATAGGAAAACAACCAATTATTTTTTTAGATTCAATTAGTCATGACTGCTCAGGTGCCTCAGAAAGCAAAAAACATAGATTATTCTTGTAACCAATCACACTTTGAGGTCTTTTGGTTTAGCTGAGTGGCTAACAGTATTCCTTTGCCTTTCTCCAAGTAAAAGCATTAGTGATTCTTTAATAAGAAACAGGTAAGGCTGCTTCATTGCTGTTTTTTGTGCTTGGCTAAAGAACATGAGGTGGGATGAGAAGATGGTGACTGGATAACCAGAAATTCTCTTCTTATAATATTATTTCTAATTTTTAAAGCAAATTAAAGGTAATACCTAAGAGCATGATAACAAATATTCTCTTCACATGAATAGCCTTTCAGTATTAACATTGCATTTATTGAGCCAAAACTTGGGTGTCTCTATGTTACTTCTACTGCAGGAAAAGAACTGACTGATAGTGGAAGTACGATCTTTTTGCTGTTCAAAACAGTTTTAAAACTAACCTGGCCTACAAATCTTCTAATTGGTCCTTACATTGCTATTGTTCTATCCACATTTACAAATATTATCTTCTCCTGATAACCATTCTACATTTTCATTGCTTCTCTTTTCTTGAGATTAAGTAAACCAAAGCATCTTCTATAGCTATTGTTTAACCTTCTCAATAACCACCCATAAACACACATGTTGTATATACACACACACAACAGTTGGCAACTAGAAAAGAGAAACAATGTACAATATTTCTTAGTTAGACACTGATTTAATAGGAAAACGTTACCTTTATCTCTTTTTGGCTCCAAGTATTAGGCTTAATGTAAATGATTATGGCTGGTATTCCTTTTATGGAGGAAGGCAACCTAATCATGTCAGCCATAATTAGTTTGTTTCTTTGCAATGGAGGAAAAGTGACATTTCAAATATTTCTTAAGATTGCCCAAATAATGAGTGGAAATCTCATATTCTGAGTGACTCTATTCTACATTTAAGGTGTAATCCCCAAAGGCTGAGAATAGTGAGGTCATTCTTGTGGATTTCTAGACTAATACATTAAAAGTGATAAATTTTAGGGCATAAGAGGGTAAATGAAAGAAAAAAAGATCTAATTTGAGAAAAGGATTAACTTAAATAGCCAACTTACGACACGATTTTAATTACTACAATATAATGAAGAGCAGCTTTCATCACAAGAATGTAAATTTTGTCTATTAAGATTCCCCAGAAAAATAAAAGGGGAAAAAATGCTCAGACTCTCTTCATCATCTGTACCTCCCAAAATCTACCATTAAAATATTGCTTTTCAATATTGTGATTTCCCCTCTCTCTTCTTTAGTGATGAGTTTAAAGAGTTGAGCATAAACTTCTTTTAATATCTATCCACCTCCGCAGAGGTCATCACATATAAATTTTGTTTCATATCTGACAAAGAATAGGTGCACATAGTCATTTTAGGTGTTAATTGTATATAGTCCTCATTTACCATGTTTAACAGTCTTATGGAAAGGAAAAACATTACAGTAAATGTAGTTTCCATATGTCCCAGTGCTGAGTAAGGTCAGGCATTTTGTACAGTTTAGGTTTGGGTGAAATTTTTTGTATAAGCTGATATTACTGCTGCAACGATTGGAGGATTGTAAAAGGTAAAATAACCTGTATGACTTTGACCATCCCAGTGAACAAAATACATTTTATCTCAGAATAATCAAGACTGAAGCATTAATTAAACCCTCATCTTATATTTAAACAGGAATTATTAGCACCTTCAAAGAGAGGCACTGTTTTAAATAGGCACAGAACAAAAAAAAAATAGTACTTTAAAAATACTGTTGGAATTCACTAATATATCCCATGCCACATAAATTACTGCTTTTTATTATAAAAATATCAATACCCTTAGATGTCAATCAGTTAAACACGAATCACCAAAAACATTTCTTAAGTTTAGAACATTGTTCAATTCCAAGATAAAACATGCTCTAGATTTTAAAAATAAATTAGAGACAAATATGAACCAAAAACTGAAAAGCACGTATAGTATATATATATATATTTATATTTAATGCTATATATACATAATTGCTATATACTTAAGATATTTTATTCTTAGGAGTATTTCTAAAAAAACAAGTATTATCTTTTCTTAATAAGTCAAAAGTTTGAACACCAACAACTTTTCCTTTTTCTCTTGTTTTAAAAGGACATACATTATTTATGCAGCTTGAGCTTTATAAACTAAATTAAATAAGTTAATACAATAGCCTAAACTGTCCCTGTATTTTTTTAACCATAGATCTATTTTGGCAACATGGAGGTATATCTTTGAAACTGTTACAAGTCCTACAAGTGAAAGAGAAGACATTAAAAGATTTCTTAAATGAAAGTGGCCTATTCTAACCTGATAGTGATAGAATCGATTAACACCATTTTCTTCAAGACAGAAGTACATATTCACAGAGTAGCTCATTTAAAAACACTCCATATTTCACATTATTTTCAACTTTTATAGGTAGAATGGCTCTGCACATTAATTTCACTAAGAGTACATAAACATAGGAAAGTAGTCCCCTAACAGATGCATTTTATGAGCTTACATTTTCAACATAAAGTGCAAAGAGATGAATAAGGAGAACCGGGAATGTCATGAGCTTTGAATCTTCAGAGCCTCACACTATGGTTGGTCCTGGATTCACCATTCTAATTTTTTAGGTTCAGGATGATCGTCCAAGGTGGCCGAATGCTCGTTAGGACCATCTGGTGTCTCACCTGCAACAGCTAAAAAGATGATTTTCAGCCACTTCTGTTTCAGTTCCTCACTGTCTGCAGCAAAGCTGTGCACAGACTTGGACTGGGTCAGTTTGAAACTGTGTGGCAGGTCTGCACTCCTCGGCATATCATCCACAATATAGCCCAGGAGTGGAATAGTAGCCTGGGCTCTGACATCCTACAGAAAGAAACATGGTACGTAAGAGTGTGAGATGTATTAGTTTGCTATGCATGTTCCTCCGTGATCTGGTTCCTATTCAACCTCTTCTCCTACTACCATTCCACACAGATTTGCTCTGTGAGATCTCCACGTATAGAAATTGTGATCCAGCACTTAGGACAGCACCTGTACATGAGGCCACTGATAATGCTGGCTGAATGAATTAATAAAAGAGAACTGACACCCAAATCAGTGAGGATTCACTGGCTCTATACCTCTTCCCTGTGAAGGATCCTACTCAGCCCTTCATTCAGAGAAAAAAGGAAAGAAAGAATAGTCATCTTAGTATATAAAATCAGCAAATGTTAATGATTTTTTCATTACTAAACAGTTTTATTTGCTGTGTCATTCATTCACCAATTTATAGAGAGGAAAAGGTTATAAGAAAAATAATGAAATAGAATAAAATGTATTTTATTTATTCTTAAAATGCCAAAATGTATTGGCATTTTAAGTCTATTTCTAAAATAAAAATGTTTTACCGGTCCTTAATGTAGATATAGGATAAAAAATAAGTACATCTAAAATTTTATATATTTCCAGGTGAATGTATAATTGGTTTAAGTTTTTGTTTGTTTGTTTGTTTGTTTGTTTGTTTTTAAGCACTACACAGTCCATAGTGCCTAGTGCTGTTCCAGTTAAAAGTTAAACCTACATGCCTGTTGTTCCTAAAGGCTTATCTCAGATCCATGCACATATGGATCTCAAAAATTTGTTACTGGATAGTGTTAACCTAAAGTTGATTTAAATTCCCCTTCATCTCAATTTCTCTTTCAGGTATTCCTCCATTCAGGGAAAAAAGGCAGGGAGTGGGTAGGAAAGGGTTTACTCTTATTTCCTGTCATTGGAAGTGGTCCTCTTTCTGGTTTCTCCTCTCTTCATCCCCTTCTCCCTATGCCCTTTCCTATTTCAACCCACCTTTTTCTCAAACCCACTGAATAGAAATGAGAGAAGGGGAGAATGATCCAGAGGGTGAAGAAATTACAGACTATAAAAGGAATCAATCAGCTTAAATAAACTTGAATTTTAGTTACTTATTTTTTTAATTGTAATAAAACAGTGAAACCATCTGAGCACTCTTGTTCTATGGAGGGGCTATGGGAGAATTCTGAGGTCAGTGTCCACTCGCCTTCCTCTGCTCCCCCCACCCCGTGACCTCTGTCCCTTCAGATGGATGCAGTTTATACCTGGGGGGCACCATACATGTACAGCACAAGAGGGTCTTGTTTGGGGATCACACACCAAGCTTTCTGCCAAGGTTTTGACTTCTCCATATACTGTAGAAAGCTGCACACCACACTGTTTCCAGATACTTCTGCTGATTCAATCTAGAAAAAAATATTGGAAAGAGAGAAAGAGAACACAAAATGGGCCAGACAGAGAAGAAATATAACTTAAGAAAATAATCATAAAGTACAATATGTTTCTATAAAATATCTCCTGGGATCATCCAAAAAGGTTCATCTGCATTAAACATTAGATCTAGATCTATTACTAGCATTAAAAAATATTTAAGTCAATTTTAAACTCTCTTTTACCAGACCTTGAATTTAAATAGAGTTAAACATTTACTGACTGCTTACTATGCTGACACTTTAGCTTGCTATGTGTATTACTTCACTTAATCTTCACACCAATACCAAGAAGTTACAACGTCCATTATCTATGAAGTTCAGAGATGAAATATCTTCTCCAAGATCACACATAAAAGAATTTGCTTGCTAAGATGAGAGTCTGGATCCACAGTCAATATGCATTTTTACCCATAATGCATAAAAGCATATCAACTTCAACTATAAAAAAATACAATATCAAAAAGGCAAATACTGACAAGCAATCTTTGTCCTGCAACTTGAAATAATTTAAAGTTTTAAATATTGTATTAACTTTGCAGAGCCATTTATAGTTTTCTGGGTTGCCTCTTAATGTATATATAATGTATATATTATATCTCTATATATATGTATGTATGTATATATATGTATATGTATCTCACTGGCTGAAAAGGGAATAAAATTGTTTGACTAAATGATGGTTTTTATTACACACATTATGGAAAGTAATTGGTTTGCTTCTATTTTCTATCATTCAAATCCTTAGGGTAGGGCTACTCAGTGTCATCCACCAAACAGTGCTGGTTTACAAACTTTTGTTACCAGTTCAAGATAAACACAGAGAGTATGAATAAGCATTGAGAAACTTTCATAGAAATTTGACTTTGTGATGGCACCCAAGCACATGATTGTGTGTTTTACAAAAATATTGAGCTGTGATGGTTTGGAAATAAAGCTGGCCATTCATCACAGACAGTTTAAGAAGCATTGCCTGGCAAACTATGGCCCACCAGCCCACCACCTGTTCTTGTCCTACCTGTGAGCTGAGAATAGTTTTTACAGATGAACATTTAAAATCAATTTGATAATAAGAAAAGCTAAATTTGGACTCCAATTAAATAAAATGTTATCTCCTCTTTCAAAGAATTCTATTCTTATTATCATATTAAACAATTATATCCAATTATTATATTTAAAATTTTATCAATAAAAATTTGTGAAAATGTTTTCTCTCTTGTTATAGAAGTAATATTCTCAGTTTTGCTTCTTGGTCTGCAAACACTAAAATAGTTCCTCTCCAGCCCTTTATAGAAAGTTCGTTAACCCTTGGTCTAGCATACATAACAAACTAATTGACACACAGCAAGTTTTAAAATGCACACATATGTACTTATCTTCTATTTATGGACTTTACATTATATACTTATTTGATTAAATGTGTTAACCTAGTAATTGATTTTTCCCTGAGTATGTTTTTCTAGAAAACTACCTAGAGATTTTTATTTCATGGATACAGTCTGAAACTCATCCCTCAAAACATGTTATTATATTATGTCGGGTAGCATCAGTTGTGGCTGTTAAGGACTGAGGCTATGGGAGCCAATGAAGCAGTTTTTTACACCATCCCCCCACCCCACCTGACATAAAAAAAGTCCCATTTTGGTCTCCCATTCAGGTAACATCTATACCCTAGAACTCAGAGTTAAACTTTTAGTTTGTGGGCCTATACTCTAACCCGAAATGTACCTGGAAGGTTATGATTCTTTTTAGTTACCCGAAATGACCTTTGAAAGCTTATAGAGTGTAGATACTCAATAAACATTGATCCATTCTTAATAAACCGTAGAAACTCTTAATAAACCAGTATGTCCATGACTTTAGATACATAAAATTTTGATCATGAGCCTATTCTTCACAGACTTTCTAGGCTCTCTTGAACTTTCTGCCACAAAGGCCTTATTATATAATTTATTCCTTATGTTGTTAATATCCTTGGGTGTGAAACTCATTTCAGATAGAAGTTGCATTATAGTTCCCGGGATGAGGAGTCTGAATTTCCTCTAAAACATGAGTTGAATTCACTTGTGAGGCATTTCAATATTTCAATGCAGTTAAGAGATTACTGTCAATGGCTATTAAATGATACTTTTAGTACAATAAGTTGGAAGAGTTTTTTAGATAATAATACTTTAATAATTTCATGCGGTGGCTCTCAAAGCCAGTATGATTAAATTGAGAGAAAAGCTTTTCTGTTAAAAAAAATATACTATAATAATTTAGGCATTAGAAGAGATGACAATTAATACTTTAATATTTGACTATAATTACCTTCACAAAATCAAAATATTTCACTCTCAAATGCATGTTGGTTTAACATAGTACTGCCTCTCTTCTTTCTATACAACCAAGTATGATCTCCAAATTCAGCAGTATAGAACAAAAGTATGATCTTGCTCACTGTTCTCCAAATGTTAAATACTAAGAATGTTACTTGTATTCTTCAGGATTAAAAGACAATTCTATGTTCCTTGTATAAAAATCTAAAAGGTATTTAAAATTGAATAGTTCGTACCTCTAAAATTCCTTTTCTTTTCTTTTCTTCACTGTCTATGAATCCACTTATTATTTGATAACAGTCTTTGCAAACTTTGCTCAATTTACCACCATCATACTCAAGCTGAGCTTTGTAATCAGAACACTTCCAACAAACCACCTTAAATTAGAAAAGATAATGAAGAGTGAATAATCATATTTAAAGAATGAGTTTAAAGCAATAACCAGTTACAGTATTAATAAAAGAGGAAGAATTTTTTTTAAAAGGTGAATTTCTATTAGACTAAGAATATCTCCATGATCATTAGGAGTATTTCTCAAAGTATTATAAGGCTGTTTGTGATCACCTGTTTGCTTACTCTTCTCTTTCTGGCCTCTGAAGGTAGGAGACCTTCAAAGTCTTGGTACAGACCTTTATTCTTCATACTCTGGATGTTTTATCAATATTCTCCCAAAATGAATTCACAATCTTCCCTGCCCTCAGCTTACTCGTTCCCACCCCTCCCAACCCATTCCTCTTTCCTAGTGCCCCATCACAGGTGACAGCACACCCATCTAACTAGTCATGTCAAGTCAGAAACCTAAGATCATCCCTGACATCTCTCTACAGCTCACCCCACAGTCGTTATATATATTACAAAGTCCTGCTGATTTTACCTCCTAAGTCATTTTTCAATCCGTCCATTTTTCTACAACTTCCTTATAATCACCTGAGTTCAAGCTATCAGTGTCCAGGTTTGGGTTTTAGCCTCAGGACTGATTTTTATAGCATTCTTACTGGCCTCCAGGACTCTACTCTTACATTCCTCCAAGCTATTTTCCAAACAGCACCAGATGCTCTTTTAAAAATGCTAATCTAATATGTTTCTCCACTAATTAAAATAATTCGGTTTTACCTTTGCTCTTGGATAATCAACAAATTCTTATCTATGGCCTACAAAGTCCTGCCCCTCTTATTCCTCTTACTCCTTGTATCTTTAATGACACTGGTTTCTACAACCCCTAAAGTGCTATGCTCCCTCCCTCTCTCTTCTCTGCTTCAATGAGTTAACTCTTGTTCATCCTTCAGATGTTGACTCAAAATTTGACTTCTTCAAGAAAGATGACTCCAACTTCCAGACTAAAGCATGTCTCCTGTCACTGTGCCACTAAAGAACCCCATACTTTTTCATGCACTAATTATAGGTTATGATCACATATTTGTGTGATTGTTTCATTAATGTGTGTTGTACTGACTGGGCTATAAGCTCTGAGATTGTCCTTGCATCTTTTGCTCATCAGCACATAATAAACATTTATACAATGTCAAGAAATGAATGATTATAACAAATATATAGTATTTCTTAGTGAATAGTATTTTTTTCTAATTATTATAGAATAATTGTTAAAAACCTTTCAGTTTAAAAATTATCTCCTTGCTTCTAGAAGCATATTATCCCCCAATCTATAGTAGAACAAACTTTATTTAAGAAATAAAAACATTAGTAAAACTTTTGGTATAGGTTCATGATAAAAAAAACCTCATGCTTTTCTCATAATTACAATAAAATTACTCTAGAATTTAGAATAAAATGTCTGCATCTATAAATTCCTATCAACCAAAATCTTATTTTCAAATCATACCACAATATTTTGATGATCCACATTCAAACATGTTTTTGTTTACTGAGAGCAAGTATGTCAGTACCTAAAATCATTTCAAGCAAACTCAATGATTGATTTTAGTCTTATTCTGAAGGAAAAAAGATGTTTGCTGTCAATTTAATTTTGATTACAAAACTATCCTATTGAATCAAACCTTAGAAAAAGAGGAAGAATAAATTTGTTGCGTGAGAATAATCTAAAAGAACTATCAATAATGATTATCGCATTTAAGCATGCTAATAATATTTAGTTCATAACACTGCAACGATTACTCTGTGTTTACTTGTTGCTTTTTAGAGGAAAGTATATTATCTTTGACTTGGTGTACAAGGTTCTCCAAAACCTGCTGCTACTTCTCTGCAGCTTCATTTGATGCTTTGTCCTTTCTCACTCTATATGAAACAACTCAATTGCTGCAAACCTATTTTATGCCTTCTCTGGCTTGAGTTGCTGAATTTTTGTCAATAAAATATTGCCATTAATTGAATTAGTATGTCCTTTTGTATTTATAACCTTAAACCTCTAATGGGTACCCATAAGTATGCTTTTGTTTTCCCTACCCAGAGACAGCTATTTCATCCTCAGGCCTCTTTCTTGAATCTATCCCATCTCTCTTTCCTTTCCCCTTTGCTTTGCTCATTACTTTTTCTCATACCTCAATGCAAATATACATATTATCAGACCTAAATTCCCTCATTTCCCATCACCAAATCAAAAACATGCCCACATGTGCACCCGCCTTTTCATTTTTCCTTTCTGTCATAGGGACGAAAGTTTCCCTCTCCCTATAAAAGCCTGAACTTCCACTAATGCTAACAGGTCTTACCTCTTGTTTTCTCAAAGCCAACGATTCCTTTGGTTATTATTTCTCTATTTTTTTATGCCACACGTCACCTTACTCATTATGCTCTAGCTTTGATCTTTTGGCAGTCTCAAGAACAGACCAAGCTCATTGCTACCCAGGGGTTCTGACAAACAGACTCACTGCCTGATGCTCCTCCCTCCTCCCTTCTTGTGGTTACCTTTTTCTTGCCTTTTAGACATTGGCTTAAATATCAACCCTTCAGATAGGTCTTCATTTTTCTACCTAAAATTAATTCCAAATCCTCCTTCCTTACCATTATTCTCCATTTTAACTTCTTGATTGCTTCCTTATTGCATTTATAGTGATCTGAAATGCTTATTTGTCTATTTATTTGTCTTTGGTCTATTTTCACCATTAGAATGTAAATTATGTGGAGCTGAGTATCATCCTGCTTACCAATTTTTCTCCAGGACCCAGCAGAGTGCTTTGTATATAGTTATTACTAAAATAGGTTTATCAATGAAGTGATTTACTGAATGGTTTTTGGGGTTCTTTTCCAAGTTGACGATTTTACAACACTTACATAGTTGCAAGCAACCTTAACGACCAAGAAATCTCACTTACATGTCCACATGCTCGACAATGATGCCTTCTCCTTGTCAGTGCATTGAAAGACTCTTTACATTTCATACACATCGTTACTTCATTATCTCGGATCCATCTTGGGGCTCTTTTCCCTAGCTCAGCAGTCTAAAAAGGAAAGAGAGATTCAGTTTTAATAGAAAAAAACTATCAATTCCATCCATTCATCCATCCATCCATCTATCCATCCATTTACTTATTTATAAAAAGCACTTTAACAACATTTTTTATACCATGTTCTGAAACTCAAGACCCAGGTAAAGAAATAAAAGGTTCAAAGAAGTTGAATAAGTATGAAAAGGTACTCATTATTGTATTTACTTAAGAAGGAATGAGATTGTGTTTAAATAGCCAGTTCTGACATCGCAAAGGGAAAAGGCTGGAGAACAAAATGACCAGATAGATCTTTTGTGACTGCAAAGAAAAAAAAGCTTAAAGTTAAGAATTTAATTCAACTTACAGAAACCTCTGAGTGAATGTCATTATCCTTTGCAATTGCATTTCTGAAGGTTTCATGCCTCTGATGGAAAACTTCAATAGTCTTCTGAAGGGCCTAAAATATAAATGAAATTCAAAGTATCACATGCAAATTAATGAAAACACTTTATTAAAAAATATCTATGATGGGAATCACCTTAAAATTAAAGAACCTTGATCCAATGACTATAACACGTGCACAGTACAACAGTATGCGCACGCTTGTGTATGCATATAGAGGTTATCAAAAAACAAAAAAATAAAAATAGAAATCAGATTTACCTTGATCCATTCTTCTTTGTCTTGTTCAGAACTAAAACAAAACAAAATTAAACTGAATGCAGAGACCATTAATAAGTTACACCTGGTGAATAAAACTATGCTTTAATGTTGTTTACTAATGTTTACTTTCTGGAAAATTAAGGGATATCCAGGAAGGAATTATACAGAATCTCTGGCAAATGAACAAATAAATTCTTAAACAGAACTTTAGACTATCCATTTATTTTGGTACACATAAGTTTTGAATAACTTTTGAGATAAGTTTAGCTTCTAGTAACATACTGCCCTGACATAAAGTTTAACAACCATCATCCCATTGTATAAATCAGGTAACTCTGGAGATCTAGCATTGTACTGGATATACAACTAGTCTTTCAATTCACCTTTATAAAAACTGATGAGGCTTTTATAAGTTACTAGTGACAGCCCATCCTAAAAAAGATAATTATCCTCGAGAATCTAAAATATCTTTTTAAGGCTGTAGGCAGCTATTTAACATTTCCTTTGATAAACAATTTAATTTTATTTTCCTAGAATGCTTCAGGCAAAACCATACCTAACCAATTGTAGGCAGAGCAAAACAAAAATTTCTAATGCCTGTAGGAAAGAAGTTTCACAGATTTATAGTTCCCATTTAGGCAAGAGAAGAAACCTTGATAATCTCTCTTCTGTTGTTCAGACATACCTCTTGGGTTTGCAGATTTGGAAGTATTTAATAATTTTCTGTTGGGGAAAAATTTCTTTGAAAAAATTCCTGTTTTCTTGTTATGGCAATTTTTTTTTTTATTTCATCTCCTTTGCAGGTAGTTTATATAGCTGACTGTTGTGTGCTATATTAGAAAAATCCTCTTTACCAGACTCTAAGATCTTCAAATTGAGGGATTTTGAAGAGTGTCAAAGAGTGGGCTCTCTTGGCATGTGTTTGGTAGGCTTGAGCTAAGTTTGAGTTCTGGCCAGAATGTCACATGTTTTGGTCCTACAGGTATCACATATGCATGAGTCTGGCAGGAGGTCTGCTCCTGTGACACTACATAGCTTTCCAGCAAATTTATTATTAAGCACCATGATGGAATCTGTGCCTGTCAAATGGAAGATTCTGCTTATTGTTCATCTGGGGAATCTTGGACCAAACTCAAAAAATATTTCTTCCTATTGCTGTGCCCCATCCCCACAAAATCAGCTCTATTGCCCTAAAAGCATAGGTATTTGCTAGCTGATTTTAGCCTTTTAAGTGCAAAGAACCTTAACAAAATTTTAGTGCTTTTTGTTTTACTTTCTCAGTCATGGCAGATTTTTTTCATTCCTTTGTTTAATTTACTTATCCCTATACTTCTATATCCATTTAGCAATAGAAAACCATTGAATAAAAATTATATTAAACAGGAATACTTTATATTCCTTTGAACATTGAGTGCACAGAATGTAAGTGGTCAGTTTTGAGGCTAGCTCATTTAGCAAGAAAAGGAAAAGGCTTATTTTCCAGGTGGCTCCAGAAGTAAATTCTCTTTAAATATCTCCAAATATATATCTAATTTTTGAGTTGCATGTAATCCCTCTAACATTCTAACTTTCTAAGACCTTCATATTTGTCTCCATTCTTGAGTCGTTATAGACTAGATGAAAAGTAATAACAATTTAGATCTTCAATTCACCATATAATCATAAATATAACTAAAGTAATGACACTAGGGGAATAACACATTTAAGAAAAAATGACCATGTTTTCAATACTAATTGGAATATACCCAGTCAGTACTCATATTGGAACTCTACAAAGTGATGATTACCTATACTTAAGAAAATTCCTCATGAATCAGCCCCCTCCTAAAGAGAACACAGCCCAGCCTGCTAATGGAGGGCTGGAGTTTCAATTCAGGCAACCCAAGAAACTTGGATAATCAGTCTCTCTCCTGCTGTTCAGACACATCTCTTGGCTTTGCAGATTTGGAGGAATGTTGATATTTCAGAGCCAGTGGCACCTTCATTCTTCTGCAGTGAAGACTTCTATGATGAGAACTGTTGGAGAATCCTTCTTGTTACCGGTCCAATCACTCAGTGAGTCAACATCATACATTCTTCTCTTATGTTTGACGGCTGGGGCCCAAACCCCATCGTGACAAGGTAGAAACACCATGATATCCAAAGCCAAGTCTTCCACCATTTTAACTCATACTTGAAATGACCCCCTCTAATCCTCAGAGTAGTCCCCTGGCAGCCCCGTAAGTCAGATTCAGTATATATTTTCTGTAGGAAATTAAAGAACTGGGTGGCAACTTCTCCAAACTTTGCCAACCTGCCACATCTTCTACAACACTTGTTTCACCAATTCTCTGAATTCCAGGGCATAGATTCTTGCTAAAATAATTTATTCTCTTTTGGAAGTCTGAAGTTTGAGCTCTTGCACAATTACTAAGTACAAATATCCAGGATGAATTCACCTGAGCAGCCAGATCTACATGCTATGAGTAGAAGAGAACAGAAAGGAACAGAAGGGCTCTCTGACTCTCCATGGATTCTAAGGTATCAGAACCATCAGAGCTGAGATTGGTATTTAACCCTCTGATCTTTGACTTTCTGGAGTATCCCAATTTTCACCATGCTAGGGCTTTATAGGATAAATGGATGACAGTCTTCTAACACAGATGTTTAAAAATCAGACAGCACTTTGTCTTCCAGTGGTTCATGGATGAGGTAGCTGTGGTCTACTGCAGTGGTTCTCATGTTTTTCTTTTCAAACATGGTCATGCTAGGGGGATGGTTGCTAGAATGCCAGTCCTCTCTATCCCACTCAATAAAACAAATAAGAGGAGCCACCTTTTCAGAAGTCCTGGTTGCTAGAGGCCACCAAGGCCCCAAATGGTCTTTTTCATGTATTCTCCAACTGTGGCAGGAGAATGATTACCTTTTCCACCCTTCCTCATCCAAATATTCTCTCCATCGAAATGCCATGAATTTCCATGAATGCAGAGCCTCTGAAGGACTGGGAGTTAAAGCTCCAACATTTAGCATGGAATAATAAGCATCAATAAACATTTGTGGACCCAAGGAAACAATGGAAGGAAAAAGAGTGAGGGGAGAACCTTTTCCTACAAGACTCAAAACTCTAGCTTAAATATAACAACTTCATTCTCTGAGCACCTTATAAATCTGAAGAGTAAATATAGTTTACTGGATGCTTACTATCTAAAAACCACCATCTTAGGCACTAAGGAGGAATCCAAAAGGAATACGTAATTCTTGCTTCTCAAGAGCTTATATCTCTCTACTTGCATTCAACCAGATTCCCAGAGGTCTGTAGTATTCACTTGGAAAAGATCTTCAGAATTTTTCTTACCTATGATTCATTCTGATGCTTTTGGAAAGCTGTGTGATAGAATGTTCTCTTACCTGGCTTGCAATTCCAGTGTTCTCTCTTTCCCAGACACCTGGAAAGTGTGTGGATATTCCTCATTGTGAGTCTCTACAATTTGCATTCCATCGATGCCAACCCTGGTTCGAATTGTGAATTTAGAGCCCACCAAGCTGAATTTTGGCACACAGTACAGCAACATGTTGTTGAACTGCAAAGAGGCAGAACATACATCAGTAAACAGGAAAACAAAGGAGAGAGGAAAGTGTCTAATATTGGAAGCAGCCCTAAGGTGATATTCTAAGGAATTTCCAAGAAATATCATCCTTTCTATGTGAGCAGAATTATTTTAAATACTACATTAAGATTTTGTGTTTGCATTAAAATTATACTTTAAAATTATAGCATATACTTCTCTTTGTTGGTTCATAAATGTTTTAATGATATTTAAGTAAACCAATCATTATTTTGTACTAAAAAAGAAATTAGTTCAATTAAATTTAGCAACAATTTACTAAGAACATTCTATATACCAGCAACTGAAGTTCTTAAGCATGTAAGCTGAATTCTTTAGACGAAAAAATTCTCATTCATGTGTCTTAGAGAGCAACTCTACAATAGCTGTTAGAGTAAAAGAGTAATATTTAGCAATTATTTTTATCAGTGTGTTTAATGTTGTTTAAATATAGCCAAAATTATTAGTTTTAATGCCATTAGAACATGTGGGGTTGGTACATTAACTATGTAAAAAACGAAGTCACTGTTTTATATTGGACCACTTCTTAAGAATTTATTGGGTGTGAATTAACAAAAAAGTGACCTATTTTAGCAGTCTTTAAAGATCTTTATAGTATCTACTTTTAAAATGAAAAACTATTTTGCAACTGAATCAAATTATGTATACTGCCTCATTTCTAGTCAACAATGAACAGCTCTTGCTAATTAGGCACAAGCAATGATTTGGAGAGGGCATGTAATTCACACTGAATATACTACAGCATGCAAAAAGATGAAAGTCTAAATATACGGGTTAATCTATAGGCAGACCCCTAAAGAATATACCTATATCTCTCTACTTCATATTTGTTTCTTGCATTATTTCTAGAGTTACATATATTTTTCTTTTAAGTGCAAATGGGGACTTAAACCCTTATGTGCTATGTGACCTTTCATGTCTCAGGATCATTATCTATAAAAGTCACAAGTTGTTCAGAGGATTAAATGAAGAAAAATGTCCTGTTCTGCCAGATTCTCTGTGTGGCTCCATATGGACATAAAGACAAGAAATGTTGATGACTACTTAACACATTTCAACATGTTTATGTGACACCATCCGTTGTACTCATTTTGAAAACAAAGTTCTCACCAGTTGTTCCTCATGCATTAATTTGCAACTTCCTGTAACCAGTGTTATAAATTTCATTTCTACAACTGGATAATGTAGAAATAAAACGACACAAAATTCATTTTATCAGATATATCTTAGCAATACATTTTGCACTTAAATTTCTAGAAAAGAACACTAATTACTTATGCCTTATCATGAACTGTCTGCTGTATTCTAACTATGGCAATCACGGCCTCATTGTAGCACACAGGATTTGGAGATCTGAAAACACTCTGAAAGGTTCTCATCACCATTCCAGCTTGATTAAGGCAACTGCTAGCCTGCTACCTGGTCATGTTAACCATTCTCCTGTCAAGGCCTTCTCTGGAGGGAATTTGGTCAAGGATATGGATGGTGCAGCAGGAGCTGCAGAGCCACCATCAAAATGGACAGGGCTCACACCTTCAAGATAGCAACAGCCGCCACATTTTTCTGCCAACTGTGTGACAAATGTAATGTTAGGCCATACAATTTCTGAGTTATCTGATACTTGTATTCAAGTTCACTTTATAAAGTTCAGCAAAGTCTTGTTATTTTATAGATATACAAGTTCATGACTATGGAAGTTCTCAGCGTTTGCTTTTTAGAGTTATGTTCAAGCAGAATGACAGACTATATCGTAACAATGAACATGTTTCTCTTTCCCTTTTATGCTTTCAGGATTACATTTCCCTTATTAATTCTTCCTAAGTGGGACTTTGCATTCCAAATCATCAATAACTATGTATTATAACCTTTAATAACTCAGGTCACATCCTAATGCTAGTCCATAAATATCCTTTGTATTCTTCCTAGAGGTGAATGTGAGAGCTCTTGAAGGATATAAAATGTTGCTTACAAAGTAGAAAATGTAATATATGTAAAGCAATTCGGTAGCTAGTCCTGTTTCCTCTGTGAACCTTGCTCCTGTGGCAAAAGCCATCACCTTCCCTCTGAGTTTTCACTGGTATCAAAAAGGGAAGTTACAGCAACTATAGCACCAAGTAGATCAATTTTCCTTTCAGTGTAGATAGTTCCTTTTTTATTTTACGCCCATAGCTCAGAAGTAGTTATTGACAAAGTAATCTCTGGCTGGTGAGGCAAATCTAGAATGTTAGGCTATGCCAAAACCTAGAAGCAAGTCTCAATTTTATTAAAAGCATAGGGAGGCTCTCCCTTCTTGATCTTTAGTGTTATTCAACTATTTATTTTAAGTTGTTTAAAATATATTAATTTGACCGAAATAATTCAATTTCATGTCTCACCAATGACAGTTTCAGTAAAGTTTGTTTCAGAAAAAGCTGAAATCAGATTCTAAATATAAATTGGCTTTCAGACAAATATAACACCCCTAGAGTAGGAAATAGAAAACTAGCCCTCATTTTCTTTCTAGAGAGAAAGGAAAATAAAAATGGTACTTCTGAGGTTTCTACATATAAAAAAACCAAGCAGCTCTAATGGGAATAAAGTGTTGTGAGAGAAGGGATTTTGTGACCAGTACTGTATTACAGGAGGAGGATAAAAGAATGAACGCTATAGGAAATGCTGCTAATAGCCTTCAGAAGATGGATGTGGCTTTCCTAAAATTCCTGCTGTCTGACTCCATTCTCCTGGGAGACAATGGTGTGATATGTCTGACAGTTTACAATAATGGGAACACGATGGTTCCTTGCCTCAAAGTTACTGTCTCTGTGTTCTCCAAACAGCTGCTTAATTTGGCTTTACATCAAGGTATTCAACCTAAAACTATCTCCAGAATAATTCTCACATAGGAAAATTAAACTAAGGCAATTTGTTAGATACAGAGTTAAAGTTTAACTATAGAAACTCTCGTGTGGAAGAGAAGAAAAGAAAATTACCTAAGCACCTAAAGGTGGGGTAAAGACAAAGGGAAGACACTGACTCCCAGGCATGTTGTGCATTAAGCATGTCTTTTTCATCTGTGTTTTTGGTGCTGGAACATTGGAAGGACTGCCCCTCTCAGGGTTACCCAATTCCTAGAGAGAGTAAATGAGTCACCTGCAAGCATGCCTTTCATATGGAAACCAACCAATCCAGAACCTATGCGCCCCAACCCTCCTTTTATGAGACTCTCTCTCACACTCTGGCAGAGTACTGCCCAGCTCTCATCACCCTAGGGCCACATCCCAGACTGCAGACCCTAAGCCCCAAAGTCTGACAAAATCATTTACATTAGCGAATCCTAAACCTGTTTCCCCTGCCCATTTCTCTTACAGAAACTACAGTAAGGCTCTAGCCCACATTTTCTGCTTGTTTTCTCTGCTTCCTGACTCTGGTCCTTCCTCATATAGCCTCCCCAACACTGCATAGTATGGCATGCCTTCTCTTTTTGAGATGAGTATAACTATCTTTTCAATGGCACTTCTCTCCAACTTGATGGCTTTACCATACCTGAACAACAAAAGCTATATTTCAAAATAAATAGACCTCTAAATTCTGACCAGACATTACATGTCCCTGATTTATATTCAGTTTGCTTTATAATCTCTGAAAGGTGAAGTTCTTCTGTTGAGCTCAAATGAAGATTCTTAATTTGGACAATAACTATAAATTTTTAAAAGTTATTGAGATATAGTTTATATGCCATAAAATTTACCCTTTTAAAAAAAGTTGAATTCATGGTTTTTAGTACAGTGGTATATTGTGCAATGTTCACTACCATCTAATGCCAGAGCATTTCATGACTCCACATGGAAACTCTGTGTCCATTTCTTCCTTCCCACTAGCCCTAGACAACCACTACTTGTATCCTACCTCTATGTATTTGCCTATTTGGGACATTGGATATAAATGGAATCATACAGTGTGGCCTTTTGTGACTGGCTTCTTTCACTTGACACAATGTTTTCAAAGTTCAACCATGTAGCATATATCAGTATTTTATTAGTTTTTATTACCATATAGTAGTCTATTACATGGATATACCACACTTTGTTTACCCATTCATCAGCTGATGAACTTTTAGGTTGTTTCCACTTTTCAGCTATTATGAATAATTTTGCTAGGAACGTTCATGTACAAGTTTTGTGCAGACATATGTTTTTAATTTTCTTGCGTTATGCACAAACTTGGAATGGAACTGCTGGGTCATATGGTGACCATATGTTCTTTTTTAGAAAATTGTCCCTGCTTTTATTGTGTATCTTTGGTCTCAGATTTTTTCTTTTTTTTCTTTTTCTAGATTTCTTCTTGTTATAGTATGTAGTGTATGTTACTCAGTTATACAATAGTATAGTAAAAACAATGCATGTTTCTTTTCTTTTCTTTTTTCCCCATTTAGAATCACTTGAAATTATATCCACAGTGGCAAGCCATTCTAATAGTGCATGACAGTTAGTTCCTGCCAATTTGCCTTTCAAGGGAGGCTGTAATCAGACAACAGAAACCTATAAGCCCTTAATGACAACTCATATTATGGTAGTAAGATGACTACCTTGCAGCAGAAAAGTCAGATGTCAGTATCATCCTGAGACTTTATCATGTGCCAGTCACTGGGCAGCCTCTTCACCAATGTCTCTCTGTTTCTTTGCCTAAAATAACAGTCATAATAATAGCTAACATTTACTACACTATTACTCAATGTTAGCTTATTGTTACTGTTAGCTATTACTATGATTATCATATCATTAGATATAAAATGGAGCTGGAAGTACCAGTGACTAAAAATAAGTAGCTTGGATACCCTGAGAAGAGCTCTTACATTTGAGATAAGCCCCAGACTGACTGTGATTTCCAAAAAGTGAAGGAAGGGACAGGAATCAACTGTAGTGAAAGGAACTATGTAGCAAACTCATGCACTTTTCACAGATATTTTAGGCACAAGTTTTCCAACATTGTTTATATATTTCCTCACACTAGAAAGATTAAAATTAGTGATTAGAGAGGTTTAGGAAGAGAATTGCTGTCAGGAAATAGTATGCTGACAAAATATCTAGGAAATCATATCATTTAGCCTATAAGAATGAAAGGAAAGAGAAAATCTGAAACAAAAATAGGAAGATTCCAAAAAGCATATCATTCTCCACATATACACTCATGGCTATTGATCATCATGGAAAGGTTGTATTCAGTGTGTGTTGCTGAAATAAATTACATATTGTAAGTACACAGAAAAATTATAGAAAAATACTTCAAAAAGAGATTTGTGTCCTGGAAAGAAGTTTCAATCACTAAGGACATTCCCTTTTGTAGAATCCTGACAGTGGTGACTATATTGGGTTAGACAGAATTGCTTTGGTGAGCAAGCAAGCGTTCGACTCTTCCATGATGTATGTAACATTTGTGAACTACTTTTATGTGATTTGCCCACACTACAATACTCACTAAGAAAAGGTAGCGTTCTTGTGCTGATGTGTTTCGAGCAGCTAGTTTGAGGATCTGTCCTTCTTTTATTAGTTCATTTGAAGGATTTACAATGTCTTCTTCTTCTCCCAACTTTTCATAAATCTCTAAGAGTTTCTTTAGATTCTCCTAGGAAAATAAAACAAAACACAACAAGATCAAATATAAGGAGGTTCCACCTTAGTGGCTTTAATAATATAATCACCTTAGCTGAAGCATGAATAATTGAGTAATTGGAACTAAGCATAAATTTGGGTATAAAATATGTTAGTTATGAGGAAAATAAAACATGGGAGAAGAGAGATTATTACAGATAACACTAAACATTTTATAAACAATCTTTTCTGTTTACTGTAGCAATTCATTTTGATGGAAACCTGTAGATAATATTAGGCTACATTATCAACAATTATCTAACTAGAAGACTCCTGTCGCCTCTGAAAACTACTTACCATTTTTCTTATTGCACTATTAGAATGGCTTGCCGCTGTAGATATAATTTCAAGTGATTCTAAATGGGGAAAAAAGAAAAAAAGTAAACACATGTTGTTCTTACTATACTACTAGATAACTGAGTAACATACACTACACACTATAATAAGAAGAAATCTAGAAAAAGAAAAAAAAGAAAAAATCTGAGACCAAAGATACACAATAAAAGCAGGAATAATTTTCATCCACAAACTAGGTACTTTCAAAAGTTCACTTTTAAGCAGATAACTTGGGAGTTGAAAGATATTTCCTCATATAAAGTCATATACATGATGCTTACATGTATATTTAATCCATAATAAACCTTCGAAATCAACAAATACCATGTATATCAACAAGGTACAAGGTACTTTGCCAGATGCTTTCATATATATTATGTCAATTAATTCTTATAAAACTTTGAATGGAAAGTATATTAGTTCTATTTGGCAGCTGAAAGAAATGGAGAGTGATATGACTTGGCTAAGGCCACACAAAAGGGCCACATCTGAACCTAAGTCTTCTTACTCAAATTTCTACATTTCAGCAGTAGTATTTTATTGGTTTTATGAGCAAATTAACCACCAAGCAGAATCAACTTCTTTGGGAAAATGCACTCACAGTTCTAGCCTTAGTGGGATGAAAGAGAATCTTCTGATGCCAATGTTGATGGAGAGTTTTGTTGCTGGGGCAGGTGGTAGCAAGAGATGGGAATGGGAACCCTTGGGTGCGGGCAAGGCAGGAGCTCTGGGACTGCTGGTGCAGAGCTGCAGAAGCTGAGGCCTCCTGCCAGCTCAACTCCAGGGCATGCTCTCAATCCGAAGTCATGTCCTGTTCTCTTCCTTTCTTTTCTATCTTGCGAATACTAGTCAGGTTAATTCTGTTATCATAACAACTTTATATCACCTCTGGACCAACATTTCTGTCTTTTTTGTTCCACTGCTAAACAAAATGCATTTTGATTACCTTCTCCTCCACTTGTAGGTCTCTAAAAGCACTTCTGTGATTTTCTTAGAATTTTAGTGTAAGTAGCAATGGGAAAACAAAAAAAGAGTAATAATATATGCTACCATGTTGCCAACTTTGTCACTTTTGACATTGGCAACTTAGAAGGAATCAAAGATTTTGAGTGTGGAATTTTTATTTACATTTTGGAGAATTATCCTGAATTGGGCAATTCTGTGCATTTCATACAGGATCCATGGTAGAAGGAGACAAAACCAGGTGGGCTAGGGCTGCTGCCCAGGAAATCAGTATGAGAAGTCGCAGTGGTGAGTCCTATCTCTAACCTAACTACTAGCCCTGCCGCTCAAACCAAGCACTCAGGCTGGATGAGTGGATAGCGGAAGAAGGCAAGTTGGGAAAGCTCTAAACTGGTGAAGGAGAAAGTTAGGAAGAAAAGTTTCTGTGGTCACTGACTCACTTGGGTGGTGCAGAATCAAAGCAGAGCCTGTGCTCAAAGAAAAGACTCAGGCTCCAAGAGCAAAGATTCTGTTTTCTGCTCCTCATCTCTTCTCAAGTTTCACTTACAGTGGAAGACAAAAAATTATTAGGAACACTAGCAATGCTTTAAGTATCGTTAGTACTTGTTGAATACTAACTCATTTTTTCCTTAACTTTCATTCTTCCCTTCACAGCTAATTGATTTTTAAAAATACATAAGAAAGTGAAATTATTGATACTGTGGAGCCTTAAAAAGAAAAAGGCTTTCATTATAATCAAATAAAAAAATAAAAGACAACTAGCAGAAAAGAAATTAAGTTTTCTAAGGGAAAATGGTAACCGACACTAAATAGCATCATTTTCTCTTCTGAGCAGGTAGAGCCAACTTTGCTTAGGTTATTTTTACACAATAAATGCCATCTTAACTTTCTTTGTGTGCGTCAACCAATCTAATTAACCAGCAGCACTAGTGATTCTGAATCATTGTATTCTTCCTGTGAGAAGGTAACTGTGTATTCCTATTCTAGATATCTCTAAGACCATAGTTTTATATTTCAGAATTAATGATTACCATGAAACCAGAAAGAGAAATGTAATTTGCATTGCTCTAAACCTGTGATTTGAGCTCTAAAGTGCTTGCCTAACTGAGATGTTGATAACAATTTCCAGTGAAGTTATTTTCTGGTACCAACGTTTTACTAAAGTAGCTCTAAGACCTATCTCACTTTTGAAGCACAAGGCTGCTTGTCCACTGAATTATCGCATAATAAAAAAGAGTGGGGAAAGCATTTACTTTTAGCATCATTCCAGTCTGGAGAATCAAGGGGCAGTTTCCTTAAATAGTCCTTAAGGAGCATCTCATATCGGGGAATCCGCTGAACAGGTTCTAGCATGTGATGCTGCAAAGTCAGGCTCCCACAGATCTTTTGTTTCTGTAATAAGAAAGGTTTGTAAAGAAAGATATAAAAATTAGGTTAGCCTAAAAACTAAAAACTCACAGTAATACAAAACTTTCATCAAGCTCAGCAGCTCTCTACAAAGTGTGGTCTGTGTATCACCTACATTAGATGTATCTGGAGTGCTATTAAAAATAGAAATTTTGAACCCCATTCCAATCTATGAAGCTACAATCTTGAAGGCAAGGGTCTGGGCATATGTATTTAAAAAACTCCCAGATTCTTCCGTTAAAGTTTGAGGACCACCAATCTAGTGTAAGAACAAAAAGCAAAATTAAGCAGAATTTTAAGCAAGAAATTTGATTGCTGGCAATTTTTTCAATTAGTCACTACAAGGGTTTGTGAGGTCGCATTATTAAATCATATTCAGAGATTTTCAAAAGAAACATCTAATTAAGGAGCTTCACTAAGCACAACTGTATTAAATGACTTTGTACTCAGCAGAAACGATTTCATAATAAGGCTACCGTAAATGTCATTTCCTTTTAACTTAAAAAAGACTCTACAAAGAAGAATGACAAGATCTGAGCAGTTCATTATCTGTCAGAACATTTTAATTTTGCATTAGGTCATGGCATTCTTTTCCATTAGAAACTAAACTCTATAAGGAGAGTTCCTTTTCTTAAGAAAAAAAAATTGAGTCTATAATACTTACTTTCAATAAGTTGTTAACATGAGAGGGGAAAGGTGTTCTTTTCACATGAAACAAAGCATGAATCTCTTAAAAATATTTATTGAACTCCTACCATGATCAAGGCACTGCAGGATATGAAAGTTGTATTAAGACATGATATTTCTATTTAAAGCAAACAAAAAAAAACCTAAAAGCTTCACAGAGAAAGGAGAATTTAACATGAACTTGGATGATGGCAGGCTTTGGTGGGAAGAGAAGTGAGGAAAACTAGGAGGCAAGTGCAGAAATAGGGCCATTGGAGAACAGGCCTAAGATGGTGGGACATGAAACATATTCAATAAAAGGGAACAACTGAATTTTGTTGGTAGCTGGTATATTTATAGGGAAATAGGGGATGAGGAAGAAATGATAATCTGGAATAAGAATGTCCAGCTGGGTTTAGACTTGCTTCACCTAAAAAGGTTTTCACGCAGAGGAGTGATATCATTAGATCCAAGATCTATTAAAACCTACTACAATATAGCTTAAGGAAGATGTGAGGAAACTAGTTTGGACGTTTTTATTGTAGGCCAGGAAAAGTAAAAGTGGCCTGAAATTAGCCTGGAAGTCGAGGGTTAATGGCTTTTGTTAAAGTTATTTACAGTTTATTAAAGAAATAAACTGTTACTACTTTAGCTATCTCATTTGATTTGTTCTATCAAACCTATCGTGTCTGTGTATGTGTGTGTGTGTATGTATGTATGTATGTATATACTGATATACAGTATATATTACTGATCCCAGAGTTTGTACGTGAAGAAACTATGGCTCAGAGAAGTTAGGAGAGTATTCTAAGGTCAAGTGACTGTAAGTGGCAGACTAGAATTCTAAATTAGGTTAGTTGATTCTCAGTCTACCACTCCTTTTAAAACTCTATCATTTCCTCATAATATGAACACAGACATTGCAAGGATAGAATTTTAAGAATTGATCGAACAATAATGACCACCATCATCATCATGTTGTGAAATATGCAACAATCTCCATGGTAAGCACCTTGAATATATTATCTCAAAGGCAAATATGGAGCATGAGAAAACACAAAAGGTAGCAGTCAAGGAGCATAGTACCCCTACATCAAGAATCTTATGTGATCTAAAAAATTCCTTTTCAATATTTAACCTTTAACAAGGAACAGTTATTAACAATTTGACTAGAGAATCAAATAGAAATTACTATGGTATAAAAATTTATTACCTGGGTGTGATAAATTTTTTTTAAAAAATCAGGATATAAAGTGACAAGAAAAAAACCCCAAAACACCAGAATAATTATGTTTCTAAAATGTCAGGGTTTATAGACAATCATTCATTTTATTTATTTATAGTCATTCCAACATCTCAACCTCTGAAAGAAAGTGAGAGGCACAGAACTAAATGGGAATTCACTTTGTAAACTTATGTGGAGTCTGATAAAACCAAACTCTCCTGGTCTCAAAAGCAAATGGAAAATTTATTGCTCAGCACATGGCATATATTCAATAAATATTTTAACTTTGCAGAGATGGTTTTTCCATAATTTAGAATAGAATGGAATTTGAATAGGTGTCTCAAATTTCTCATCTAAATTTTAGATCTACAAGACCGTATGATTTTTACCAAAAAAATTAATTTATAGCCTTGGACAAGAGTCCTATTACCTGAATTTCTTCCACTACTGATTTGAACTGGGGGATACGCTCTGTCATGTTTTTAACCAATTCCATTGCATTATCAAATCCCTTCACGTATTCTCCATACATCTTAAGGAATGGTGCCAATTTCTGAAGGATGTCACCAATTCTAGGGGTAGTTTCCCTGCACAAAATATAGAAACAAGTCATTAAGATTTCTTATAGAATGAGCGAATTAACAGGACTTCAAATGACATAATCACTTCTTTACATACACCTTGTACTTTATCAGATCCACTTTGCTGTGAGATTGGTAGAGAATAAAGGAAGGTAGAGAAGTTTAGGAATTAAAGAAGTTTAGGAATGACAGAGTAAGAAGAGAAGCTATGGAATTCTTGAAGCTCCAGATAACCCCTAATATCTTATTTCCACTAGTCAAAAGACGAGAGAGCAGAGACGCAGACCTTTTTGAACTAAATCTAAAAATGTACCACAACTTCTATCAGTGGTCTTTAACATAAAAATTTAGTACAAATGTTTGACTACAGCTCTGTGCAGCATTAGTATTTCAATTTAAAAGCTGAATAACACAGCACCTAACATAACCACCTTAAGATATATCATTTGCTATCTACACCTCTTACCATTCTTGCATTCGTTTCTCCAGTTCTGGCAATAGGAATTTACTATGGAAGGCATTTATTGATGAAATATTAGAAAAGATTTTATTCACCATCTCTGCTGGAAATGAGCCTCGATTTGCTTCTTCCAATAGTTTGCAATAAAATACCTGAATAAAAAAACAAAGCAAACATTACATTGAATTTATTGGTTAACCACTTAGCACTGTGCTGGGCACATACTGGGTTCTTAAGAACTTGTTGAATAAATAGAAAAATTCATGGTTCAAGAAATCAATCATTTTTGAAATGTAGGAGTGAGTATGTGCTTTGATTAGGAAGAACAAGGAACCAGAATTACGAAACTTTGACTCTAACCTAGGATATGCCTCTTTCTGTGAGATGTTAACCTTTTCTATGCCAGAGAATTTCCAGTTGGGGTTAACACGGTTTACCCTTTCTGGAGATATAAAAACTTTATATACACATAACTGTGGTATTTTCCACTCCTGTTTATGTCTTGAATGACTTCTTTGGCACTTACTACATATTGCTTTTATTGTCATTTGTTGGTATAAATTTTATTTTCTCTATTAAAACTGTACACTCCTTGGGGAATGAGGACATCATAATTTAATCTCCACAGTAGAAAAAGTGCTTAATAAATATTTGGTCAATGGATGAACAAAAGACTACTTCAGTTCTCAGATGTTTTCTTGACTTTTAGTGAAAAATAATGTGTAATTTAAAACACTGATGTGAGGATAAAAACTCTCCTATACATAATAAGAGGTATCTTAAAGACAATAAAAAACATTTGCAGTCTTGGCTCTACTCCACTGGGGCTACTATACCTCTGGCCATTCTGTTAAGTGTAGGCAGAAGGAGGCCTGTTCCTTCATAATGTCCAGGTGGTTGTTAATTTTCTAAATTCACCTCCACTGCATTTTCTTGGGAGGCAAAAAGAACACAAAATTATGTCCTTAGAGACTCCAATAGATAAGATATTGTACTAATTTAGACTCTAAAATCCTAAAAGGCAAGCAACAATAGCTGAACAAGCTAATACGGCTGGGGGAAAAAAAGGGCGGGAGGGACCACAATTCATTAAGAGGAAAAGACACATTTCCACTACAGGAATACCTAAAAGTTTCAGTTCTGTGATCCCCATGAGGAGAAAAGTTGTTTCAAAAGCATAAACTCAAAATAAATTGGTGGGCAACTTTCTCTTCTAATAAGAGCGGTCTGAATTAGCAGACAATCTACCAATTATCTAGTTCTTTTATCACTGAAACAGGATTAAGAGGTCTTAGTTTTCAAGGGTTATTCTTATGATGCATATTAAAACTTTCCTTGCAAATGTACACTTGAAATAATACTCGAGGCTCTACAATAATGTAAGTAAAAGATGTGATAAAGTAGATTCATGTATTCGACAAATATTGACTGTGCAACTTTACACCAGGCAATGTATTAAACGTTTCATACAAGGCTGAACTAGTGAACTCTAAAAATTCCTTCTGGCCCTATGAGTGCAGTAATTCAGATCCCTCACATAGGGCTGAAGAGCAAATGAGCCGAACAGGATCAGTGATGTATTCATGTTAGCATTAGAAGCAGCAGTCTCTTATTTTAAAGTATAACGCTAGCAGGGCTCCTGGAATCACAATAAATGGTCAAGAAATGAATTAGTGGTTAGGGTTGAAAATAAGGATAAAGGCTCTTGTGACTTGTACAAAGAGTCCTTCAATCTGTTCTTTATGAAGTATAAAACCTTTACATTCAGTGCATTCACTTACACTGACAAAGCTGACAATGTTAGAAATTTCCTTTCACTGGCCAAGAATGGTCAAGCCTTTCTTGTAGTTTCTAAAACTAAATTACTAATGTACTCGCTTCAGTAGCACTTATACTAAAACTAAATTACTAAGTTTAATTACTAAATTAAAATATACAGTACCAAAAAATAAAACAATTATGAAAGAGAAAATATTACCTGATCTAAGAGGTCAAGTCGGTTGACATAAGCTCTTTCTGTAAGCAAAAGTTCATTGGCTATTTTGTGAAGTTTTTGCTCATCTGTCTCCTAAAAACAGAATAGATATTCATATATTATAAAATAAAGCTTGGATAATATTTCCCAAGTAATAAACATCTGTTTGATAAGAACAGTTTTCTAAAGCTTCTCAGGTAACCAATTCCTTACAGCCATCAAGGAATATCTAACCAGAAATGAACAAAATTATAAATGGAATTATTTAGTATGTGCCTTTTGAGTCTTGCTTCTTTCACTTATCAAAATGCATCTGAGATACATCCATGTCGTTATTATTAGTAGTAATTGTTCTTTTCAAGCTCCCAGTTTCGTTCAAATAGCAGTGATGTATCTTTTTGATTTGCACGAGTTCTGACAAATATCCTTGAAGAAAACAATCTAGCAGAACTTCTGACATGGCTATCTGCTATGACTCAGAGAGAATTCATTAACCAACAGGTCACACTGTCTATTATTGCTACACAATGAAGTCACCCCTGAGGTCCTCCACATCCTACGGATCACAGATAGGATGCTTATAAGAAACAATCTTTTGCTGAGTGCAAATCATACTTTAGCTGAACATGGCAAATTGTGGGTATCCTGGTCATTTTGTGCAAAATCCGAGGGGATGCCAGCAGTTATTAGCAAAAGCTATATTCCTTTCCCACAGATGGTCTTCTAAGATTAGTTCCCTGACCTTGCCAAAGACAACACAAAGATAAGCAAAGTAAGCTTGCTGACACAGTTTAATTACTCACATATAGGTTTGTGAAAAATTACTAGGGATTTTGTGGTTGAGGTCAGAAAATCACTGACTCATGAAGTCTTGTTCTAGGTTTATCACAACAATAATATCACCAACTAATACCTATTCATTGATTGCTTGTATGTGCCAGACAATGTTATAAGTATTTTACATAAATTGACTAACCTTTACAACAGCTCTATAAAACAGGTATCATTATTTTTCCGTTACAGGCAGCACATAAACACAACAAAATGAAGAGGCCAAGGTCACAGTTAGAAAGTGACTGAATCAGATTCTAATCTATGGTATGTGATTTGTAATTATTCAGTAAGTGGTTGGCTCTCACTCTAATCTTCCTTTGCAATAAAAATATAAAGCTGTATTAAGTGCCTACAAGTGAACAAACTTGCAAAATATCAACTATTCCCTTTGAAATGGAATGTGACTCCTACTATGAAAAATTTACACATTATTTTTCCAACAAAAATTCTACTTAAAGTAGACTCTTCAGCATTTTAGTAATAAATATCAGGTATAAAAAACTGTCATGTTGATGTAATAGTATGATGGCTTACAACTTTAAAAAAATTTAGTTACTAAAAATTGTACACTGTTTCATACTGTTTGCCACTCAATAGTATATAACCACTACTTTATATTTAGCACTTTACCAAGAAGTCATTTATTCTTGTGATTCTTTGGAAAACCATAACAGTTACACAATATTGATTTAATAAATAATCCTATTTGCTTCTATTGGAAGCTAAATAATACACAGGCTTGACTTTTTAGACTAATGATAAATATGGTATTTAAAAGGAATCTTACTTTTGATATCCCTCCATAAAATTTTTTTTCACTTTCAAATACATGCTTGTATATTGAAAGCTGCTTCTGAGCATTTCTGCCTCAAACAAAAATATGTTAAGAGTATACCTAAAGTACCAGAATCAAAAAAGTAAGATACTCTCTTACAATAATAGATTATTCAATTTACTCTTCTCTGCTTCTCTCTTACTTCTCTCTGTTTAATGCACTTCCTAGGTTGTTACTGGGCCCCTTCACATCCCCATAAACTTTTTGTAGAGATCTGTTCCATTCTCACTGGGATTAGGTTCACCCTACTTATTGTCACTGTACCTGCTGGCCCATGACTGTGCTGGAGTGTCAGCTCTGCCTCCTTATTTGCAGATGTCACCAGCTCCTGCAGCTCTTTTCAGACCTTTTGACATAAAGCTTCCATGGCACGAGCTGAGACAATCCCCTCCCCCCGCGACTGCATCTCACAGAGTTTATTAACTGGATAGGCAGAAAATGCTTGTGCGGAGCCAGTGAATCATTCTGCAAAATCTTAGTGCCACATGCCCTGCCACATGCCTCAAAACCACCAACTGGGGGAACAGACAATTTGGAAAGAATTTTGTAAACGCTAATGAACAATTACAGTTTCCTGAAAGATGCTTTAAGGGCAAAATCTTCAATTACTTTAAAATGAATCAGACATTGGCCTTATGCTTTATAACTTCAATTATGCTTTATAACTCTTCAGTACATGTTCTCATGTGATTTCGTTTTAAAAAGGAAGAATTTTTTTCTAAAAGCACTGAATCAAAATTACTAAAAGTTCATACAGCCTTTCCCATACATTTATGAGACGTTATATTAAAAACTATATCTATCTATCTATATAGATATCTATATATCTATATCTATATCTATATCTCTATATATCTCTATATCTCTATATCTATCTATATCTATCTATCTATCTATATCTATCTATCTATCTATCTATCTATCTATCTATATATATATATATAAATTATCGGGGTTTTATAGGACTGGAATGAATGCTCCATAGACAAAGATGTGGCTTTGTGTAAATACATGTGTCTCAGTGCTCCCTGAAGTCCATTCTCTTATAACAAGATCAGTCAACTTAGGAAATAAATACTTGATTTTGTACCATAATTCATAAGATGCATCAAAATATTGATCGGCATTTTTAATGTATTTCCAGACATCAAAGTCTTTAATATGGCTCCAGGTGATAATTTAAAATTAGATCACAGTGATAGTTGAATGTCACATAATTGGCCTATCACCTCAAAAAGCTTAAAATCTCTAACTTGAGTTAGACATCTATATTCTAGTACCTTTTCTCATTATACTATGGAGCAGGGCAATCAAGTAAAGCTATCGTAAGTAAAAGACAGTGATAAACCCCACTATTTACTGACTTCTTACTCTGTCCTAGGCACTATTCTAAATGTTTCACATGAATTACCTAATATAATTCTCATAATACCCCCGCGAAGCAAGTGGCTGTGTTTTTGAGGTTGGGTAACCTGTCCTAAGTCATACAGCTAGTAAGTGACTGAGCCAGGTTTTTAAATTCAGATCTGTGAAAACAAAGTTCTTGCTGTTATAGCCTTTTACTAAGAGAACTTCCCCTGGGTTTGGGGAGCAAGAAAATGAGAAGGTAAGGGAATAAAACAGATTTTGTGTTCGATTAAGATCATATAATAATGCTAAAAGTAAGGTCACCTGGTCTCGGAGATTTGTAATCAGCGAGAAATTTATTTCCAGGTGTACATTATAAGAAAAAAAGAATACTCACTATGACACACAAACATTATTCCTTTCCTAGTGCTTTATAATAGAGTGTCACAGGCATGATCCTTCAGGGAGCCTTGAGAGTAAAGTCCAAGCCTACTCCTGACCGAGCACCAATAGTTTCTCAATCTTATGTCCTCTATACTATTTACTCAATTCAAAACAGGAAGGCAGGTGAGGGAGAGCTTATTTTCTGAAGGTTTTAATTACATCCCTTTGCGATAAGTTGGGGAGGAGGGAGAGAGAGCTTGCGCTGACAAGGACAATTTGATTATGTGCACAAGGTCAGACAGAAAGTAAGTGGCAACAAAGAGAAATCTTTGTTCTTTATTCAGTTTACTATACATTAGACTAACCTGTCCTTTGAGTTTTACAGAAATTAAAATTCAGAAACCAAGGAGAACTGAATAAATACAATCAATAACTGAATTCACCTATCCCACATCGAGGCAGGACATCAAAGAAATCAGATCGTTTATAAATATTTCTGATGATAATTCCCTGGAGTTGAAACCTTATACATACAAATTACTACTTTGTGTGGTAAAAGGCTATGGTTTTTAAGCAAGAGACAAACAAAATACAGGACACCTACATTAAAAAGAGGCACGCAAACTTACCTTTGAGCATCGCACAAGAGAGCACACCTCAGTTTATAATGGAAATGATAGAAGGTTCTATCCCATTCACCAGGTGGGATATGTTGAATTTTGGACCTATTAAGGGACATCTCAGGTCATAAGTCTATTCATCTTGATTTATAAATGAGGAACTAGGATTTTATTTTATGTTAATTAACAAATACACAGCTCATATTATGTTTCAAGACACTGTTCCAAGTCTTTTACAATTTTTAAATGATTTATGCCTTGTAACAATGTTATGAGGTAGGTATTTTACAGATGAGGAAACTGGGTACAGAGATGTCTAAGAGACCTGCTCAAGGTCACACAGCTAGCGTGGCTGGGCTGAGATTCAAACCTAGAGAGTCTGGCTCTTGCGCCCGTCTTCCTGACTACCAGATTATGGTGTATTGTTTTCTTTTTGTTTTTGTAAGCCACATACAACAACTGCTATGTTTTCAAAATCTGACCTTTCCATTTCTCTCACACCCACACTAAACCGGATCTATATGTATATCATGACCTCCATGCACTTGACTTTCCCAAAGCTTCTGGTGCATGGCAATCTTGTCGAATCCTTGATTCCGTTATCCCCTTGTTCTCTTGGCAATGCTCACTTGCTGATCCCAGCTCACTCCCATTATAGGTTTGGTTCTTCTCTTTTTTGAGTTCCAGGCCATGCAGCTATGCCGGAGAGACTGCTGGCTAATCCCACTATCTTTGACCTGGGCCCTCAGTGTCATAGTCTCCAGTTGTCACAAGAGCTAACCTTCTCCACTGTCCTCAAGCTCCAGGCCCCACCTCTAGTGGCCTCTACGGGAACTTCCCAAATCAACAAGTCCAGCACCAAGCCTCCAAGTCACCTCCGCACTGTGGTCTCTTCACATTTCACTGAATTGCACCCTCTCTGCCCGACTTCTCCATTTGTGCTCACAACAGGAATTCACCCTCTCAGCCACACTCCGGAACCTTAGCTTTATCTTTGAGTTCTCCTTTCCCTTGTACCTTATGGTAGTGTAAGAAATAGTCATTTATTTATCGTGGTCCTCCTTCTCAACTGTTAGTTTCCAATTTGTACTCACTGCAGTGTCTTTAACATAGTATACATGCAATATAAATCCACTAAATTTAACTTGATTATCCAGGTTCACTAGCTAGTAAGCTGTAATGTCTCAGTAAAGGCCTAGGTCTCCAGGTTAACTCTTAGTTCCATATTCTAAATGATAACTGCCCACAGGAACTTACCAATACTCTCATGTCCTCCCCACTCTCAAGCCCACTGGTTCTCACAACACTGCTCTCTCTTCTTCATTTTCCTCTCAAATAATTCAGTGTGTTCCCCTTTTGATTATGTTTGTGCTTTTGGAGCTCAGTCCTTGACTTTCTTTCTGTTCATATACATTTTATTTTTATATATTTTTATTATTCTATATTAGTTTCGGGTATATAGTACAATGGTTAGACATTCATGTAATTTATGAAATGATTCCTCTCGATTACTCTAGCACCCATCTGGCACACCACACAACCATTATAATAACATTGACTATATACCCTGTGCCGGGGGTCCCCAATCCCTATGCCACACAGCAGGAGGCAAGTGGCAGATGAGTGAGCAAAACTTATCTGTATTTGCAGCCGCTCCCCAGTGCTAGCATCACCACCTTGGCTCTACCTTAGATCATCAGTCATTAGATTCTCATAGGAGCACCGGTCTCTGGAGCCAAAAAGGTTTGTGACCACTGCCCTATGCTATATTCTAAATCCCTGTGACTGTTTTGTAACTACTGATTTATTCCTACACATTTTATTTTGGCAGTATTAATTACAACCTCATGTATATCCTCTTAGTCTTACCTCCTTTCCTGAGCTCCAGATTCATATTTCCATTTGCTTAAGTAACATCTCCAAATGGAGATCTTGTAGGTGTTGTAAACGTAGCCATACAAGACTAACCTAATTAACAACTCTACTCCTCCCACCGACCTCATTCCAAATAAATTACCTTCTTTCCTGTCTGCCACCTCAATTATTTCATTAATGTCAGAAAAGTGAGGCCTAGAAAGTGATGTTAGGGTGCCATGTCCAAAGTAACCTAGGTAAGTGACCAAGCTGGGCTTTGAACTCTATCTTTAATTTAAAGCCTTTATCTTTAATCAGTAAACCAAAGAAAATCCCATTTTTGTTTTAGACGTCTTCATCTGGACATTCCAGAATTCTCAGAAATTCAGTATGTCTAAATCCAATTAATTTTTATGCCCCCAAATATGTTGCTCCTTCTATTTCCTTGTAGTTCAATAAATGGCACACCATCTGCCACTTCATCTAAGCTAGGAATTGAACATGACTCACTCCCTACATCTAGTTACAGCATCCTCGGAAATCCCTCTTCCTGGTCCTAAAACGCTTTGCTGCAGCCAGGACCTCATCCTTGCACACCTGGACTACTGCAGTAATTTATTATGTACCCGGCTCCATCTGTTTTCCCTTTTATCTGACTCATTTTTCTAAAACCCACAGATGTATGATCATGTCACTTCCACACTTTAATTAAGTGCCTCTGAGGCCAGATAGTATCAGGCTTATGGAAAGTTTTAAATAACAGGAGAAAACGCCTATGTTTAACCCAACAAAACAGGATGCAGAATGACCATACATTATGCTAACGTATATGTTTTTATAAAGAAAATTAGCAAAGACAAACTGAACTGTTACATATCAAAGCAGCTCTTTCTGAGTGGTAAAACTATGGGTGATTTTTGTATTTTTTATGATTTGCCGCATTTCCCTGATTTTCTAAGAGAATTGTTAATTTTTATTAAGACTTTTAAAAATCTTTTTTAAAGGTCTCTATTGCTTTCAGGGGAAAAATAATAATATAACATAGGCAGTAAAACCCATTGCAATTTGTCCTTAGCTTACATCTTCTTTTTACACCTATCCTTCTATACCCACACTCATTTCTCTATACGTCCAGCCTCTTATTATGAGGCCAAAAATACCCCTAAATATGGCATCTACCCTTTTGCCTCTTGCCTCCACTCATTTCTCACACTTTCCCTCTGTCTAGATGCACTCCTGTTCCCTACCTCACCCCACTCTCATCTGTTCTGGACCACCCAGAAACCTTCTACTCTTTCTTCAAGCCCAATTCAACTGCTTCTCAGCAGCCTCTCCTTCAACCAGCCCTCCTCTAGGCACAGCTGTTTCCTCATGGTGTTTCTGAAGTAAATTATGTACCATATTATGGCAATTTACTTAAGTTTCTCTCCCCTCGGTAGACTGAAACTTTGCGGGCAGGACCTGACTTGTTCATTTGTTTCTACCACCTCTAGTCAACCTGGAACAGTGAATTTTCAAACTGAACAAATAGGTGGTTTTTTCAGGTACAGGTTCTCGAAAGTTCATTTTCTTCTCATTTCTCTTTCTTATACTTTTCCAACTTACTAAATGGAGTTACCACAAAATTAAAAAGTTTCTGACTTTACCAATTCATTTTTAAGTGAATAAAGAAAAGTTATCTGCAAGATTTTTATGAACTACCCATATGGTTAATGGGGTGACTTTTCCATTATCCTACATATTGTTTTAAAAATCCTACAACTTTGGTTGGAGCTTTCATTATAATAACAGCAACGACAAAGGCTGATAAGTCAAGCTGGATAACACCTTTGCTGTGCTGTCTTTCACTTTCTTAGAATAAAGTTGGTTTGGCAAGAGACAAAATCTCTAAGGAGTAATTTACTATTTGTCTTCAAATCTAAGAAGACCTCAATAGTTGTCCTATGATTCAAGAAGTGAACCAAAAGAAGTTTAAAGCTTTATCAAAAAAAAAAAAAGAACTTTTTGCCCATCATATGAAATGGATAACTAAGGTAAATATTGTTTTAACTCTCAGTAAAAGTTGATAGTCACACATTATAGCATTTAAAATTAATCAATAATTTTAAGAATTATAATTAAACTTAGGGAAAATTGACAGAAAAAGAGGAAAAGTAAGTAAACTTGGATTATAGCACTCATTTTCTATTCACAGCTTACTTTTGATTTGATTCTCTGTCATTATTTTCCCTATGAGATGATTACATTCTTAATTTTATTTGAATATGTGCAAAGTTATAAGCTCTCAAGGCTTATATAATATAGTAAATAAGATGGTAACTGAAAAACCAGAAATAATTAAGAAATAAACACTGAGGTTTTTTTTTTTTTTAAAAGAATGTTCCTATAAGTCCCTATTTTGTGGACACCTCCTTCTTCATCTATCCACCACTTTATTATATATTTTCTTTTATTTTTGGTAAAATGAAAGATTAACTTAAAAAGAAATCTGTTTGTAAGGAGTAACATAATCAATATGATAACATAGATTATTCCTGACTTTGTTTCCCCTACAAGAACAGCTAACAACTTATTCAAGAATAAGACACCACTGAGAGGATCCTAACACATAGGGATGAGGCATAAGCATCTCCCTGTACCACAGAGATGAAGACAGACTATATTGAAAGGGTGGCCTAGCGCTACTGAACACAGCTTGCCACATGATTTCACTGAGAGACATGCCATCTGCCACCACTTTCAAAAATGATTCCTCCCTCCCCTAAAAAAATATAGAAGAAGCAAGAGAGAAGGTAAAAAATAAAGGAGAGAAATAGCCCATCATGTAGTCTAGAATCTGGCCTGGTACAAGTTACCTCTGGTCACAAAGTAAAAGCTTGACAAGATCAACTAAACCCTCCCTTTTCCGTAAGCGATAAACTGAGTACAATGTGGTTCACATAGCATGGTTATGGATATAGGTTTAGGAAGAAGTCTTTAATATAAAAGTAAAAGCCAAAGATCTTAGAGCTATTTATATTTTGGTCCAGGGGCTTGGATAAAAAAAGGGAGAACTTGCTTCTACACAGTTAATTTATTTGCAAAACTTCAATATTATCGTGGGGGATGTGGAGAAAGAAGAAAATGGAAGGAAACCAAAGACTTTGGGGGGATATAGTTATATTAAGGGAAATATCTAAATCTATTTTGGTATTTTATGTTTTAAGGTATAAATTATCCCAGTGGATATTTGAATTTTATATAATAAAACTACTCTGATACAAAAATCTGTTTCTGTTATTGACTTGATAAAACTGTTATTAGAGTTTTAATACTTTGCTACTCTGAGCTTATGTTGCCAGTAACAGATTTGTTAAACTTTAGTCTTAAAAAGCTTACACCTACACACATTTACATTTGGCTTGCTGTATAAAATATAGAGGAAAATAATAAATCTCAGAAAAATCTACTAATACAACCCATTAATATATACTACTGGATATTAAAAGGCTCGTGAAAACTGACAGAATGTATGAAGGCAGGATTCCACATTAGTGCATTTCTACTAAAGCTTATCCACTAAAACCTACAAATCTGAGAAAAGGGGACCATTTTTAATGAAATTCACTCTAAAATGTACCAACCCATTTGCCCAAGTCTCCTAATATAGTTTATAATATTAGTAAAAACCCAAATTTGTCACGCCAAATAGAAATTATATATTACTACAACCCTTCCTCTCCCAATGTCTTAAAGCATGCATGTCTGCATCCGCACAAAGGAGATATTCCTTTGTTTCCACCTTCCCTGGAACCTACGGGTTATAAAGTTCCCTTAAAACAACACCTCTCCTTTGGTAGATTTCAATCCTGTAATCTGCTGTAACACATGATTAATCTTAATTTAGAGATAGTGGTAATACCTTGTGGGTGAGAGATAAGGTATCACAAAGTGTTTGTTTTCCTTTGGTTCTGAGGTTTTAAAAAATATACTTGCTTATTTTGAGGTTTCTGGCTATTTTTAGATCAATAGTGCTGCCAAAAGTTTAAACATTAGAAAAATGTAGCATTGCTAAAGTGTGGCAGAGACAATAATTTCAATGAGGTAGGTGTTCTTTATCTTTACCTGGTAAAAATAATAGTATTCACCATCAAAAGAGATTCTTGGTCAAAATACATTGGATAATCAGTAAAACAGTTACACAGGCTAAGACAGTCCTCAATTATTAATAATGATTGTTCAAGATGTATTTTAATATGTATCTACTTTTCTGAACCATCTGTTGTTCTATTCTACTCTTACCTCTATCCCCAACCTCTAAATACTCTCATTCTTGGTGGGCATTTAGGAAATGTTCATTAAATTTTATTTAAGACTATTTTGATGTAAATTTCTTTATCAAGTTATATAAAGATTGGAGTAATTTTTTTCAATTATCTGTATAGTGAAGTCAAATATTCCATTACGTCTCAGAAGTTAAACACATTAGATAGTTTAAGGAAGCAGCTAACAATCTAGAGGACTATGCTAACAAAGGATATGCTTACATATAACAGCATAGAATTATTATATTATCACTGACAAGGGCCTTAAGATCATAATCAGTTCATAGCCTTTAACTAAAGGCACAAAGGATCTAATTGACTTGTTCAAGGTCATACTGCTACTTAGTGGACAAGCCAGAAGCAACATTGAGATTTCCTGGTTCTAATTGTTTGGTTCAGTATGTATATTAACTTTAATTTTTAAGATTTCTTTTTTATTTTTAATTGTAGTAAAATGTACGTAACATAAAATTTACCATCTTAACACTACTAACTTTATATTTGCACTTTGGAAACAGGAAAGGCAATACAATAAACATCAGAGCAGCAAAGAAGAACACATTGTCACCACAGAGAAATTAAATCCTAATATTCCTTTTTGGATGAGAGACATTTGGTATTTGGATCAACAGCTCTGCAGAGAAAAAAGAAAAATAATTTCCCACACATATCATGTGCCATCCACTAATTAAATTCCCGTTTAGGAGAAAGGCCAGCTGTACTAGTCTATGTTTCATTACTTTAATAGGAAAACTCTATTAAGTCTCTCCCAAACCAATAAGATTTATCTCTGAAAATGTATACATCACATATGACAGGGGGAAAAAGTAGTACCCAGAAACCACAGACATCATCATCGACTAAAATATTTCCTTTAATAAAAACAACTCTTACTGTTTTATAAACCTGCTGGTGGTATCATCCCAAAGGTAAAAGGACAGATTTATGTCTCTAATTTCTTGTTCTAATTTTCTCTTCTGTTCACCACAGTTCAAATGAAGACAGCAAAACTTACCACTATATCAAGATGTTAAGAAAATCACTTTGCAATGTCCTGTTTCTTTAATATTTTAGACATTATCAAGTATGACTTTCTCCCACCCACTTCCTTAAACTTTCCCTGTGAAAGTCAGCATTTAAAATTAATTTACTAACCTCAAAATTAAATAAATAAATAAACCAATGGCTCTTTGTCTAGTTGGGATCCTTTTCAGGATCAGTGGAAAATGTACCATAAAGTTTAAAGCTCTAAATACATCAATCAATCACTTTTTACTCTAATATTTCAGTATCAATCTCTTTTAATTTCTGCCTACGTTAATGTCAGTTAACATAGATTTAGGAGGTAGATTTGCCACTTATAAATTTACCTATAATTATCAAACTTTCAATGGTCAACTCTTCTACATAAATTGTTATTTAAAATTGATGAGAGACCAAGCAATGGAAGTTTTTTCTTGTCTTCAGAGATGTAAACACCTGTCTGTTCCAGGTGTTGATGCTTATATTGCACCTTTGATCCCAGAAATTCCAAGTACTTTATAAAAGCCATATGTATCAATGTTTCAAAAGCATTACACCAACATGAATGAAGAATACAAATGCAATGGTTTTATCACTGGAATTGTATCAAAGTTTCTACTGTGACACAAATAAATTATGACTATATTTCACCAGCAAATCAGCTCTGTTAGCACACGGGCAGAAACACCATTCAAGTGGTTCACCGAAACACTGCCCTCACTAGAAAGAATCTCACCTCTCTCTAGTATATTACTCATGGCTGCTACATTTATTGACATTTCTCACACTTAGGCATTATGTTTGTGACTTCTTGTATCGGGGACACAACACTGGTCTGGTAGTCAGGGCCCAGGGGATCTAGGCTGTTATGATGACCCTAGAAAAACCACACCAACTTTCTGGGACTGCTTTTATTTCTATAAATGAATTGTCGAACTAAGATCACTTTCAAAGAGACTCTAAATTATGAATTAGTAAGAAATTCTTTTTAAAAATTAGAAGCCTGAGAGAAGTTATAGACATCTGTTGAATAATTTGTAAGTACTTCCATATTCGTACTTCCACATTAAATGTCCTTTCAAGAAACATTTTCTGATACAAGTGAATGTTCCAGGTCTATTTCTTTTACTAGATTAGAAATGTCTGACAACAAAGATCATACAATTTCTTCTTGCTTAGCCTACAGATATTGGGGAGGCAGCCCTAAACTTAGGGCAACAAAGAACATTTTCTTCCTACGTAAATAAAAACAATGTTTGTGGTTTTCCTCTATTGAAGTCTTCCCAATGTTCTAACTCTTGAAATCACAATAGATCAACAGATATGACACAGAAGAAAAACTGAAATATCTCCTAAGAGGGGAGGGAAAACACCCATTAGCAGCTAAACTTGAAAACTGTTAAACTGGCGGCGAGGCTGATCTGACTCATTCATTTCACAGTGCTATGAAGTAGAATTTTAAAAGTAGTAGAACGGTCAGTGCTTCCTCCCACTTATGAGCTCGTCTCATGCTTTACCTTCATCTCGTGGTGCTGGTCCAGCTGTTCCAGTTCCAGAGGGCTGTCTCCATTTTCCTTCTCTTGTACCTTGGCTTCCATGTCTGCCCTTCCATCTTCCAGGAGGACTGGGCCTACACCTAGAGTCCTACAGCCACTGTCAGAAGCATTTCCATCACAGTTGTTTATTGTGGGTGAGGCAGGGCCCGTGGTACTTGCATCTCTTTCTCCATTCACTAAGTGTGTGTCAAGCAAGGGTTCAGAAGTTTGAATAAGAGTACCTGGGCTATGGGTGCCTGCTTTATCCTGCTCTCGTTCCTCTTGGTTTTGTGCTGCCGTAACACCGTTTGCCACACAAGTCTGTACTCCCTGAGTTGAATCTGGATCATTTTCCTGCTTCTGTGGTGAATGCGGGGGGAGGAGTTTTGACTGAAGTGTGGTTGTCAGTCCATGCCTTCCTGGGGTCCTGGAAGCATTTAGATTCATGGCAGAATCCTTCTTCAAATCACCATATTTTGATAGTGTACTAAAAGATAAAACACAAATGAAACATGACAATGTTGACAAGTTCTAGAATAAAAACAAGTTTATACCAGCTAAAAAGGGATATTTAGTGAAGACGTTCTTTTTCCCCTCTGATCAGTTTAGAAACATAGGTAATATTCCCTGTATCTCTCAGTCTCTTGGAATGCTAACCACACTTAAACATTTTAATAAAGATGATAAGATTGAGCTTTACCTGTATGCGCTAAAACATTTCCTCAGGTTATTTACCAATACTGATAGCACAGGCTTAGATATGAGAAATATTTATATTTAATTAAACCATCTTTTCCCAAGATATTTTTTACTTCTCTAACATTTTAAAAATAAATATAATTAGCCCTTCATTTATAAACATGGTAGAAACCAAAAATTATTTTTGTTTGGAAAACAGAATGTATAGTCTCAAAAACTTTATTACACGTGCTGCCATAGCCTCTTATTTCTCTGCTTCCACTGGATCCCTCCAATCTAGTCTCTCCAAGTCAGCTGTAGAGATAACACTCCGTGAGGGCTTCCCCATACACTTAAAGGTAAATTTGGCATCCTGACTGTGGCCTACTCTACTAGTCCTGGCTTCATTAAATTCCATTGCTCTTCATTCACTGTGCCCTTGCCATATCTGTTTCCTTGCTGTCTGCTCCCCGCCCCAACTCGCAATAAACAAATCTATGCATTAAAGGGCCCTTGAGCTGCTGCTCTCTCTGCTCAAGACTACCTTCCCCAAGACACTGCTGTGCTTTGCGTCTTCCGATCTTTCAGGTTTCTGTTCAAATGTCACCTCAAAGAGGCTTTCCTGTATTAGTCTATTGCAGCACTCTCCACCAGTGACTACACATTTTCATTTTCTTTAAAGCCTCTATTATTACTGACATTATATAGAGCCATAATAGTATGATGGAATCAAACTGCCAATACATTACAATGTTTCTATGAAAATATTTGTATAGCATTTTAATTTAAGATTCCTGGGAGAAAAAGAACAAAACTCTGGCTGCAGTCTTGGAGAGATTCCTATGACCTAATGAAGAGAAAAGATAAATATAGACAAGTACTCTTTGAGGATGCAGAAAGTGCCTGTCTTGTTCTCTGCTTCACCCCACTTCTTAACACAGCACTTGCCATATGGAAAGTGCTCAATACTTGAGTAATAACTGTGATTATAATAATAATTATGTCACTAACTTGACATTAGCAACTAACATTAGGTACCAGAACCTCTACTATGAATTATCGTGTTTCATCCTCATAATAATTCCAAAACAGGGACCCTATAAAATGATATTTGTTTTTTAGGAGATTATACTCTTGGCCCAGATAATTTTCCTAGCAGTTTTGAGAGATCTGAATCAAACAGTCTTTCTTTTCCTGGCCACATCCAGCCAGCAACCTGGTGGAAAGACCTCCAGTAGTAGATCACCTGTACCAAATGTTAGGTTTGCTTAGGACTTCTGAAAAGGACTGTTTTGGATGAGAAGTGAGAATTTTCTGTAATAAGTGACATCCAGGGAATATGTGGGGGAGGGGGAAGAATAGGGTGGGCTGGGAAGGTTAGTAAAAGCAGTGGTTGAATCAGTACCTAGGAGATTCCTGCTGCCTTGGAGAAAAGGAGTTGGCTTGGAGGTGTCGTTGGGAAAAACTAATGTTCAGTTTTGTGAAATAATGTTACTTATTTCTTCCTAAGATCCTAAATTCTTTTACAGGTTAAAAAGACTAGTTTCTCTTACTCTAAAAAAGAGTGGAGGGCGGGGAGAAAGAAAGAAAAAGAAACCACAATAAAAAATAAATAAATAAAATTCACTGGCTCCAAATACACTCTCTGAGTCACTCATCTTAAAACAGTTACTTAAAGCAAAGCTACGATACATGGTTAAAGTCTTAATAGTGTGGTCTGGTCTTCTATGACCCCACTGTAACAGACATGGGCTCTTCTGGTCAGTTTACTGTGGTAACTCAGAGCTTGCCAAAGCTCCCTCTTTTCTACAGAGCTGTAATAAATAACTGGGGTAAAATGGGATAGCCACACTGCAGGCACATGGACATGACTCAGTGGGAAATACAAGCCTCCCATTAAAATCCTATAGACCTAATGCAATGCTAACCCCTTCAGACCCTTTTAGGGCCATTTCATACTGATAACACCTCACTAAGGACATTATTATTTTTTGCATTGGCAATGGACTCTGCCACAAGTAATAGCCTTTTGCCAGATTTGCCAAACGCTCACATGGCATCCTAGCCTCACCTCAAACAAGTTTGTTTAAAAGGTCATAAGTTACAGCACATATCTCCTCAGAATCAACTGTCAACCTTTGCATCAAAATATGACTTTGACTCTGTGAAATCTGAAAGCGTAAAAGAAGACCAGTTTATTAAGTAGAAAAACTGTGTACCTTTTGGGTAGGGAGAATGCAAAAAGTGGGTTATCACATTTTTGAGGTTTAGAAGACTCAGCCATTGGCATACCAACCCGTTCAGGGGATTCAGGCTTGGGCATATGCCCTAATAGATGGGGGTCGGGGGCTCCCGTGCCTCCTTAAATTATGCTGTCATTGGAAATGGCCCTGAAAATCTATAAATATGAAGAGTCGCTCTGTGCAATTGAATCAACTTGCCCTGAGAAAGAGACTTTTAAAGTGGAATTTACTCATTCTTGTAAAGATGACTTTAAGATACAGAAGGTATTACAAATCCTACTTTAGAGTGGAAGATGTTGAAGTTTAAATATTTATGATCTAAATTCCTACAATTGATTGGGAATGAAGACGGGCTTCGGAACTAATTTTCTCCAGAACTTGTTATTAAATGTAGTCTCATTTTAAATGAGGTACACTGTAGTTTTACACTTGGTTACAATTTCTAGAAGATTTTGAAAGCATTTCCAAGCTATGATTAATTAAATAACAACAAATAAACAGATATTAACATATTTATTAATATTTAACTACCTTCAAAATTTTTGTTAATATTTAATAAGTAATAAAATTGCTGCAGACAAATAAAATAATTACTTAATGGGAAAACATTACCCAAAATCACACTGGAACAAACTGAAATATGTGGCTTTAAGGATGAAAGTGAAGTTATATATACTCTGTTTAATGATATACAGACTTCCGGTGACATATAAAAATAAAATGCTTGTGATAGAAATTTTTAAAAATTCTATTTGTCAGTGATGGGAATTCTAAGAAAAAACAAGTTAGGGTCATATAAATAGGAAAGCAACTTATGTGAGTTTGTTTTTATCTTCCAGCGAGAGATATATAATAGTTTGCCCACTGTTTTTAAAACATTAGGACTAAAGAATATATAACTATAAAGCCCACAGAGATGGGATAGCCAACTGGAGTAACATTCACAAACATACAAAGTGAGAAACAAAGAGACAGACAACTTTCTGCCTTTCCAACCCAGATATCCACCAACCAACAGAAGGACTCACAAAGAGAAAACACACAGAGTGATACGCACAGATACAGAGGAATGAGAGAGAGCATATTTATAAATTTATTTAGCACACAAAGTGATATAGAAGCTGGTGGAGTAAGTGCTGCACCCGGGTAATGTACAATAAATGACAATCCACATAATGGCAAGAATAAATATTTTTTAAAAATCACTCTTTCTGAAGGCTTACTAAACCTAATGGAAGAAGACACATTTTTGATTTAGAAAACTTATTGACTACATTATCTTTTTCAAAACTTGACTTTTGTCTTCCCTCTGTCTTCTCCCACTGTAAATTAGCTCTTACCTGCCTCCTTCAAAGCGACTGATGAGATCTGATACTTTACTGGATTTTTCTTTTGAGACACAAGAAGCAGAGGCAGGTTTAACTTCCTCCATCCTTTGTGCTGCACTAGATAAAGCTTTATGCCTGGGGGTTTGGTGTATACTGGACAAAGGTGAATTCTGCAGATGCAATGGCTTTGGAGGCACTGTAGGAAAAGAATTAATATAATTCAGTATTTCTTAACAAAAAAATTCTGGTGTCCTGGGTATAAAAATCTTCAGCATTATCAAACTTTTGTAAAGAGATTTGTCAAATTTGTACTGAACTTTAACGAAGGGACCTTTTTTATATTGGACATTTGCTCTGTGTCCTGTGGAAATTCAATTTCCAAGATTCAAGTGGTTCTTTTAATTTTAGGTCATTTGAAATATGATATTATCCACCTAGGCATCTACATAGGGCTACAGCATTCCAAGCTCTGTTAGAGTTAACATAGCAGTTATTTATCTAAACAGAGAAAAGAAAATGCTAAACATGAAACCAATTCCTAGGGATACACTGCTTGCTAAAGGACACATTTTTCAATAACTGAATAAATAACAAATATAACAGAATCCAGAAGTAGGTAGTTAACATAAAAACCAGCACAACAACAACAAACAACAGTAATGTTGCATTTTAATGTTGCAATCTCCCATTTAACCTAAGTACCTATCTCATTTGATTTTAGATAAAGTGTTTTACTTTACAGTCCTCTGAGGTAAGTACCCTTACTCATCCCTTATGTCCTGGAAGGTTTAGAGAGGTTAAGTGATTGGCCTGAGGTAACAAGGCTAATCTGATTTTATGACTGATATTCAGACTCAGGCTTCTTCCATTAATAGCACTGCTCCTCATCATAAATCCAGCGAAAGGGGGGTATTAAAGTTCTATTATTACTTTCTGCTACATTAATAGCTGGCTTGCATTAATTTACCACAAATCACGTTTACTAATAGGCCTTTCACTTAATTAACAGAATAGGAATAGATCATTTCCCCCAAATACTAAAATCTACAGAATTTCCCCTAACAGATGAAAAACTATGCAGATAAGAAAATACATCATAAAAGCTTAATTTACATTCTGTATAAAAGATTATAACATGTATGTGGTTTTCTATTACCGGTTTCAACAAATTAATAGAATATGTTTTTTAAACCTTTTTCCTAACTTCTGGAAGAAGGGTGAGGTATTAAGTCTCTTCCTAATTATATGCCCCATTTTCTGCAGCTGGTTACCCTGGTTTTCAGTCAGTTCATCTCTTTTATAAACTCAGTTGATGGTTGTCTGATGCTCCCTGTCCTACATCTCATCATTTTTCTGCAAGTTATCAATTCTTACAGAGAAAAAAAATGTATATACATCACAATGAGCTACAGGTATAACAATTAATTTACCTCATTACTTTCAACACAAATGAGAAGACAATCCTCATAAAAATAACATACTTCTTTTTATAAAAAAGATATTTCTCCCCAAGATATGCTTGGGGGGAGTTAATATAGTATCTATTGGGAAAGAATGGGCTTATATAAGTGTGATATTTATTAATTTTAAGGAAATAGTTCCTGTACAAAATGTATACCAAGATAGTAAACCAAGACAATATCCCACCAAAAAATAATAATAATAATAATAACAGTTTTAACAATAGGAGTAATTTCAACATTTCTAAGTAGATTGTTCAAAGAAGAATCTGAATATGTTCTTCACAATTCCATGTGCAAAGACTGTTATAAAATAATTTATCCGAATCTACAGTTTACTCAGTAAACATTTCTTATTTATTATGTGTCAGACATTGTTTGATGCTTAAAAAACTCACATAAAATAATATGCATCAGCGAGTCAGTTGCTCAAAGATGACTCCACAGTCTTTCCCATCTCAATTATGTCTATCTCTTAAACTGTTTCATAATGCTGTGTATTTTTGAAAATGCTTATAATAAATTATTATGATAATTAATTAGCAGTATTACTAAACAGGTCAGCAAAAAATATTAAATACATTATAGATGTACAGCTATTTCTGCCACAATGCTGGGTTTCTATAACAGTAAGAAACATTAGTTTTGATCATAACTATATTCCTAGTAACTTCTTGCACAGTGCTTGACAAATTTGTTGAATACATGAAAGAACTAATAATTGTGTCATCAAGGAGCTCATAGTCTAGAGGGGAGACAGTTTAATGATGTTGACAAAGGTGGATACTGGGTATACAGTTATTTTAGATACACAGAGGAGACATCTGTTTTAGAAAAAGAGACAATCAAAATGTATAGTAAATTGGTAAATATACACATTTTAAATAAAAGCACAAACACTACAGGAATATGACAAAAATCTCAAGTGGTCCATAAATGGCAACAGTGTCAGAAACATTGTCTTAGAGGAAAACAATGCATACTTTGATCAAAGGATATAACTGACAAGTGAAAACTATTCTTTTCTCTCTCTCTCTCTTTCTCTCTCCATTTCTGATCTTTCTTTTATACTATGGAGGATTAACATTTTGAAATGCTCTCTGAACATCTCCTGGGTGTCCTATCAGCCCCTCCAGTTCATTATCACTAGAACAAAAGTTACTACTACTTCTTCCCCACACCCCACAGCCCAAAAAATGTAAACAGGAAAATTAGTGTGCCACCTTACTAATAATCAAGGAAATGCAAATGAAAACCACAACATGATATCACTTCAGCCCCATTAGATTAACCAAAACTTTTAAATCTGACAATACCAATTATTCAAAAATTTCTATGTAAAATAATTAAGAATGAAAAGGGACACTGATTACAGTTTAACTTTGAGAATTACCAGTACATTTTAACTATTTTTATTTTACTATGAAAAACAGTAGCTATCTATATATTGATGCATTGTAAATTTATAGCATTATACCTTCAGAATGGAACACTACACGTAGAATTCTTTCCTCCAGAGTAAATGAAATAGGTTTGAGTATTTTACATTTACTTAAATATTCAAACAATAATGTGGCTTTCCAAGTTCATGAAACTTTTTCAAACATTTAGGTTTAATGATTGAGAACTGACAATACATGGGTTTCATCAAAATAACTATGGAAACTGTTGTGCTCAAAGTTCTTAAGAGAAAAAAAACTGTTATCTTTATTTTTAAGAAAGTTATTTTGGATTTTGTCTAGCATGGAAGGAAACAGGACAATATTAAAAGTGGTAAATGAGAAGAAAGGCTTACATTTGAAGCTGCTCACTAATTTGTTTGTTTGTTTGACTGGTAGGGTCATATGAAGTGAATGAACCATTGTTTTGGAAGGCTGAGGGAAAACAAGTCCTGACTATTGAAGGAATCTCTTTCTAAATCCACAGGCTTCAGTTTAGATTCAAATGTAAGCTTATCTTTAATTTAAAATTTAACTCTTTTATCCTTCTAAAAATTATAATTTTTCAAAAATACTTACTTATTGGTAATTAATAAACACAAACATAAACCTAATTTTGTTCCAGACATATTACTACAAATTCATCACTTATAAAGTTATTCAATGTTACCTCCCTTTTAAAAAATCACCAAATTGTAGCTATGATCCTTATTAGCACTCCACATGAGAAGCAGACAAAATTTAATTATGAATTATTTTTAGGATCTAGAAGAGATTTTCACAAACTATTGCTATTTCAGGTTGGATAATTCTTTTGGATAGGAGTGGTAACCTGTGTCTTGTAGGATATGGAGCAGCATCCCTAAGTCTCTCTCTACTTAGTAGATGCCAGTAGAAACTCTCATAAGTTTTATCCAGCAAAAAGGTCTCCAGACAATTCCAACAGAGAATTGTCTCCAGTTGAGAACTACTGATCTAGAATAAGCATCTTCAATTGAATTAAAAGTATGTACTGGATCTTGAAGTCTCAGCAGCCTCAGCATTCGTTACTTGTAAGGAATACAGATATCAGTGTGATAATATCTTCCTCTGCATAGGAAGTCCTCATTAGCATTCCCTTTCTTTCTCAGCCTTGGTCACCCAGATGTTCTTCAGGGTTTGGGGAAATAATAAGTAGCTTCTCTCCACCAGAGGGTAGGGAACACTTATTATTGTCAATAAATCAATAAGTAGTACCCCATCTATTTGGCAGCTGATCTCACAATATCAAGATGTGTAACCTCACTTCAGGGATGTTGGTCTCTTTATGGCACACATTCTAAATTGTAAACAAAGAACATCAGAAACAAAGAAAGTGAAGGAAACGTGATGGAGCAGGGATTTATTCACAAGCATTCCTGAAGGCCTGCTATGTTACGTGCTAGGCATAGGGGAGGCAGTAGTGCAAAAGACAGAAAAAAAAACAAACCCAACCTGGATGTGTAAAATAAATAGTAGGTCAGATTGTAATTAAAAAAAAAAAAAGTAGGGTTGGGGAAATATGAAATGTCCGAGTTGAGAGTGGAAATAAAATTTTAACTGCGAGGCCCAGGGAAGGGCCAAAAATGAGTGAGAATATTTTGAAAACAAAGTATGCTCTATGTAATTTGTTTAATAAAGTCATGTACTGCCTATTAATGATATTTCAGTTAATGAGTAACTGCATGTACAACTGTGGTCCCTTAAGGCTAAAATGGAGCTGAAAAATTCTTATCGCCTAGTGACATCTTAGCCGTCATAGCGTCATGGCGCAATGCATTACTCACATGTTTGTGGGGATGCTGGTGTAAACAAACCTACTCTGTTGCCAGTTGTATAAAACTATAGCATATACAATTACGTATAGTACATAATGCTTGATAATGATAACAAACAACTGTTACTGGTTTGTGTATTTATTATATTTTTATCATTATTTTAGAGTGTACTCTTTTTACTTACAAAACGTTTGCTGTAAAATAAAATGCTTTATTATGCCGCAGGCAGCAGCCTTATATTTCTGATGTTTATCACGTCTCTTGATTGCCTCATTTTCTCTTGTGTTTGATTTAATCTCATGTTGCTTTGTACAGTAAAATGCTGTACAGGCTTGTAGCCTAGGAGCGATAGACTATACCATTTAGTCTAGGGTTGTAGTACGCTATACCAGCTAGGTTTGTAAGTACAGTGTATGATGTTTGCACAACAATGAACTCATCTAATGATGCATTTCTCAGATTGTATCCACATTGTCAAGCAGCACATAACTATATCTGGAAATATTCTCTGTAGTTATGTAAAATTGTATCTATGAACCCATATTCAAATCAAGATAAGTAAATATGTGTTTAAGTAGCAATATGTTGACTTTAATATAACTACCAACAGCAGAAGCAAGATCAAATGTTATCTCCCTAAAGAATATGATTATTTCAGTACATTACCATATAGCAGTGTACTCAGGAATGACACTGCTATAATTTATCTTAATGAACTATAAAAAACAATAAAGTAATGCAATGATACTTCCAAAAAAAGGCTTTATGAATAATGAAATTCTTGCTTTTGATCTAGGCAATTACATACAATTAAATTATATTCACTTTTTATATTCTTACCCCATTTAATATTTGTCAGCTCAGGTCTAATGAGCAAGATGGAATTTTGTATTCTGAAAATAAATGGCTTAATAAAATCATGATTAAAAAATTTCTGTGTTCATTTTCACATGTGGGGAAGAGTATGATTGAAAGAAAAGGTTATAAACTCATGAATTGGCTATTCATTTGAATCACCAATTATTTCATCTTGCTTGAGAGACATACCTCATATTACCACTAATGTAGCTAGTAGTGAGACCAAAAGGAAAATATCTCATAATGTGGAAGACTCCATTTTAAATCCTTTTTAAGGGTCTGTTTCACAAATCCTTAAAACATAAGAACTCTAAAAAATAACACTCGCTCTTGTATAATGCATTCTCTGTAACACTTTTTTCTTTGCAAGAGCAGGAAAAACACCAAAGTGAATACAAAAGAAACCAAACAAAAATTGATTTTTCCAGAGTATAGTAATTCTACAAATGTCCATTACTGTTCTTGGCTGAATGTTCAGCATTCAATGTACATAAAAACATATTAGGAAAAAACTATACTTTAAAGCACAGTGGAGCTTAGTTTTATATTACATTTTAAAAGGCCTTGCTATCATCTAAATTATAATTTTGTTCTTCTCAAAGTTAATACACAGTTCACTATAAATTTATTTGTAAAAGAAAATGGTCCCTGAACAAAATAGATTCAAAGATTTTTGCTACTGTAATTGTTTTACCACTTGCTGGCTAATCTATTCCTGAATGGAGAGACCATTTACTTTTAATTTCTGTGGATGACTTACTAAGAAAGCTTTTCAAGTCCAGGTTCCTTAATATTGTAAAAATCATCTTCTTGCTAAGCATGCTAAGCACTGTTTTAGAATGATCTGTTTCACAGACCCTTTGACATCTAGCAAGTCATAATGACTTCTAACAGTATTTCCAAACATATTTATTTGTTACACATTTACTATGCAAACAGTAAGTTAGGCCCTGTACTAAGTCAAGCATCATTCTTGAAGAGACCACACAGTCCCCTTAAGGGGACATGTAACCAATTTCTGCAACATAAAAAGAACTGTGACAGAAAAATGTATAAATACCCAACTCTGTTTGAGAAAGTTCACAAAGTAAGTTTTCTCCTAAACAAATAAATGCACACAATTCCTCTCATTGGTAGCTTAACACTCTTTCTTAGTGGTCAACATTCTTCTGGATAGCCTTCACTGATAAACAAAGTAACCAACCTGTTCAAAAAACTCTGATCAGCCTACCTTGTGGCTTTGGACTTGCGGCTGAGTGTTTCGCTGGCGTTTTTCCATTTATTCCCTGAGCCTCTTCATCAGATACATTCTGATCAACCAGTGTGGTTGCGCTGCTTTTCAGAAACGTTGGAACTCTAGTGATCTTTGGACAAATACTGCTACCTGGAAAAGATCAAGAAGAAAGTTCAAGTAAACGCAGAGGTGAAGCATAGCTATGTCTTGTGACTTAAATTTCTTCTAACTTCATAAAACAAAACAATCAGTTACAAAACTAAGCACAAAAATTCTTTTCTCATGTGTGCTGGCCTTGACAAAGAGTTTACCTGGGAAATCTCTCATTCCGCGTGCTTGAGAAACCTTATGATGCGGGCATACTGAGAGACTGCTACATGTGTGCACATGCGCGCACACACGCACATATTCTCTCTCTCCTTTCTCTCTCTCTCTCTCTCTCTCTCTCTCTCTCTCTCTCTCTCTCTTTCTCTCTTTCTCTCTTTCTCTCTTTCTCTCTTTCTCTCTCTTCCTTGCAGGGCCACAGAAAGGGCAGAAGGCAGCTGCTATGATGCAGATCAAGCTGGCTAAGAAGAGGACCAGAGGGCCCCAGCACTAATGTGCTAAAAACATTCCTTTCCAGCATTCAGTCAGTGATCAACTCTCAAAAGAAGAAAGCAGGAAAGCACTAATGTGGCAGCTGACCTAAAGACTCTATGAGAATAGCTCCATTAGAAAGGAATAAATAAACACACCACTCTCACTCACTAGCTTACTCAGATTCCAAATCAATATATATAAATGAATTTCTACGTTTTCTAAAAGAAAAAAAAAACGTGATATTATATGGATAATACTGTCACATATTTACAATTCAAAACTCCTGAATATGCTTTAAAACACTATAATACATCATGATAGATAGATGGAGAATAGGTTTATTTTTTGTTTCTGACATAAGTTAAATGTTGAATTTCAGAGATTTTTTAAAAATCATATGCCAGTGTTTTCTCTTTATACACATATTAAATTTCTGTTTCTTCTAGTTGACATGGTGATATTAACAACAGTTTGGAACCTGCTTAGAAGAAAATAAAATTTCTACCACTAAATAAAAGCATGCCATTTAAGAAACTATGATTTGCTTAAGAAACAAAGAGTTTTGTTTTTACAGAATTCAAATATCTATAAAAAGAAATATTAGCGATAATATGCCTTTATTATTTAAAACAAGAAAAGCTAACAAAACCCAATCAACTAGTCTATTGACTAAAACAATTTCTTTTTAGTTCAATTGATTATTAAATAATATTGATTAAACACCACACTACTGCTTTATTATCTGTGCTCTCCTTAAAACTTGTCTTGGTAAAATAATTTTGAAAAGATATTAACAGTTTCAAATATTGTCTAAGAAGTTATTAGAGTCCCAGTGCTAAAACAAATGAAATCAATGACACCATTCTGCTAAAATGGGCTGTCAGCTGAAGTAAGCATTACTTTGCCAAAATTTTGGCAAAGACTTATGGAAGATTATTTGACAGGATATTATTAAAATTATAAACAGAAGAAAATAAGTTCAAATCTTTAAATGTGTGATATTATCTTCTTTCTTGAAAAAAAAAACATGTGAATTGTGCAAATTATTCCTTAAAATCTACTGCATATCATCTAACCTCTTAAAGCCTTTTAGGGGCATAATGGTGTTTGCTCCACAGTGATCCTAGGAATGGTTTAGTAATCCTACAGGCCACCACCTGCTGGGGTCTAATGAAGGATAGCCTTAGGCAGAAACAGTGAAAAACCACAGCCCAATTACAAATCAGAAGTCCTCTCCTGTGACTATAAAAAATGAGACACTGTGAAAGCAAAAAAGCAGCTTTAGGGGCAATTTAAAGCAACTATAAAAAATCAGCAGCTAATAGGATAAATGAGGAAACAAATTATTAAATTGAAACTTATAAAAACAGATTGCTGTTGCTATTAAAAGATGAAACTACTTTAATAAGTAGCCTATTTGGAAACAAAGCATGTCTTAAATGATAACAATTTTAAATTGAAAACTAGGTACTTAATTTCTGGAGAGCAAACTTTTAAGTAATGGTGGGTTTTACAAGTGTCATTTATTAGTGAATATCTCACATGAATGTGCTGAAAAGCCTTCAGTAAAAGGTCAACTATAAATCCATTTTCTTGTAAATCCATTAGTCATAATTACAAACATTTGCTCATAACAATAAATCTATAGCTAGAAACTTAATATCAGATCATTGTTTAAAATCAGTCTCCAAACTTTAGCCACTATCACAAAGCATGAAAATAGGATAAAAGACAGAAGACACATTCTTAAAAGTTTTTTTTTTTTAAGTGATGACAAATAATGTTCAACAGACACTATAAATGGTAGCAAAGCTAAAAATATTTACAATCTGGCGTTTTATAGGAAAAGTTAGCTGAACACTGGTCTAGGCCAAACAAATCAAGATAAAGGAAGCTTGCCTAGAAGATGCACCATTTCATTAAACACTTCATCTCCTAACAGCTTAGATACTAGCAATAAAATGTCAAACTTCTTTTTGCTTGTTTACAACTGACTCAACCTACTCACATTTGGAGACAATCCTTATTTGGGTGCCAGTTGCAAAACAGGGAATTGAAACCAAAATTGTATCCAGATGATCCACCCATTCAAGAAAATTTATATTAACTGTAGAGGCTTTCAGATTCCAATTTACCAAAAAAAACAGAAGGAGTGATTAAACCCTTATCTTGGACACAGATACAACTAGTCACATTATGTTCACATTGGGGAAGGAATCTTAATTATATACTGTCTTTTCTTGAGAATTGGTAATCTTTTCATTTTGAATTCCTCTGTCTTTGGGTACCTCACTTAAGCTTTCTGGGTCTTATCTCCTAAAAAAAATATCTAGACATATGCTAACCATAGGGGCTCCTCAGATATTCTAAAATATTCTCAAATAATCCAGCCTCACCTTTGTCTGCATAAGGCTCCCTGTTCCAACTGGAGAGGATGCCCTATGGCTAAACTTTTATTTATCTGTCTTCTTTTGCAAGACATATATGAGTGGCAGATAAAACTTGACTGGATTAGAGAAATTTTGTTACCTATTTGCAAAACTTTAACGTTGGGCTGTTATATTTCACCAAATCATCATTGAATAGCTCTTTCACTTTTTAAAGTTGAAGTTACTCTTTGGGCATCCATTCCAAAGCAAGGCTCACTCAATTCTCTGCTTCTTAAAGCCTGATCTCTTGCCATGGTATCCAAGACCTCAGATCACATCTTTATGTCCATACTGCCTCACCCATTTATAACTTCTCGCCCAACTGCACCAAATCTCTAGCCCAGAAGATCTCAATGGACTCCACTCCTTGGGACAAGGGTATCTCTTGTATTTAAGAGGACACAAGTAGTTTTCTAGGGGAAATAATCTTTTCAGTAGTACATTGTCCAGAAGTAAAGAGATAACTTAAAAAAAAAAAACTTTATTCTGAAATAATTTTAAAGTTACAGAAGAGCTACACTCAGGTTCCAGAATTTAGCATCTTAAAAATCTAAGGTATATTTATCAAAACTAAGAATTTAATATTTATACAATACTAAACCACTGATTTCATTCAGATGTCACCAATTTTTCCACAAACATCCTTTTTCTGTTACAGGATCCAATCCAAGGCGTCATGCTGCATTTAGTTATTGTCTTACTTAGTGTACTCCGATCTGTGAGTCACTCTGTCTTTGTTCGTCTTGGCACTTTTAAAGGTCAAGCATTTTGTAGAATATCCCTCAAACTGGGCATATATGTGCAATGAAATATTATTCAGCCTTGAAGAAGGGAATTCTGATGAATGCTACAACATGGTTGACCTCAAGGCTATGATGCTGAGTGAAACAAGTCAGTTAAAAAATATAAAAATACTGTCTAATACTGAGGTACATAGAGTAGTCATAATCAGAGACAAAAGTAGGATGGTGGTTGCCAGAGACTGGGGGGATGTGAGAATGGGAAGTTATTGGTTAATGCGTACAGAGTTTCAGCTTTGCAAGATAAAAAGAGTTCTGTGGATGGACAATTGTCAATGACAGCACAACAATGTGAATGTACTTAATGCCAATGAACTATGCACTTAAAATGGTTAAGATGGTCAACTCTGCTATGCATTTTTAACATAATTAAATTTTTAAAATTAAACAAGCATCTCTACCAGTATATCTAAGAGCTATCACACACTCATCATATCCAAATCTAAGTCCCTCATCTCTCAACTCTCACCTAAAACCAACTGCCTTCACAGTCTTCTCTATCTCAAGTTAACGGCAATTTCATCTATGCTTAGGGTGACAAGCATCCTCAAGGCCTCTTTTTTTCTCTCATACTCCACATTCTATTCATCAAGAAACTCTGTTCACTCTACAATCTACCACCACCTCCACTGCTATTATTCTGGCATAAATGACCATGTCTTTAACTAGATCTCAGCAAGACTCTCCACCTGGTCTCCTTGTTCATACCCTTGTCACCAGTAGAGTCCATATTTTCAACTAGGATCAGAGAGTTCCATTTTATAACCCAAGTCAGATCATGTCACCCCGTGCTTAAAATTTTCCAATGCCTTTATATTTCACTCAGAGTAAAAATTCACTCTTTTACAGCGGCTGCAGGCCCTGCGTGACCTGGTCTTAGTCCTCCTACCGAAGACCTCAGTGTCAGTATTGCCCCATTGCTCACTCCACTCAATCACACTGGTCTCCTTGCTGCTCCTCAAATGGGCCACACACACCAGAGGGCCTTCAGTCCAGCTATTGTCAATATGAACTACCCTGCCAACTCTAGTATAAGTGTTTCCATCATATTTTACAGATTCCCACCCCCCCCCCCCCCCCCCCCCCCCCCCCCCCGCAAGCACTTATTGCTGTCTAATAGGCTACATTATTTTGTTTGTTATTTATTGTCTGTCTCCTCTGGTTAGAATGTAGGCTCTGAGAAGGCAATGATCTTTGTTTTCTGATGTACCCCAGTGGCATCACTTGCTCAATAAATGAATTCTAGGTACCTGAGGCAAGTTCCTCTTCATTTGTCTTCATTCTTGGTTGCTATTTCATGAGAGATATTTTTAAAATTCCAACAATAACAAAATATGTAGCTATTTTAGAGCCCATTCTATATAAAATTCCAAACATTTCCATTGTTATCTAAATTTAGAAACATTCAAGGTTATTTCTACACAATTCTAAGTATCTAGAAAAAAACTTGTACCCAAGTAATCTTCCTTACAACCCAGCAGATTTCTAGACATCTGGAATTATGGGATCCAGTTGTTTGTCTTGATAAAAACAGCAGCAGCCAAAAATCCCAGTACCTGAAATGTTAATATTTATTATAATCTGTAATTTTATTTACAATTACTAGAGTCGCTAACTAAAATGCACTATAGGCTGCCAATATTTCAGATTCATCCTCTGATGCTATCTAAAATTATGGAATGTTAAACTGTCAGGAAAAGCAAATTGCTGGAGGTCTTTAAAGTTCAAAAGCAATATGAAATCAAAATAACGCTTGAAGGTAGGAAACTACAGATATTTAACATTTTTAAAGGTTCCACAACTGAATGGCACCAATAAAATGCATAAAAGGTCATTGTTACTAATATATCATTCTTAAGCGATATAATGTATATGTATGCAATGTATAAAAGATATGTGCAGCCTCTAAAAACACAAAAATAATTTGTTTTCAAACTCAAAATATTTATTTTTCCTTGAAATATGAAACATGCTCCATAATTATTTACTGAATGAATTTTTTTGCTACCTAGAAGAGATGAAAAGGATAACAATACAATTTCTAAAGAATGCTTATGTTTGTGATCCCTTAAAAGTTTGAATTCTGTTGGTTAAACTGAAACGCCTTTCACTAAGCTTGTCAGACTTTGTTCTGAGTAGGTGCTCATAGATGAGCTCCATGGCCATAATGGCTGTTATGTTGGAGACTACATATATTACTACCATTTGAATGTGGGCTCTAGGGGTCCAAACCCCTGCTCTTCACTATCAGGGTGACCATATTACGTACCATGAATCCCTGCATAGAAAGTTGTTCAAAGTGTACTTTCCATGATGACATCTAGATTGGTGCTGGGACTGACTTGGTCAATGTGTTCTGCTGTGCCTTGGTTTGGTGTTATTTTAGTCAGAGACTGAACTCCTTCCAGAATCCCCAAGTTGGGAAGGGAACTGGAGGTAGCTTTCCCACCCCCAACCATGAATACTAACAGAAGTTCCCCTTTTGGCTACATTTAACTAAGAATGTTAGTCAAGATTACAAGAAATTTTTGCTATTAAAAGCACAAAAATTACTCTTATATGCAGCTATGGCTAGAGCGGAAGGTGGGAGTTGAGAAAAACCACAAACAATTCTGCGTGTTTCTCTTTGTTTACTTACAAAGGGTGGCTCTAGTTGACATCTTTGAGTTGGAAGTTCATAGCCTGCTGTGCTTTATCTGATACATTGTTTCTAATTTACAGCAACACCCATTTTCTTGGTTCCTTCGACTGATAAGCATAACTAAGTGGAGAAACTGGTTCTTAAATTTATGGAAAAACTCTGTGTTACTGTTGTGCCAGCGATGAGAAATTTCTTTGAGAAGAAATAGCTGCCTATTCATGCAATCGAATAAATTCTGAGTTTTGAAGCCATCACACTTTTGCCTGAACCTACAATTCATGAGTTTTAAGCTTTGATATTAATGAATGTATCACAAAGATCTCTAAGTATGTTACTGTGCAAATGGACCTGATAACTAATGTTAGATTTTCCTGATATGACCATCTGTATCAAAAGGGCAGCTCAAATACTATGCACATGCACACCTACAACACAGCTTTCCTTGATCTCCAGAAGTATGTCATCTGGCTGTTTCTATGCCAACTGTACTAGTTATTGTATATTATTAAGTACTAAATATACTCGTACAGCAATTTAAACATTCTTCAGAGCACCTCAGTTATATAACTATCATTTTATTTGCCTAGGTTCAAATCCTGGCTTTTCCATTTACTAGCTGGGTGATCGATTGACTTTCCATTATTTATAAGTGTATGGCCTGGTCCATCAACCATGAATCTCTTATTCACTAAAGGTGACAATATTAGTAATAACAAAATGATGTCTGACATTGAGAGAATTTACTAAAGTTTAATCTCAAATAACTTAATCATATTATTCACCTTTTACACCATGACTGTAAATGTGTGTCTTGGAATCAAGAAACTTTTTTCATTTTTCCTCCATTTGACATTTCTTCAGTTGATATTAATCAATGAGTCATTTTTAGAAAAGCACATTTAAATGTTTATGACCTCTTAAAGAAACTCAGTATTTAATTTTAAGAGCTCTCATCTTTATACTTTTCCAAAGTACACACTGTCCTGTAAGGACTGAGAATAGGTAATGATCAACTGCAAAGAGAGTAATAAAACCTATCAAACATCTACTTTTTTCCACTGTTTTTTTTTTTTTGTTGTTGTTGTTGTTGTTGTTTCTACTTAAATGTATTGAGTGATAACTCTTTAATTAAAAGTGCCAGGTACTCTAATTATTGGGGACAGGAGTACAAATAAGACATAATCCTCACCCTCATGAAATTCTTGGTTTAAAGGGGTAATGAGATGTACAGTTCCATAAGTATCTGGAACATCCACCTTCCCCTCTCACCACCACTCCTTGCTAACTGTGGTTAAAAGCAGCTGTACCAATTCATGCACAGGGTAAGAATCTGCACTGTGGTAATAGCCAAAAGTAACAAGGAGAAATGGTTATGGAACATACTGAGGATAAAATTGGTAGGGGACTGGCTGAGGGAGGGATAGAAAGTAATAAAGGATGATGCTTACTTAGGCACCTGACTAACATGACATGGAAAAAGTGCCTTTCACTTTAAGAACGCAAGAACAATTTTGTATATAGTAGTTTCAGGAGCCTGTGAGACTGTCTCGAATGAACAATTTGCCCTGCTATTCATTAGGTTCAGCCATCCCTAAACACTCTATCAGCTCCATTTTTCAATCACATTATTCAAGTTTTCAGATATATTCCCTTTGGTATTTTCTTTACAATATCAGTCCATTGCCTTTTAAGGGAGGATGGAAACGACTATTTGTTTGATGCAGAGCCAATTGTACAGAGGCTCTGACTTTTGTGGGGTGGGGAGTGGGGAGACTGTCTTAGTAATTATGGATTAAATTACTTCTCCTTCTTCCTGTAAGAACTGATATCCTTAATTGTACTAACAGTAGTAACAAATATCAGTTAAATGATTAGGATGGATGGAGAAAAAAGCACGTACTAAGATCCTGAAGAACAGTTTTTGGATGTTGGATGGTTCCTTCAGGACTACACAGGGTTTTGAGCAGCCCATTGAAGAGCCCAGGTGAAAAGTCACACTCTTTCACAATCTTCACAGCTCACGCCACATGCCCTAGGGCAGCTTCTGCCAAAGTGTGTTCTCTAAAACAGGACTACTATCAATAGGATTCCTTATCCTCCCCATCCACCTCCACCACCATGAACAATCATGATTCTATACAAAAGATGGAACCTGCCAAATTGACAGTTTCATCTTCTACACTCAAGATGCCAGTGAGCATATTAGAGGCAGTGAAAAGCCCTGTAGTAGAAAAACTTGTTTAACTCTGCATTCAGTGTGTGGCCAGGAAACCTTTCCATCATGGATTAAGTACAAGTCAATATCTCGTGGAGCTAGTGTGTCTTGGAACACATTTTGGGAAAAGGCGCCCCTGGGGACTCCTTCCTGTGTCCTGTCAGCTATTGCTTTGGCTATTTCCCACACTTTCTGATTTCCATTACTGGCATCTTGCTCCTGACTTTCCGATAATCACCTTGGCTGCCCTCATGACCCTGGCTATCAAATTATGAACCAAAACTCTGACCTGCCCTTGGATTTTTAGACGTGACCCTGCTGCACCAGCTTTGAGGTTTCACAATCCCACAATGCGCTGGCCACAGAAGCTGAACCAGGGGCTTGGGTTCCGCTTGTGAAGCCTAAAACTGAAATAGCCTTCGGCTTAAAAAGTCAGGTGAGATCGCTTTCTATAATTCTGCCAGTCCACTATCTCTCTGTTCTCTCTACCGCCCTCCTCCTCTCAGCTGCAAATCCACAGCCTAGCAGACTTGGAGGTGTACAACTCAGTAACAGAAAAATCTCCAAAGGGACTTCTTAAAGTGGTTATAAAACGGAATGTGAGGTATTATAAATAATTAACAATGCAGAGAAGAGTCATGTGTAGAATAATGCAGGCAGTTTTATTTCATTGAGACAAGTATTTTAAGAATGTATGTATTTGCTCCCTTTTGCCAAAGATTCCACTGACCACTGCAACTATTATAGTGATCTTAAATCCAAATGAATTGAAATAGTTTTAAGAAATTAAACACTCTGTAAAAGCACATCATTGGCCTTTCATTTGCAGAGTCACAAAGAGACATAACTTTTCCTTTGCTCTGTGACCTCTGTGGGTTTAAACCCCAAGATCAGGCAAAAAAAAAAATACTTTATTTGATAAGAAGCTTGATTTCTTTCTGCTGAAGATTTATAACCCATATACTAACAGGATATCAGAACAGGGAAAAACAACTAGTTTTCAAAATCACCTTTTCTCAACAGATTTATTCTGTAGACACCAAGAGAAGTTTGTATAAACACAGTGCAGTACAAGCTTCAGACAGGGATACACAGACGCGAAGAGACATGTCCTTGAGTAACATACACCCAAAAATATTTATCCTGAATGCCCCCAAAATATTAACTTGGGATTCCACACTGCTGCAAAATTTACACTATTAACAACAAATTTGCTTGCAAACACTACTAATGTTCTTATTACTATTAATAATAATGGTAGTAATGACATTTGTTTATTCTGTGCCAAGCATGTAACTATTTGCTCCTCTCAAGAATCCTATGAGATAAAGTAAGGCAAGCATTTTTATGCCCATTATAAAGATGAGTAAACTGAAGTGGTGTTAAGTGATGAGGCTGATGTTTGATGTTACATCTACATATAGTTCGTAAGTATCTCTGGACAGGGACTCTAACTCATAATCCTTTGGCTTTCACTGAGCAGGTAACCAAGTGCCTTGACTCTATGCCTTTATTTCAGCCAATACTAAGCAGCTGAAAGCTTCAAAATACCCAAGACAACACACACACACACACACACACACACACACACACACACACACACACAAATCCAATTCAAGAAATATGGGATAAGGATGTGAATCTGGATTTGGGGTAACTAAACAGATCAAGGCTAAGTTCCAGACTTCCTTGCCTCTTCTCAGCTATGAATCTCCTTGCTTGCTCTTTTTTCTTCAGATTTCTGATCTCCTTGCTCCACTGAGGCCAATAGGGCCTCTCCATTATAGACTCTTACACATTCTCTCTAGAAACCAATGGGCATGCTCCTTTAGGTTCACTCTATGCTAGTCTGGTTCTAGTTAGCTCTGAACATGGCTGTCAATTCTGCTCAGCTTGACCCAGACCTCTTCAAGAAGAGGTCAGAAAAGACTTCATGAGGCACTTTCACATAGATCATACCACATCTCACCTTCAGCATCCCTAAAAGGTATGTAGGACAGATATCTGCATATTATAGTTGAGGAAAGTAAGGTTGGTAAATAGGGGGAAAGCCAAGAGTCATGCCGTGGCTTTTGATTCCAAGGTCAATGCTTTCTCCACTACAACTGTTGTCAGGCCCACTGTGTTTTGCACTGGAAATGGAATCATGATCTGGAGCTGTATTTCCAGAATCTCTGGGTCTGTGAGGACCACCAATATTTGCTCTGTTTTGCCAAAGACTCCACTCACTATGTACAAGTACAACAGTGATCTTAAACCCAGTATTGTTTTGAGAGACTACAAATACTCTTTACAACATTAACAAAATCCTAGTCACAAACACAAGTTTAAAAAATACTTTTGAGTTTTTAAATAAAGGCTTAGAATCTGCTCTAGGAAATTAGGACAATAACAAATGTCCTCAAAGCAAATTAAATCTCTATTCACTTCAAGAGCTCTACCGAATCCAGCAATTACAATCTGCTACAGCCCTCTAAGAACCAAGGTGCAGTCTTTCTCCATAGCTGAAATATATGCTGACTTTTCCCCCTATTGAAAGACTAGTTATAAGGGTGGGCTGGAGATAAGAGACGAAAGGTTAAGAGTTACACCGATGCATTAATTCAACAAGCATTTATTTAGCAACTTTCAAGGATCACTGATAGGATCAGTAAGTGCCAGGCAATGTGCAGGATCAGTTAGAGCCTCAATCTGCTCTCAAGTTCTAAGATTAAAATGCTCCTAATCAGAGAACTGCAAACTACAGCCCATGAGTCCCTCTGTGGGAAGATTAAAATATACCTGAATTGGATGTCTACAACCCACAGCTTGCAGGCCAGGTTTGGTCCACTACTTACTTTTGTCTATAAAATAGTATTGGAATACAGTCACATTCATTCTTTTACATATTGTGTATGATGCTTTTCACTAAATTGACAGAACTGAGTGGTTGAAACAGAAACCATATGGCCCGCAAAACCTAAAATATTTATAATCTGGCCCTTTATAGAAATGATGTGCAGAACTTGACCTAAATAATCAAAGCAATGAACCATAGATTAGTGCTATAGGTGCTATAACATTATTCTTATATCACTATATAGTAATATATTAGTACTATAATTTTTCAGAACCAGTCTTGGTTCAGTCCCCAGTTAGCAATGTGACCTTGAGCAAGCAGAAATCTCTCGGTTTTAGGGAACTCATTGGCAACATCATAGCACAGCTGATCAAGCACATCTGGGCTTACAGTTGACTCTAGAGTGTATTTGTTAAATTAACAGTGTTATGGGGCAAGCAAGATCTTTAGTTTCTTATTGGTTTAAATCCCACATGCCTAGTGTGTTATTCATTCAGTTCTCTTCCTAATATTTTTAGCAAAAATTATCTTCCCCAGCTATCTACTGCATGGGAACCAGAGTCAATGGGTCATGCTTCTTGGTCAGTGGTTTTCAACCATGAATTGCCTGTGGAGCTTAAAAAAGGAAACTACAATACCTGGGCTGTATCCCAAACCAATGAAATCACAGTCTCTAGGGGATGGGGCCCAGGTATCACTGTGTTTTAAAGCTTCCCAGGCGATTCCAACATGCAGTCAAGATTGAGAACCACCGCCATTCTTGGTGTCGTGTTAACAGGCTTGGAACAGATTAGTATTTGCAGTGGAAGTTGTATGAAATGAATTCTGTAATTTTAAACTGTTAAAGTTCCACCAAAATTATATCCTAAAATAGGGATACCATGATGACTTAATAAAATTTTAACAGACATGATTTAGGTTCACAGCATCAATGACTCCTGTTCAAGTCACAGACAATACATATATGTCAAGCATGAGGCCCTCCTCACCATGTGGTAGGTAAAGTATGATTCTCTGATTTTAGAATCCTCTTCTAAAAATAACCTGAACATCCTCTGGTTTGTATGAAAAGCTACCAGTTAGGAACCTTGATAATTCAAAATTGAGAGATTGTTTCTGATTGATAAAGTATAAAAAGCTCTGCAATGAAAGAAGAGACTTCTGAAACAATAAAATTTAAAAGTGTTATTGGCTCCGTAAACTCTGAAATAAAAACAGATGTAAGAAAAGAACTTGAAGGGCAAAAGATAGCTGTTTTTTTTCCCTAAGAGCTGTAGCCAACTCATTCACTCAAGATGTCTGGTTTATAAATTAACAGAATCTTGGCTTCTTCTCTTCCTCCTACCACTGCCAAACTATTTTCCATTTATTCAGAATAAATTTATCCACAGACCCAGAATGGAGAAAATCAAACTGGCCAATGTTTCATAAGGTTGGAAAAGAATATTGCTAAAACCAAATAGAATTGTTTTTAATTGTCTTCATCGTAAACAACCCAGAACAGGCTACTGTATCTCTTCACAAAAAGGAATATACATGCTTTTCATAAGCAAATCCTTTCTGACCCTGATTTTCATTAGTTCTGTAACTAATTTTCTGTTATTTTTCTGAACTTTATTTATCTAAATCTGATTCCCAGCAGATAAAACATTACAGCCTAATACTCTGTAAACTAATTTCTGTTTCTGCCTACTTCAAATTGCCTATTTAAAATTGCTGGCCAATGTCCACTTTCAGTCCACTGTCCTCCAACACTTCGTTTTGCATTTATTGACACTGTTCATTCACTGTTCCATGGCCATAATGGAGAAAATGAACTCTACCAAGTAGGAAAAATTCCTTAGGGCCAGCCAGTCCTTCATCTTGAAAGCTAGTTTTATTTTAACCGCACCAATTTTATCATTGTAGCCCATGGCCAGACCTGCTGTGAGAAGGAAGGTTATGCTTATCTAAGAAGTAAATTTTTTTCCCTTGGAGAAAATAGGGTGGATTAGTAAAACTATAGGTTGAAAGGACAAAGTTACGACATGATCATTTACTTCCTTTGTGACCGTGAGGAAGTTATTTAACTTCCTTTTAAGAGAAATTTTTACTGCTCTAGTGTCATTGCTTAGGTACAGGTCACAGGTAGGTGGATGTAGATTTCCAGATGCTTCTATTTGACTGGCAGCAATTAGAAAAAAACATATCTGACAATATAGGTGGCTTTCTAAAAAGGGCTTGCTGACACAGCCTCTATTCTTGTCCCAATATTCCTTTTTATTTTGATACTCTCTCCTTTAAGACAAACAATAATACAAATTCCATTTTCCTAAAATTTTAATATTTAACAGCTTAAAAAATGAGATATTTGCTTTTCTTACTCCTTGCTGTGAAATCAGACCAGCAGGCCTCATATTTTTTCTCTGGCTAGATTCTAGACCAGGAGCACAATAGCATTGTGTGTTCAGCTTCTAACAGTGTAGGGAATTGTTTCAGTCATACAAAACTTAAACAAATACTGCATCTAGCTTATCTGCTTTTTCTTTCTGTCTGACAGAGGAAGTTAGGAAGAAAAATAAGTCAGCTCATCAAAATAAGCACTTTGCTAATTCTGAATTTTAAAACTGCATTATATAGTCATGTTTGATTAGGTATAATATGATTACTCCTACAAAGAAAATGTTTATTTTATTTGTTCAACGATGAAACCAATCTTATTACTCCCCCTCTTAAAATCCTTTAATAGAACTGCAGAACCTGCAGGAGTAAAAAACCTTAATTTGTATAAAGGACCCTTTGCTATCAGACATCAACCTACCTTCATATCTACCTACTCAAGCCATGCACCCCTAATGTTCTAGCTACATTCTAATCTTCTCCATTCCTGAAACACATTTTTATTTTATTGTATTTATTTTATTTTTTTTTAGGCAAGGCAACCCTTGGTTGACCTCATAGATTGTAAGGACCTTGTCAGCTTACAATCCCTTATTTTTTATTTTTTATGCCTATAGCATCTGGTCTTCCTAGGTGGTCTCCCATACAAGTACTAACCAGGCCCGACCCTGCTTAGCCTCTGAGATCAGACGGGATCGGGTTTGTTCAGGGTGGCATGGCTGTAGACTCCTGGAACATATTATACTCTTATTCTGTATCTCTGTCTCTTTTTACGTGTGTTGGTACCCTTAGCTTGATAATCTTTCTTTAAACACATTCCAATGTCATCTTTTTTGAGGACGTTTTCTTGATTCAAAATCAGTTGCCCTTCCTTTTCTGTTTCTAAACACATATTTTGTACCTCTACTGTGACAATCGTCATGCACAGTTACTGCTTTTAGATGTTCATGGTGGAAACAGACTTAAATATCCTTGAAAATAGGAATACTAAAGGTTTTATAATAGAGTCCAGTAAACAGTTATATTTTCTGTTTCTCAGCATGTCTTGTTACCACTGTCCTATGTCTAATAAGTTAATCTATTGGACTCAAAGGTATACAAAATATCTTCTTTGCTCAATATTTTTATTCACTATTTTGCTAATTAATACTCTAAAGTAACAACTCTGATGGAAGTAATTCAAGGAAAAAAATCTATTGGGCAATGTTAAAAGAGAAGAACTAATATTTCATATAACTTGGTAACTCTACCAGTTCAATCAGCTGTCATTAGAAGGCTCTTATGTACAAAATCTCAAAAATAGTCATTTCCAAGTTGTATATTTCTTTTTATTATATACCCAAAATAGATACCATATTTCTAAGAAGTTGTGTGATCTAATGTGTTACTATTATTCAGATCAAGTGATAAGTATATTATTATATAGCAAATAACAGTTCACAAAACTGCTGATACAAAATTTTAAATGCAGGTCAATTTCCAATTATCCAGATGAACCTAGAAATTGCATGAAGTATAAATATTTAATTCTCACACTTTAATCCATGCACTTGTTTTCTACACAATTCAAATCAAGTTTTACAAGAACTCTTAAAAGGAAACATTTATATTTCAGGAGAATTTCAAAGAGTTAAATACCTTCAATGCAGGAGAAAAAAAGTGGGGGAGTACACTCTTAATACACAGTGATACAATTTTTAAATATTTTTTCTACATCTTCCTACAATTTTCTCCAAGTAGACAAACTGTTCCCCAAATTTCTTGGTCTTGCATGCCACAACTTCTCCCATCCATTTTCTTCTCTCCCAAGAGAGCCCCAAAATTCATAATCCAAAACTGTTTATTGAGCCCATCCATCGGCTCCAGTCTCACTACCTACCCTCCTTAGTCACAGTACTTTATAATTGTGATCAACTCAGCTTCTCGGGCCAATGGGAAGAAACTCATTACTCAGATTCTGCACAGCAAGAGAGACCATCAATTAATAAGCAGAATATTTACTCTTTAAAAGAGAATTAAGGAGAAGAAATGGAGAACCGTATATTTAGAATTTATTACCTTCTCTTAGATTCCTGTTTATTTAGCTTTAAATTTACAAACTGCAAAGGTCTATAAATATTAGAAATGTATCCATTCACACAACAAATATTAACCAGTTACCCAGTATATATCAGTTACTTTTCTAGACCCTAGAGATACACTGAACTGTGCAACAACAACAACAAAAATTTACATAACATGCTAGATGGTATAAAGTGCTATGAGAAAAATAAAGCTGAGTAAAGGAGATAGAAAGTGCCGTTGGGTGAGGGGCTACTATCATTTATAAGGAGTTTAAGGAAGGCTTCCCTGAACAGGTGACAGTTGAGTAGAGACATGAACAGAGTGAGGCACACAAATATTGGGAGAATTAGCATTTCAAGCAAAGGATAAAACTACAAAATCCTAAACACAGATGATGTGTTCAAAGGGAAATACAACGCATATGAGAATGAGCAGGGAGCATACCTGGCACTAAGGTCAGAGAATTAACAGGTAGGGCTTTGCATAACACTGACAGAACCTAGGCTTTTCCTTTGAGATGGACTCCACTGAAGGAGTGTGAGCAGGGGAGTGACAATTCCCTGTTTTCTGTTTTTAATGGAGTACTGGGGCTGTTGGGTAGAGAACAGACTTTACAGGGTCAGTGGTAGGTAGGAAGCTACTAAATAATCTGAGGAAAAGTTGAATGTGGCTTGAACCGGGGTAGCAGCCGTGGAGGCATAAGATATAGTCCATTTGATACCTCTTAAATCAGGATTTGTTTACAGACTGGATGTGTAAAAATATTCAATGACTAAGGTTATTGGTCTGAGCACAAGAAATAACTACTGTTATATAATGAGATGGAGAAGACTGAGATCACAATGACTTAGGGTTTTTATTTTTTGTTTAAAATTAAAAACAAATCTTGACTGTATTCATTTTCGAAGAGGGAGAAAGAGTGGTTTTCCCCAAGTCAGGTTTTAATAATCACCATGTAGAATGACCAACTTCCATGACTAACACTATTTTTCTCCTCAAATTTGTTTTGCTCTGCCTGCTTCAACATATCACCAACCAACTACAGACTCTGGGTCAATCATTAACACACACACACACACACACACACACACACACACACACACACACACACACACACACACTGATCTAAGCAGAGCTTAATGGGCACTATGTTAGGGAATCAGTCAGAGAACATATTTAAATCAGGATAAAGACCTTTAAAAATATATTTCAGACCAATGAAAGTTCACTCCCTGTTTTATAAAGAAGAAAGAGCACGGAGAGTAGAAATAATTATCAGAGAGCAGATCAGACAGGGGGCAGGGATGGACATATCTCCAAGCACCTAGGAAAAAGCCATTTTACTTTTGGGATGAACATTGTTCTCACATTTAAGGAGAGTTGGTCAAATTTAAATCTTAATCTTGGATTGCAATTTATGTTACACAGAGTTTGAATGGATACCACAGATCACGTTATCATGCCTATGGAGACTAAATGATACTTCCTATTGAGTCATTCATCATATTATTTTTCACTGTTCAGTTTTCATGTATTTCCCTACAAGCACAGGTTTTAAAAAGGAAAGTTTCTCCAAGTTATTTTAAAAAGAGATAAAACTTTTACAAATAACATGAACACTAAACATGCATATTTAAGAGTTTTTCTTAGGCAACTTAGGCAATAAAATAACCCAGTACTATGGACGGGAAGTCCTACATTAATGTATTTTTAGTTTGCAAACCTTAAAAGGAACTTCTAAAGCCCACATTATTGTAGTGGTCACTCACAACAGAGTTGTCTATTATTGCAGAAAATTCTCAAGTTGAGAGCTGCCTTCTAGAGGGAATACCAATTCTCTCCAGTCATACCTATTTGAGGATAGAATAAGAAGGGATAGAAGTTGTTTCAGGGAAAGAGAACTTCGCTGAAGGAAAAAGAAACTATCTCCCTTTTGCCACTTTAAAAATTTTCATAGAGTACAATAGTAAACCACGGGGAGAGATCATACAAACCTTGAACTTTATGCAAGAATGATGGAACCCCCAAAAAAGAAATCGAGGCTTCTGCCTGGAAGATGGAGGAAGCCAGGGCAGGCATAGACTGGGACACTCAATCTCTAGCAAGGGCTAGAGCCTGGGAAAAGAGCCAGCCAAGGCTATGTAGCTGCCGAGGGAACCTCAGCTTCCCGCTGCAGTACTGTGACCAACCCCACCCTTGAGATTCTACTCGGAGTGCAAGTCCCCCCAAGACCAAAAGAAGGAAATAGTGACACCACAAGAAAAAGCATCTTGGTAACTCTGAAGCCTGCCTGTTTGGTTTGTCTTTTTTAGCAGTGTAGACATACCTCAGGAAGGTTCATTTATATTGTGAGGAAACAACAGGAAAATTGTTACACATAATGAATCCATTTCATTTTTTAAAAATATTTTTAGCAGAAATTTCCTGTCACATGATTAGATTTCTACCACACAGTAGCATTTCATTTGTCTTTGATACACTGTAGAATAATGGAAGAAAAATAGTGCCTTACTACACTAACAATTTCAAATAACAAATCCATGCCAGTCTCTACAATGTTATCTTATATGGAAAAACAAGTCACACGCACACCTCTGAATTTTGCTGAAACAAGAAGACTGGTATGGATGGGACTTTTCTGTTTGAACAGAACAGCGTTCTATGCTGTAGTACTAGAAAAGCATCAGTGCTAAACATTTCTTAGCTTTATTCAACACCAGAAATAGAAGGGGAAAAAAGAAAGAAAACTTTTGCTTCCTTTCTCTGCATTCCTCTTTGGTGACTAAATTTGCAAACTTTTCTAAATTTTACTAAGAATGAGTCAGAGAAACAGAACTATTAAACAAATTTGTATTTTGCAAGCCCAGAAGAAGCCTTGTGGAACAGTCAAACCCCATGAATATAGTACATATTTTTAATGTAAAACTGGAAAATAACGTGAATCTTATTCTTAACTTCAAACCAAAACCAAACTCTGTCACTTTGATGTTCCTTGACATGCTGTATTATACACTGACCCTTACGCATTGAAAAAAAAAAAAAAGAAAGAAAAAGAAAACATAAAATACACTAGAAAATGAAACCACTTACCTTGATCAGTGGACATGATTTCACATATACTGATAAATAGTCTACTCTGGTTTGATAAGAAAATATTTGGCTTTAGTCTTTTAAAGTTCATGTGCTAAAACCTCACTCCTGGCTTTGAAGCCTTCCGTAGTGGAGATCATACAGCTCAGTCAGGAGTTCTGGTCCCAGCACTTTATACTTTAGGGCATTCTTAAACCTCACTGCTCAAAGACAACCTCATGCATAATATGCCACACCTCCCCAGAGGAAGGGCTGCTGCAGTGTTTTTCATGAGACCAAGTATAGGAAGATGGAGAGACTTCTATTTATTACAGTAAAACAAACAATAACAGAGGCACATGGAAGCTTAGAATGCACTGGAAACACATTGGGGAATAGGACGGTTTATAAACTAATTCCTTAACCATTAGTAATGCTCTAAAAAAGCCAACAAGAAAACAGTTTGTTTCCACTTTAACTGAGACCATGCCCTGGACCAGAGGTTACAGAGTTAGGATTTACAGGCTTAAGATGTTAAAATGCCATTATAAATGATCTCAAATGCTACTCTGCCACCTCTGCCTTTCCATTTCAGTACAGCTCATTGATCTTGATAAATAGTGCAGAGCAAATAAATACTATCTTAAATTTCCTAAGAAAACCAAGGTCTATATGTTATTTCAGAACATTAACTGGTTAAATATTTATTACTCATTTTTATATACCTTTGTAAGTTTATAGCATTTGATTTTTGACATTTAAAAATTTTCCGAGAGCCCTTAAAAATGAGAAAAATGTCAAATAAATATTTATAAAATCACAATAAAGTAACTTGGCTATAGACATCACTCCCATGGTAGATAATAACAACCTCGCCCACCCACTCCTCGGTGTCCAGATGCAGTGGTTCTTGGACTATAGTGTGCACCAGGTTCCCTGCGTGGCCTTTTTACACACATTGCCCGGTCCCATTTCCAGAACTGAATTCAACTGGTCTGTGGTGGAGTCCCAGAATGTGCATTTCTAACAATCTTCCAGGGAATGCTGACATTGCTTCCTGGGATGGCACTTCAGGGAACACACTAGGAGAACCACAGGGGAACAGACTTGCTGGTTTGGAGTCGATGGCCTGAAGCTCTGGCTCAAATGCCCCTGCTCGGGAATCGCTTCAAGTCAGGGCAGGGGACAACGCACATGAGGTATGAGGGGGGCTTATGTATACATGCGAACAGGACTCAGAATAAGGAAGTGGGGTTATCAACTTGATAGTTCTTAATAAATATGTTTTCATATTAGGCATGAATAGGTTTTACAACTAATCTAAAAAGGATAGACAAAGAGAAAAGGTGTCAAAAAAAGAAACACCCGAATTGTCTTTTATTTCCCTCACTAACCCACCCGTATGTTTAAATTTCACTGTGGCAGGAAAACTGTTTATATTTCATTCCAAGACCACTCAGCCTTTACAAGTTTCAATAAAGTAAAAAACAGAATGTTTTCCTGTCATAAAAATGCCCCAACTTCTGTGCTTCCTGAGCTTTGATAGCAATGTTTATAACCTCAGGTTTGGTTTTCAAACAAATACCTTTTCTTTTTTTATAGCTAACATTTACTTAATGTGCCAGGTGCTACATTAAGCACTTTCCATGCAGCATTTCATTAAATCCTCACTGTAAGCTCATAATAATTTATCACTATTTTACAAAAGAGAACCAATCTTCTGTAAAAGAAATAATACAGGCAAGATAAGAAATAGTAATTTAGTGTCATTTTGCAGAATAAAAATTTAAGTGTAAAAGGTTAAAAATCTTGGCCCATAACACTTGTGAAATAATAACCTTTAAGAAATTTAATTCACTTTTATACAATAAATTAAGAAATAATGGAATATACTTTTGAATCTTTATAAATGAAAACTAGAAAACCAAAACACGATTTGCAGCTAGAAAGTGATAATTAAAATAAAACATAACTACTATCATTGACTCTCATTGTTCACAAATGGATAATCTGCAATTATATTCTGTATGCACCACAAACTTGTAACTAAATTCCAAGCTACTTAATAGTAGCCATAGCAGTTTCTTATAAAGTTAAACTTCAGCAATCACATTCCTAGGTACTTTACCCAAGTAAAATGTATCATTAACATGAAAGCCCGTACATGATGTTTACAGATGCTCTATTCACAATCACCAAAAGCTGAAAACACCCAATTGTTCTTCAGTTAGGAACTGGATAAGCAAACTATAGTAAATCCATGCAAAGGCATAAAACTTAAGCAATAACAAGGAATGAGCTGACACTCACATGTACATTAGAAAAAAGATAATTTAAAAGACTACATAGATGTTATTCCATATGACATTCTGAAAAAGGCAATAAAATAGAACTAAGGCTGCAGGGAGTATGAGGAGGGACTGACTGATTACAAAAGGCCAAAACAGAATTTTTGAAGGTGATCAGATTGTTCTGCATATTCATTGTGGTGGTGGTTACATGATTGTATGCATGTCAAAATTCAGAATTGTACACTAAAGAGGATAAATTTTACTGTACATAAATTATGCCTTAAAATTAAAAAAATTGAGCAGCAATTTATAGTGCAATAAAAGCAATTTATTCTTTAACTCATTTCCCATTTGCCCAGAGAATACTCGCAGGCAGTGCTTGTGGCTGCTGTGTCTACCCCGAGATAACTCATGGATTACAGTCTTAACCTTACCCCCAAAGTTTGCCATGAAACATCCTGCTTTTATTATTATTTTCACATCGCTCTAACATATTGATAGTCTTTGGAAACAAATGACATCATTTTATTTACAGCATTCTGTTTTTAGTAGTGGTATTTCCATTTATAAAATACAGTAACTCTCAGTCACTGAAAATGTCAATCCTGGAAAATGTAGCATTCCTACACGTAATATTAATATTATTCTCAGTTGTTAGCCAAAGATTCATTTGAAAAATTTGATTTATGTATACATTTCTGTTACATTAGGATTAGAGACAAGTTCTGTTTAGAAATAACTCCAAGAAAAGTTTTCATATTTTATTTTCACATTGAAAACCAGTCAATTTGCTTCAGCCTCAGTAAACGTTTATGTAAAATTAAATTAATGCTGGCAACAAGCTGCACTTTTTTTTTATAAGCAGGAAAAAGGCTATAAAATGAATGGTTTGCTTTAGATAATGCAAACTCAAAAAAAAGTGATTTTTGGTACACCAATTGCCATTCTTATCAACAGTAGAGATAATCACTGGGTCACTATATTTGTTTCCTGTGATTTAAAAAAAATATTGACAGACTCGCTTAACATGGAGGAGCAGGTAAACACTGTGCTCACCTCCTCCCATGACCACATCAAAATTACAACTAAATTATAGAACAATCACCCCGGAGAACCATCTGAAGACTATCTGAACGGAACTCTCAGAGCTTAAGATATAAAGAAGTCACATCAAGATTGAATGTCAACTGTAATTGAAAAATAGAAAATAAAAAAATTTTGAAAAATTCAGGTGACCCAATTCGCTCCCCAAAGTCCATTTGTGAACAGTGAAGTATAACTAAAAGGCTCTTTCAAATAAATGTTTAGGTAATTTAGTTAATTTAGTAAAAGATTACTTATCATTACTTATCAGTCCTGAAAAATATTCAAAAATCTATGCTAACCAACTCACAACTATTCACAAAACACCCTGTGCACTGAAGACTTAATGGGCTGTGTTCTTGCTTTTATGCTTCTACTCCTAGTAGAGCAGTTTATTTCTTTACAAATCCTGTTGAATAAGTAATTTAGAATGTTCTTCTAAACATTCACATGGTATTTTTTTTCATTATGTTGAACTTAGTTTACTTTTTATTAAAGCCTACCTGTATTATTTTCAATCGCTTAACATTTCTAATCGAAATAACCTAAAACAAGAATTTTACCACACAACCTGTGCTTCTTGAATTAAAATTTATTAATCAACAATGTTTTAAAAAAGGTGTGGGGATTACTATGTAGTCTGCCCCATCATTTTAATTTAAAACAACCTGGCACGTCATCTGTCATATAATTGAAAACTTTCATGTACCCATGACAAAGTTGACTTTACTAATTATTTACTAATACACATATTTTGGCAATAAAATAACAGAAGAATTATACCAAATGAATGTTATTTCACTTTTTTTCAGATAGAATAAAATAATTGAAGTACTGCTGACTTTCAGTTATCAACTAAAGAGTAAAAGTTCTCAGACTGTTTCTCCAATATTGTTTAACTGAAAAGCAGTCTTCATTTTCATAGAGTAAAACTAAACTGAATCTTAACCCACTTTGTATTCTTTAATCTTCTAATGACAATCTAATAAAATCCAAGAACAATTTGGTATTTAAATGATTCCTTCATTGGCTTTAAAAATTTTTTTAATTAAAAAAAAAAAAACAATAATTTTTGTTTTACATGTTTGCAAGCCTTGATGAAGTGAGGCCTGGAAATTCTTTAATACGCCAGGTAAATCTTGTTAGTTGTACCAAACTATTTTTATACAGATCTTCAAAGCAAGCCTATTATCCCTGGATCTCTATTCCTTAATAAAAATGTTTTTAATATAAATGTTTTATATTAATTTTTTAGTTAGATGTTTGAAGTCCCAACCACGTAGTACTGTTCAAGTAGACAGCATCTCTTAAACCATGGTTTCCAGATAGGTGACACGATCTTAAATGGTACCCATTGTGGGTTCTAGTTCTATTCCATTACTCTTCCACTTTGGAAGACAATGAAAAAAAAGCTTCACATCTTTCTAATGACATGTGACTAGAGATAATTTGTAAATTTTAGGTATATGACTTAGCAAAAACCTTATATCTGAAATATCATCTGATTTTAATAAGTCTCTTCTAATAAAATAGAGATAATCCTAGAAATGAAATCACTCCTTCTTAACCTAAATTATAAAATTGATTCTCATGCCCCAATTTATAGCCTGTCTGATCTTGTCTGTATGGATTTCCTGCATCATAACATTCATTTTATGTGTTCAAATACAGAGCTCAATGGTAAGCACACTTTAAATTGGTGATATATCTTTTCCTTTGGCATTTTCCCCCCATCACAGCCTACTCTTTTCTCTAAGTCTGGCGTGTTTTTTCTAATTTTTTTTTTTTTTTTTTTTTACTAATCTCAGGTAATTGATATTGTATAAAGTTAAAGCAGAAACAAAGTGAAAGAATAAAGATGATGTTTATCAACCTTTATTACTTTTACAGAATTTCTTTGGATTCCACTTATCGATGTCATGTAACCACCCTGCACTGGAAGAGCTATGTATTTCCTGTAAGTAAATCACATTCACTTCATCAAGTAGTTAATTTTGAGATTTTAAAGTCTATAACTCTAATCTGGCCACCACCTACATTTCTACCTTTCCTACCCCAAATTCTTAAGTGAAACTATTCTTAGTTCTCATAATATCTTCATTAAAGAACATATACAAAGCACTTAATACCATGCTGGGCAAACAACAGATGTTCATTTCTCTTTTCCACTCAATCCCTATCTCAGGTCTTCTGCCTCATAATAAGAGTCACTCTTTACAAATGCTTTCTCTAGCAATTTAGTGTCTTTTTCCATTTATACCTATCATGACAATGTCTACTTGTAGGGTTTATAGAGCTGAAATTGCCATCTATTGTGAGCAATATATTATTCCAACTATGTAATGGATATAGAATTTCAGTAGGGGAGGATCGAAGAGTTCCAGAGACAGATGGTGGTGATACTGGTAGAATAAGTGAATACTAACATCACTAAATTGTACACTTAAAAATGGCTAAAATGGTAAATTTTATGTGTATTTTACCACAATAAAAAATTACTGCAATTACATTTTCCATCACCAGTTTATGCTACCCAACCTATCCCTGCTGTGCCCCAATCTATTTGTTCATGCTTATGAATTTACTATCATAGACTCTCTACTACCTGTACTGTTCCTTTGCATTCTTCTCTTCCTTATCTTCTCTCAACAACTGACCTACTCGAGGGCTGCAATCCTCCACTGTACAGAAATTCTAAAATGTCAATTTCTAGTACCAACGTCTTTTTTCAGCTTTATGTTCTTATTTCCACATGTCTGGAAACTATTTCTTTTATTGGAGAAAGGAAGTTTGAACTTCATCTTGAGGATAACTGTGATTTCATTAGGCAGCAAAAGGAGGGAAAAGATATTTTAGGTCTGCAGTGAGAAAATCTGTGGCAGATTTTTAAACTTCATTACGGCCTGCAGAACTGTTCACCACTTACCAGTTGGTATCTTCGATGGCTGCTTACTGCACTTAGAATGAAATCCAAATTCCATATAAGGCCTGAAGGCTCTGGCCCCCGTTTACCTTCCGAGCCTTCATCTCTTGCCACTTTGCTTTCAAAATATGTTCCCAAACCCTGTTTCCTCTATCAATCATAGGTTTTGAGAAGAAAGTCAAGAAAAATATTTTCTTTTCATAAATTTCCACAGGAACCTAACTATTATTTTTTCCAACTTTGAAATAATCATGTAGCTTCCAGAAAAGGCTCCTCTGAGACTTTAAGAAAATAAAACTTAGGCTTTGCTCTTGCCAGGTCAGATAAAGCGTAATAAAGCACATCCAGCTACTTGCTACTAACTTGGGAGAAAAGAGGAAGAACTTTCATTTCTTTTTTTGATTAGCTACCTCATCCAGATTTCTTTTCATTACTGTCTTCCTTTCCCCAAGACCCCAATGTACAGTTTGTTAGTGTAACAGCAGCCACTTAGGCTTTTTGCGTTAGCCCAAATGTTTGTAAGAACAAACTTAGAATGTGGATACCCTAAATATAAACAGCACCATCCTCTCTTTGCAAATCATCCACTCTACTTATTTCTACCCTTTCATGCCACAGATAATGACACACTTAAAGACACACTTTCCTTTCTGATGCAATGTCAGAATATATTATAGAAGTGAGAAAATTCTAACGAAAGACTTTAGTAGTGGATCTAGATTTCAGTAAACTTTTAGAAAACTAATATAAACTTTAATTTAAGTTACTATCTTTGTGGTAGAAAATAAAAGCAAGGAAACAGCAAGAATTAAAAAAAAAAAAGCCCATTTCCATCATATGGGCCATAAGTGACAAATGGGTACTTGATAAATTATAAATTTACTTGCTCAAAATTTTCAAATTATTATCCTAGCAACACAGATAGTGAACTTTACCAATAATGATGAAACAGAAATAGGTTTTCAATATTACACTAAGGATTATAAATTATTCATATAGTCTTTAAGACTTGTTTGTACATTAATCACTAGAATTCAAATAATCTTCTATTAGTAAAAATGGCACATATTTATACTTTACACAGGGTAGCAAAGGCAAACATATTTAGCATCTAGGCAGAACAGACAAATGGGTAAGGATACAGATTTAAACAATATATATTAAGAGTTACTTATGGCAAACTGGAGAATAATGTTTTTAATTTAAATTTTAAAACTGAAAAGCATTGGGTGGGTCAAAGAAAACTTTGTGCTCTCTCTTAAAACTGTTTTATCTATTTACAAAGAATTATTGAGCTGACGTAGGACTCAACACAGTGTACACGGCACAGCGCTAGGTACCTGGGGAATTTTTTGGAAAGTCCTGATCATCACTTTCCTAGAATCTCATTTTCCTTCAGCCACACTATCCCTTTGAGTTCCTATGGTCTCAAGGTCTTCACATATGACTAATCTCACTATCCCCTATGGATTTCCTGTAAACACTTATTTACACCTGTAATTAAATAAATGTTTCTGCAATGTCTGTGTTTAGCATTTGTTGCCCTTACTATTTGCAAAACTCCTGGAAAGCAAGGACCATGACTGTCCCATGCATTATTACAGGCCCCGGGCACACTGTGTCAGACACTTAATACAATCTCATTAAATAGTCCCCTTTTCAAGGATTCAAAAAGAGAGCAGACAAGTAAAATGGTGACAGGTTTGGCTAGGGCTCTGTTACTGTTATAAGGGTATAGAGGAGGGTCCGAAAAGGCTGTCTGGAGCAATGATCTTCGAACTTTTGATGACACATCCCTCTCAGTGTGAAATCTTGGTGTTGCACTCGTAAGTGTGTATGTATGCATGCATGAATGCATCTATGTATAAGTAAAATACAACTATAACTTCAATACAATGCACACTGTAAAACACAAAAATAGAACATAAAATAGGATGAGGTAAAGACAAACTACTTTTGAGAAAACTATGTGTTTAAATCTTTTTTTTTTAAATTTTGGTTAAATATTTTATGATATAGCCATTTGAAAGAGCAGATCAAAGTCAGTTTACTTCCAGATAGTGTTTTAATGATTGCCCTAGCTGAGAAAGAGTCATTGTTCTAAGACATATATCATTGGCTCTACTTACTAAATAATGGTATACATTTTTAAATGACATCTACCAATTATGCAAAGGTTTTCCTTAAAATTCTCCTGGTAAATTTAAATTTCAATCTGCCTTGATGTCTTAAGTGTAATATATATATATATATATATATATAAAATTAATATGTAATATTATATATATTATATATTATATTATATATTATATTAGTAATATATATTATATATGTAATATTATATATTTATTTATTTATTTATTTTTGAAAATTTGGTCTAAAACCTACTAAAACTATTTCAAAAATTTTAAAACAAGGCTAAAGAGATCTGTATTTAAGTTTGAATGTGTGCACAGAAATGAGGCTTTAAAAAAATTTTTTTAAAAGATACACATATCAATCTTGGTGATAAAATTACACAATAATAGAACTATTTCCAAACAATCATTTAAAAATGCTCTTTTCAGAGTGCCCTTTTCTTTTGCTCATTCAAATCTCACTGTTATCTCAAAAGGACAGGTTGTGTTTATTTTTTTAACTATAACTCCTGGTAAGAACCTACTAAATATGTACTGACAAACACTTGTCTTCACATGAAATGTTAGTGAATCGGGAACTTTTGTGTGTTTTTTTGTAAAAGAAAAGATAAATTCTTTGGTCTGACAACTTATTTAAGTGCAGTGCAATTATATAACCTACAAATCTCTGGGTGGTACAAAAGATGGTCACTTATTTCCATGTAGTCCCAGAATTCTTCTATCTAAAATAATGTAATTGCAGTCAACATAACCAGCCAAGTCCAAACTGCCAAGGGCAGAAAGGACACAATTGAGCTTCCCATTGCATCTCCCACCCTTCCCTTGGAATTCCTCATATGTACCTGATATACTAGATGAATAAGTCCATAAATATTAGGAATGTTAAGGTCTTTTTTTTTAACTCCTTAGGAAAAAGGTTCCAAGTTCTAGGATTTGCTTCTTATACTCCAGTGGTTCAAATCTCGTACTTCCTGGGGGCATGTAACCCTTCATGGACCATTGCTCTGGAGAAGACAACTTATAAAAGTAATATTTATGTTCCTAGGTAGTTTTTCACAAGGATCTGGTATATTTCAGCTAATACCACTTTGATTTTTAAGTTATTCCTGAAATTTAGATAAATCAAAAAGCTGACATAAATGTATTTGTACCAATGTTAAAAGTGTGATGACTGTAGAAAGCAGTCAGCATAAACAGTAAATGCCACATGCAAAAACAATCATTTGAAAAAAAAACTCCAGAATTATGTTGAATCCTTTCAAAACTGTAATCATATTTTTTAGAATAGTCTAGACAATATGAAGACTACATAACCCTATGGTTTGATTATAGGATATCAATTATGATAATGAAAAGTTAAGAAAATTCATGGAATTAAGATACCAATATATTTTAATCTAAAAGTAACTCTGAATAATATTGGTAAAGAAATACTTGAAAAAGAATGTCATCCCCATAATAAAAGATACTAGTTAAAATAATATCACTTTTAGCTTTGAATTAGAATAAATGCTTTTAAATTGTAAGATCCACTCCTGAAGAAACTGTCATCTCAAGCATCCCCAGTGGCAGGGAAACAGCCATCGAGGAGGCAAAATGGTAATGAATATCAAAATGCCACAGAACCCCACATCACCTCTGCCACTTTGGGCAAGTTCTCCTAAAGAAAAATCTACAAAGGTAAAAATAAATGTAATGTTATTTAGAACAGGGAAAAACTGGAAGCAACCTAACAGTTTAACAAAATTATTTTTATAACTATACTCCTTTCCCAAGACAAGGTCAGTTCAAAGTACACAGAAGCCATGAAACATTTACTATTTGAATGAGTTAAAAAAGAAGCTTCACTAAGCATTTAGGCACTTTTTTGGGGGTACTCACTAAAAACACACTAGACCTGAAATTGCCCAATTTAAATTATGATCATTTCCAGATCCATTACATTATACAATAATATTCTCAATATATGAAATAGGTAATGTGTACATTCAATAAAATTATCATCTCAAAGTACTAAGTTTCATTCCTTTCTTTATTTAAATAATAAATTAGAGTTTTGGTATCTATATTCATAGGTCAGAGACTTTTTACTAGAGAAGAATTTTTATTCTTATCATTTATTTATAAACTATCTACTAATCACCCTGAAATTTAAAATGAGAGACTGTTATTCTATTAAAATAAACTTTATTCTACTTTAAATGTAAGAGTTTATGCTAAAAGATCACCTTATAGTTTACACATGTTGTAGTCTATAGTATGCGTCAATGTAAGCATACATGTTTGGAATAACATGTCAGTCTCGCTATCATTACTATTGCCAGGGTAGTGTTGAAAAGACCATGTGTACTCAGTGCAAATAGAAAATGCTGATGCTATTCACCACAACTGTAAAAAGGGTAATTAGTTTCACATCCTATAACCTTTCGAAAGGCTTTCCGCCACCTGCCCCTTACTATTCAATTTTTTTTTCTGGTTGCTAAGAAGAGTTTAAGTTTTGATTTTGACAATTTAGTTATTATATCATATACTAATTTTGAATTAACAGCCTGTTATTTATTAAAATGAAGTTACTGTTTATAGACTGGGTTTGACTTGTTCAATGGATTACTTCTGTTTTTGAAAATTCTCCTTACTGCTTGTTATTCTTCTCCTTAGGGATTCTTAAATATTTTGATGACATCTGAGTAAGAGTCATTCTTTTCCTCATTCCTTCTTAGCACTTCTTAGTTGCTAGGCTTTGTGCAGCACCTAGGAGCATAAAGTTGATCAACAAAATCCATGACCTTCAACAGCATCCAATTTAGTCAGGGAGAGCTAGACAAAAATGGATTCAGAACCATTAGAGATTGGAGGAGGAACTGTTTAATTCTCTGTCAAAGTAGAACTCTTTCCAGAATTGGAGACACAGGAGCTAGGTTTGATAGTTACTGCTCTAATCTTACGGTGTGGTATCTCTCCTTGTCTTCCAATTATTAAAATGGCATCATACAACTATCACTGGCAAGTTAGGCAAGTTCCTTTACCTTAAATTTTTTCTTTAGCCCTAGTTCAGTTCAATGATCTAAATGTAAGTGTAGGCTCTGTCCTGAGGCAAAAACTGGAGATTTAAGATAAGTAAAATAGTTCCTAGCCTCAGGAGCTCAATCTAGTTGGGGAGAGAGAGACAAGATAATAGTCAATTGCAAAATATGTTGATAACAGATACCACAGAGTGCTTCGGGAGCTCAGAGAAGAATAATGCCACTAGGAAAATAGCTTTACTGCAAAACCTGTAGTTGAGCAGTGTCTTAAAAGTACCGTTAACACTGATTTTTTTTCTGTCATTAACCATATACGTATTTCACCATAAAGGTATTTCTAGCCTCAACATTCACGATGTGTCCCATGAGTAGATAATTCATTTAGACATTTCTTTATTGTTGAACAGTCCCACTGGAGCAGCTGATGTGCTAAATCATTCACTGGATCAATCAGTAACTTATTACAGGTAAATTTCTAAAACTGGAACTGTGGGATCAAAGACATCAACATTTTTAGTGCTACTGATACATGTAGCAGGTATATTCTTCTATTTACTTCCATGTATTCTCTTTTCAGAGAGCTCTTGCTTCACAGGACATTCTGAGTAGGTAGTTAAATCAAGCAGCCCGTGTTCTGTGGCCACAGCTGTTGGGACCAAGGGTAAATGCTGACCAAAGCTTAGCCCATCAGTCTCTCTCTCCAAGGCATCAGTAGTTGAAACGAGTATGTTTCTGCAGAGCACAGAGATGCAGAAGAGGCCAGTCTGAGGGCAAAATTGTATAACCGTTCTGGTTCTGGGCCCCTGTGAAGCCAGATGAACTTACTGTTCCCTTGGCTCTAGGAAATATCTTTTTATTGTCCTCATACAACCCTCTTTTCTCTAAGTTATAGTGGGATTCTTCAATGCTTTGCAACAAAATTTTCACTAAACACACAGTGTCAAATGGTTTTCCCATAGTTTGCATCAATTTACACTGTCATCTAAAGTTTTATTGTCATCTGAAATTTATAAGGGTGCCAGTCTAAAATATAACTATTCAGGAAATTTTTGCCAATGTAATAAAATAATATTTATTTGTATATTTCTTTGATTGTCAGTTATATAAAAGTTGTTCCTCCTGTATTAGCCATTTGTGGGTGTTTTTTTTTTTAACTATTCGTTCATGTTCTTTGACAATTACTAACTATCTAAGGGCTTCTTCTTCTATCTTCTTCTCTATCTTCTTCTCTTTGAAATTTTATTTCTATACCCCCTCTGCTACTGCAATATTTAAGTTTCATATCTGGGTTAATGCAATATCTTTCTCATTAAGAAAATTGAGCATAAAAGCTAAGAATGTAGGATTGAAGTCAGAATGGATCAGGGTTTTAATTCTAGTTTATTATTTAATTATTAGTGAAACTTGAAAATAATATGTATCTCATAGCAAGAGTTTTATTTGTTCAGTGAGGATAAATTCCACTTTCTCTAATGTTTAAGGATTAAATAAGAGGATGAATGTACTCTGCATTGTCTGACATTAAGAAAACACTTAAAATTCATATTATAATTCCAATAGTTGTACTTTAAATGCACTTACACTTGTTCAAAGTGAACAATGCATTTGTTGCAGCTATAGAAAAGAGCTGTGCAAGAGAGCTCACAAACACAGGTGCAACAGTCGAAGCTGCTTAGGCAACTTGACCCCAGTGCTCATGTGCCTGGCAGGAGTGAGACAGAGATCGTAAACCTTCTGCTCCTTCATATTTTATACAGCATGGTCCCTAAATGCAAGCAAAGTGATTATTTCCTCTCAGGCCCAAGCAAAGAAGCATCAGTCTCTTCTAACCCTGGGGAAAAAAATAACATGCACTGGGTTGAACTTAGTGAGAGAGTGGATCTCCAAAGCTATGCTATCTTCCTAAGGGATTTCTCAAGGACCTTTTTTATTTACTTGATGCAAGTATTACTTTATGTGCTGCCTTTAGAATCTGAATATCAAGAATAAGATGGGACTTAACTCTATTGTGATGGTAATGACAGAAGAAAAATTCTGCCTGCTGTGGATAAAGAGGAAGATGATGATAAAAAAGAAGAAGAATTCAGCTGGCCTTGGATATCGTTCCCACCAGTTTCCACTATTTAAACTCTCAGTTATCCTTTAGACTACAAAACTGAAGATCTATTCCTTGAATGTTTAAAATGATTCAAAGATTCCTTATTCTTTATAGGATACAGTAAAAATGTCTATGCAAGCCAATATCTCCATTCTCAAATCCTGCCCCACCTTAGCTCAAATTCTGCACTCAGCTACGAGCTCTTCCCAGGCCCACTGTGTCTCCCTGCTTTTGCTGCCTCAGACTAGAATTCCCAGCCCATCTCACTCACCTGTAAAGTCAATTACCTGCTCCTCTGTCTCCTGCATTCTTCCTCCACAATGACAACAATCACACAGATGCAACTAATTAGTTAACAGATTTTACCTGAGCACCATGGCACATACCATGTTTAATCATTTTCCTCATCCAGAATTTAATAAGAGCAGGTAGACGTGCAAAAAGCGTTCCTTTGGAGGTGATGAGTATGTCCATGGCAAAGGCTAAGGCAATGGTTTTGCGAGTGTATACTTATCTCCCAAACTCATCAAGTCATACATATTAAATATGTACAGCTTTTTGTATGTCAGTCATACTTCTATAACGTAATTTTAAAAAAAGGTTTGTTAAATAAATAAATGTTAGGTGCAAATGAATGTAGGGATGAGAGTGTGAAGTGTGAATGGGAGAGATCAAAGAAAAATTTATCCTGTAGAGAAAAGGCTAATAGTACTCCAGGATTTCACTGCCACAGTAGCAAATATTTTAACATTCCTGGGATTATTACTGATACTTTGAAGAGAATATCACAACTATCAACGTCACCTTTAGCACTAAATGGGTTTTTGAATATTATACCCTTTAATACCAATGATAACCCCGTAACTTCTAAGAAAGCAGGCAAGTATATTTAGAGAGAGTTAAGTAACTTGCCTAGATACCTCCAGGTAGCCAGGATGTGAGATGGAACTCAGTCTAGGTCTGCTTGTGCTCTTAACCACTGAACTGAAATGCCTTCTCATGCTAGCCCACCAAACTCTGATTTTGAAAAAAAAAAAAAATTGTCAGTACTAAGTCCTGAAAGAAAAGTAAACACAACATGTGATATGGTTTTTCCAGCAGTAGTTGAACATGAAATGATCCTGATGACAGGCTTTCCGCAATTGCCAATAATAAAGTATAATAAGAACACATGCCTTCTCCACTGGGTCATCTGGATTCTTATTCTTTGTGTCTCAGGATATATGAGACCTCCCCGAATAAGCATTTTCTGATGACCCGATCTAAAGTTTGCTGCCCTAAAAATCCCTCTTTAACACACCATGTTTTGTCCTCACACATTTGTCACCATTTGAAGTTACACTGTTCACTTATTTGAGTACTATGTCTGCACCCTTTACCATGTAAGTTTCACTAAAGACCTTGCCTGTTGTATTCTGTGCCCTATCCTCCACATCGACAACAGTGCCCAGGGTAGAGTAAACGTTCAATAAATATTTGATAAATGATCACAAGGTTACCACTGATAACAGTAACATAACCAAAGAAAGAATTTCTCTGAGTTGGAGAAGGTTGGTGGAGTGAGGGGAGCTCAGGAAAGGGAGGCCGGGTAAGCAAACACAGGTTCTATGTCACCAGCAATGTCCACAGAAGAGGGTGCATTAACCCACAACATGAATTACTGTCCAGATGACAATTGTTCCCTAGAGTAGAACTATATTTGTGCTTTAGGCTGTCTTTCCTTAGTGCTCCTCCCCCACTTGCTCTGGGCTCCAAAGCAACATTATGATTATTATTTTACTTCTATAAATATAAATATAAGAAAGAGAACATATGAACTAAAAGACACAAAAATCTAACTGGCTTGGCAGTTGTATTTTTTAAAAGGTTAGGCATTTATAATGAAAAATAGTTCTGTTTCTTACTTCCTTGGTTATTGCGGGAATCACTTCAAACCTGCTCTTCCCCTGAGCACAATGAAAGTCACATCTGTGAGACTTTAGGGTGACACCCAATGTTACACTCCTCATATGGGTTAACAAATGTAGGAAGTCAGTAGACCTTACCCCATATCTTTGCATCTAACATGCAATTCTCAACATTAGTCATTTCTGCAATTCAAGTTTTTTGACCCTGAATAAACTGCTTAACCTTTATGGGCCTCGGATCTTCTCTGTGAAATGAGGGTGTTCAAATGAAGATCCTGACAGCTGACACAGTTCATGAGCCAAATGGATCACAATGACCAAAAATAGTTAACTTCAAAAAATAGATTATAAATCTGTACCTCAAAAGCCAATAGAAAGACTCAATTTAGAGGTTAGACAGAATGTGGCAATAAAACAAGGGGGAGAAAAAGGTAAGAATTTAACAGCTGTTTATTCTCTCTGTAGTCGACTTATTCACTTCTAAGTCAAGTCAGGCAGCATTCCAGCATAATGTGTCAAAGCAAGAAACAGCAAGACTTGACTATTTGTGCAGAACTAGTGGTGGGTTGATCTGTCTACTCAGACTGTTCTGTTACAGATTTGAATTACTCCAAGCACTTTATTCAGCATTTCCAATCTGTCATTTATGTAATACTTTATAAGAAATAACTCTTTACATATTTACAAATATAAATATAAACTTGTCATTTAGTAAAATTTTAAAGTTGTGCTGAAGGATTGAAAAACATCATGCAAAGAGCTTGAAAAGCTGTAAGTAGTCTCAAAACTCACTGAAATCTGAAACCTTTCCCTACCTTTGCAGAAAGCAATGCTTCATAGCAGATCTGAGAACTCAGCATATTCTAAACTCATTACCACAAGACTCTGGGCATGGTGCTGGGTCTCACCACTGACAATGTTTGTGAATGGAAGTGCACACCTTACCCTGGGCAATATGGAACAGTAGGTCCAAAAAGCACATCCCTTCAGGTAAACTACACGTCGTATGGCCATGTTCTCCTTACCCTCTGGTACAGTGGTTGGCACTGAGGTAGGTGCTCCAGGGCCTGTCCCTGCTGACCACTCCTCTTAACCAGTTTCAGAAAGTGTAACCCTCAGTTTCTTGTCAGTGGTTGATGGAACAAAGTGTTTTCAATATGTTTTGAACACCTTGTGGCTTTATTATTTAGTTACTTGAAAAACGCAGTCAAAAACATATTAGAAATATGCTTATGAATGAAAATAAATGACTAGGTACCTCCCAATACGCACAGAACACAGATAAATTCTAACTGGATATTCACTTAAAAATATACCATCATAACTCTGAGTAATAATAAAAATAGTAAGAAAATTCAAATGCTAGAGAACATGAGAATTGTCCAGATTTATCCAACTCAACTCAACTGCTTAAGTAACCACATCCCAAGTATACAGATGCTCACATACTTCACACCCATTCACCCACAGGCTTTTTAAGGTTTGCTTTTACATTATCTCTTTTTCCTCCAAAATTTAGATTGCTTATGAACAAAGAACTTTTGTGAGTAAAAATTTCATCTCAGTACAAGATTAGTTTAAAAATTTTTATAGATGCTGCTAAGGAAAATTTTAGGCACACATACATCTCTTATTATTGAAAAATATGCTTTTTAGAGTTAGTATATGCCTAATCTAAGGATGTATATTAAAAAATACTTAAAATAGTAATGATAAAGTATATAGACCAGCAAATGCAAATGGTAAGAATTTTAAAGTCAACTACCATTAATACCAAGAACCCACAACTGTCAGTCAGTTCTAAAAACCTGTTCTTGAAGTAAGAACATGAGTCCTTGACCAATATAAGGATTTACCTAATTTTATGCTATCATTAAACAAAGAAAACTAAACAAGTAGAGTCTATTAGCAATGACCTTTCCCAGCCACTGACATGAATGTCCAAGATGACAGCTGAACAGCACAATTAGAAGGACTAAAGCTGCGTAAGCGAAGCTTGTCCTTGTAGCCTTCCTATAGCAAATAAAAATGGCAGACCCAGCTAGACTCTCAGAGCCCTGGCGCTGTGGTTTAAATGACAGAAAAACTTACACGAAAGAAGTATCCAGCATATAGACAGCCCTCTTTTTGTTTTTCACTTTTACATTTTAGCACACAGTTTTGAGGAAGGGGATACAATGCTGCTTTACAAAGGACATAGAAGTCCCTTGTTTGAGCTACCAGCCTCTTAGCCACACAGAAAAATGTCAGTCATCCATTTGTTAGCACCAAAACCTCCTTCTACTGCTTACAATATGCAGCACACATTTTAACAGGCTGTTGAAACAGAAAAACAAAGGAAGCCCTTGAAATAGAAGCAGATCTTCCTAGCTTTGCCCCTTCCTTTATCAGTGTGCCTGCATGCCTGCCGTTAAAGCACTGTCACATTGTTTCCACATGCTCGGGCCCTTGAAACTTGTGCAAAAGCATTGCAAAATTACAGTACATAAACATCACATTTCAAAACATGAGCTAGTGATGGTAGGCAAGTCATGTGTGCCAGAAAAACCATTAATTAAATTATAACCTACAAATGTCCCTGACACGAGGCATTTTCTTATTTGAAGAAAAGACATTGAACACGTGGCCAAGGGCGTATTTCAAAAAGAATTTCGGTAAAATTCACTGAGAAACCATTAAAAATGACTGTCTTTTTGCCACTTTCAGGGATCATAAAACAATTTTACAGGCACAAAAATTTTTAAGAGATTAAAGACTAATTCTTTCGTTTTTGCAACATCGACATTTAATAGCACAGGCATAATTGAGCTGCTTAAAATCAATTCAACGAAAGTGTGTGATACTGGAGATTTCTTGTAAAAGAGCTTATAGCTCCTTTTCCTCAGACCACATGGAGATAATGCCCCATACCAAACATAGTATAAACTAGATATACAGTACCAGGGTTACTTACCTTATAAAAGCTGAATTTATTTCTCTTGGTTAGAAGCCACGAAGATAAAACTCCCTTCATTTATTCTTCCAGCGAGCCAAATCTAGCCTCCTATTAACCCAGTCCATTGCAGATAATTTCACACAACACACGCTCCCCTGCTTTCCCCAGTTCCCAGCCCAGCAAGGATAATCACATTCCGGCGGGGAGTGAACAGATGGTGGATTCCATGGTAACCAGCCCTCCTAAGGCGATTGGAAGAAGTGTATGACTACTGCTTATTGGGTAACAATTGCTGTCTTTGTGCTCCAGCCTTGCAAAACCTAAATGAAGGAACATATAGCCACTCACATGCGCAGGGCTTGCCTAGCAGGTGTTTGGCTATTTAAACAAGGTAATGCAGGCCAATAAAAACTTTACAATGAGTCTATCTTGGGTGGTACAAAGTCGGAACATTTCAGATAGTGTCCACTGCTCATTCAAGGACAAAGGTCATCAGAAGCTAACTTCACAAACAGAAACAAAACTTGAAAGTTAACTTGAAAATTTATGATAAAGCATTCTAGAAATCTAAGCTGCACCAGCAAGTCATTTTCTGATTTACATTCTACATCAAAAGTAAAACAGGTTTTACATTTACAAAGTTTTTTTTTAAATAAAAACAATTTTCAAATTTGCAAAACTATAGTGTCTTAGTTTGAAAACAAAAGTATTCTAAAGCAATTGTTCTATAAATCATGTAATAAGTTTTGGAAAAAAACTTGTAGTAATTCACTTTTTACTGTTTGTTGATGAGGTAAGGGAAGGCTATTGAATTTTAAATTTTCATTAGAGCCTTACCCAATTATAGGATGGAAATCTCTTGCTATGTACTTACTCGTTTTTCTGCATCATAAAAGTTAAATGCTGATTCAGCAGGAAAAGGGCTTTCACCCAATCGTTGTAATCAATCAGAAAGAAGTCCTTGTAAGAGCAAAATGGCTGAAAACCAGACACACCCCACCAAAACCAACCAATGGAGGCAACGCAAAAATCTAAAACAGGTAAGTTCTATGAATTCAAAAAATCTATTAAAAATGACCTTTTAAAGAGGCAAGGTCTATAGCCATCCTACCCTGAACAAGCTCAATCCCATCTGATCTTGGAAGCTAAGCAGGGTCGGGCCTGGTTAGTACTTGGATAGGAGACCACCTAGGTGCTATTGATGTAAAAAAATTAAATAAATAAGGGATTGTAAGCTGACAATGTCCTTGCAATCTGTGAGGTCAACCAAGGGTTGCCTCGCCTAAAAAATAAAAATAAAAAAATAAATAAATAAATAAAATAAAGGGGCAAGGAAAAGAAATATTTAGGACAAGCCTAAAGCAGAACTAACGACACAAAAATGGTAAGCTGTGACTAGACTTGTAGATATGAATTGCCTCCTTGTTTTGTAATTACCCCTTATCTGAAATTTAGGGTTTCTTTTCTTGGCATGAATAGAAATGAGACATAAATATTGATAGGAAAAAAATTTATTACTTGCAGGTGATAGGATTCAATTCCTAGGAAAAAAATTCAAAGAAACCAAGCAAGGTATTATTTATAGTACCAGAAATTTAGTAAAGTGGCCAAATATATCAATATACAGTAATTCCTTTATAAGAACAAAATGCATCTGAATATCAATAAAAACAAGTTTACTAACAACAGCAACATAAAATATATGACACTTGAGAATAATATTATCAATAAATATGTGTGATATATGTAGAGAAAAAAATGAACTCCCTTTGGGAGAAAAAAACTAAGTGGAGAGACATAATGTAATGCTGGGTATAAAGATCTATTTTTAAAAAATCAAGTCTTCCCAAAAAACTTCTGGTCATCTAGTAAAGTTACACACACACACACACACACACACACACACACACACACACACACAGTCTTCTAGTAAAATTTTGAACATACTCTAAAAAATTCAACAAAGTGAATCTGAAGGTTATTTGGAATAAAAAAAAGATGAACATACCAAAGAAAATTCTGTATGAGAAGAGTAATGGCTAAAAGAACTATCAAATTTTTTAAAAAATAAATGTTTATTTAAATTAGTTTCAAGGATATAGTACCTTGGTTGGCATCTATAATATTCATAAAATGATCCCCCCAATTGCTCCCTCTCTCCCCTGGCCCTCCACTTAGCCATCATATTAATGCTTACTGCATTCCCTCTGCCATGATCCCCATGCCCAAATATCAACTACTAATTTAAGAACTATCAACTTTTAAAAACACGATATGCCATAAATGTGCCAACACATCTTGCATTTATAACTCCAGACTGTACATTTAACTACCAATTAAATATCTCTACCTAGCTGTTTAATAAATATCTAAAACATAGTATTCTCCAACTCAGCTCCTGATTTTCTCCCCAGACCTGCTCCTCTCATATCTTTACTTTTTTTTTTTTTTTTTTTTGAAATGGCAACTTTAGCACTCCAATCACTCAGGCTAAATGCCTAGAAGCCCATCGCTGACTCCTCTTTCTGACACCTCGCATTCAACCTGACAGCTCATGTTGTGGGTTATTTCTTCCAACCTGGCCCCTTCATACCACCTCCACTACTCCCAAATGATCTAGGCCACATTGTCTCTCACCTGGCTTCTTTATTAACTTCTCAATTAAACTCTCTGCTTCCACTTTGCCCCCTATAGGTTGTATAATCTAAGTAGATAATGCCAATTCTCTTCTCAAACCTGACTTTCTCATTGCACTGAGAATAAAAGCCCCAATCTGTATGGCCGCTTAAAGAGTCCTTAGCAACCTGATCTACCCCATCCTATTAAATCACTTATCTCCTAAACCCTCATCTACTACAACCCTCCTTTGCCTTCCCTGAGCTCTCTAAGGCAGTGTCTGACATTTTGTACCGTCCTCTGAACTTTCTCAGTAACTTGGACAGTGATGGCATTTACCACAGGCCAGTATTATCTGTACACATCTCCCCCTCCCAATTGTGAGTCCCTCAGGGCTGGGACCATGCCACTCTAAAGTCTGTGCTCCCGAAGCCAAGCAAAGGTCCTGGTACATAGTGAGCACTTATCGAATCTGCTGACTGAATAACAGTTTGCTGCAGAATTCTTTATTCCAGTGCATATTTAGAGGCAGTCTAAGAAACTAATAATAGATGAACAGTTATGCAAATAAGGTGTACAACTTGATAGAATATCATGCAGTTATTCAAAATATGGTTATAAAGACTGTGGCAAAAGGGAATGTTGATGGCAGATTAATAACAATTACAATTAATTAATAACAATGTACTATTTACTGAGTCCTCAGTATCTGCAAGGCACTATAATAAGCACTTTCTAAATATTTTATTTAAATCTTACAGGGACTAAGAAGTACTATTAGTATCTTCACTTTTTAGATGTGGAAACTGAGACTCAGGAATTAAGCTCTTTATCCTCTGACTCATCATTGAGATGAGAAACTCATCATTGAGATGAGAACCTCATCTGAGACCAGAGCTTAGGTCCACCCTAAGGCCTATAGACAAAAAAAAAAAAAAAGGAAACACTGGCTCCTTTCTCTTGATTAGTTTTTATATATTCGAGAAACAAGGACTTTGATCTTTAGAAATAGCTAACAAGCTAAAACAATGATACATGTAGGTAAGCAGCAAAGATATACCATACAAATACGTCATTCTGTAAAAATATCAACATTTTGAACATTCTTTTTCATATTTTAAGAGCTGATATAAGTCAGAATGAAAAGTATAACAATCCAGGTTTTGTACTCATAAAATCCAATGTTAAACAGCTTAATCCTTGTAACTCAAAAAAAATATCCTGAAGGACTAAAGCATTCAAACAACTGTTACTTTAGATCAAATTTACTCAAAACTGCTTAAGTTCTACAAGATTTCCTTTGTGAGGAGAGAAAACAAATTCAGCAAAAACTTAATGATCTGCTGAACCCTTATTGTTGAAACCTAGGAATTTATTTATGGCTTCTATTCTAGTCTTATAAAATCAATTCTCTCTAACCTAATTTATAGCTTGCTACCCCAAGTCCAAACCCCAGAAAGTGGAAAGTATTGAAAACAGAGTAGCCAAGCTTTGTGGGCAAGGGCCCTTTGAGACTAGGAATGAGGTGTATCTACTTGTGAACATTTAAAGATGTTCGAGTTTGAGTTTGGTTGTGTGACAGGGTGTGTGTGTGGGCTGGATGGTGTGTGTATGTATGAGTCACAGGTGGGTGTCAGAAAGAGGAGTCAGCGATGGCTTCTAGGCATTTAGCCTGAGTGACTGGAGTGGTAAAGTTGCCATTTCCAAATAAAAAAGTAAAGATGTGACATAAAAGGGTATGGTGAAAAGCTTCTTAATCCATCCTGTAAATTATATCTAAATGCTTTGGGTTCTTTTCTGGGATAAGCAGAGGATAACCGGTTGAATATGGGGCAAATCACTATTAATTAATGTTATAAACATAGAGTTCCAAACTCTGGGCTGGAGAGGATACCCTGATAAAAATTTTGTCCCATAGCATATTAGTGAGATAAGTTCTAAGCTACAACTACTAAGCTTTGAAGCTTTCATCTAAGAAACAGGAATAAAATATCTGGCACCTTCCCCTCAAAACAATATGAGATTACATTAAGTGAACTCTCTGAATGCCTGGTAAACTATACAGCTGTAAGAAATTTTAAACATGTTTAAGGGGAATAAACAACGGTTTACTCTGAGTCAAGAATAACAAAGGATAACTGTCATGGAAAAAAGCCACCAAAGTCTCTTTCAAAAACAAAACCAAATAACAAAAAACACCTTGGCTTCATTCATATTCTTGTCAAACCATCTAATTTCGTTCACACTTCTCAAAAGGTGGGAACTCTACAATCACTGCCTCCACTTCCTCACCTCTTAGCTCCTCAGCCCACCTTAGTCAGACCAACACACATCGGACACTTCCCACCAAGACCAGCAGGGACATTTGCAGGTCACCACTCAGCACTTGTATCCCTGGAGTTCTCCGAGTGCCATTCTCAGTGCTGACCTTGTTCTCGTCGACATACTTTCCTCCTGGATCCCTGGTGACCAGCTCTCCTGGTTCTCCAATGCTCTCTCCAGGAACTCCTTTCTTCATCTCCCTAGCTTCTCCCTCCTCCATCGCATCCAATCAATCAGGTAAGATCACTAAATGCTCACTGAATGAACGTTCATATGACAAACCACAAGTAACTACGTTTAGATATTACATAGCAATTCACTGGCAAATTATAAAGTTATCTGTTCAAACATGGAATCTCACTGACTGAACAGAAGCTTTTGTTTTATAAATCAGAAAACAAGCTAAATAATATCTTACTGAGTATATGGTTGGAAAGAGGTAAAAGTAAAGACCTTATCATCCCTCCAGAGCTTGACCAGTAAACGGTTTTGTAGGAATGTATACTTCCCTGCCAAGTCTCATTTCTGCTTCAGGTCCTTTGCACTTGCAGTTCCTTCTGCCTAGAACATGTTCACCCAGATGTTCCTCTTCCTTCCACAACACACCTCTTGCAAGTCTGCACTTAGATGCTACTTCCTCAGGTAAATCTTTCCTTCCTCACGACTGTCTCTATTGCTTTCTATCTATCCTAGTACCTCGATCTGTTTCTTGTTATTTAATAGCATTTATCACTGCCCAAGATTATATCAAATGTTTCTTTTTCACTCATTTTACTTTCTGGCTCCCTAGAAGGTAAACTTCATGAGGACAGGGGCTTTGTTTTGTTTACCAAGGAACCCCAGTGTCTGGCAAAAAAATAGGTGCTCATTACCCCTTTGCTGAAAGAACAAATGAAAAGAATAAAAAATGGCAGAAAAATGAACGAAAACAATGCTAAGTCTGGGCTTCTCAAGGAACCAGTATGCAAGAAGCTTATTTTCCAGGACTAATGAACTTTACTTATCAGCTACCACAGTGTCTCCAAGACAAGAGAACAAAACAGAGCTCAAAGATGCCCGACAGCCTAGGAGAATATGAAGGACCTTACAGAACTTACTGACATTTTGTATGCTTTCTGGAGAAAAACTGAAAAAGAGCTGTCCACCTTAGCAAGACTATAAGTCTAGTTAAAAAAATTTTTTTTCATCTTCTTTTTTCAGTTTCCTATTTACTTGCTCTCCAGGGTGGCTGGAGAATGACTGCCTGTTGACATTGATGCTAGATTTCCATTTTCCCTGGCTATGACTCAGACTTTACACTCATGACCTAACCCTGGCAGTCATCAAAATTTCACCACTATTCCAATGAGCTCACACCATGGAGCTTTTCTCTTGAAAGCAGGTGTCTGCAGACATGGGAGCCTATTACAGCCAGTCTAGCACCCAACTATATTCTCTTCATGGGTTCCACCTTTATTGTCTATCACTGGAGGGCATGGCTGTCACCAGGGGGCTGCCACCTGCTTAGGGCAACATCAGCGGTACACCTTTGCCAAAGCTAGAAGAAATGCTGACCCCATGCTTAAAGAAAATTTATAAACTAGTAATGCATATTTATTACAAAAAGTTTTTAAGAGGTCAAGCAAAAAAGATAATTCATGCAGCTTACTCTCGTCACTCAAAGATAACCCCTAGTAATATCTTGGGTTACTTATTCCAGATTATTTCCTGAACATTCATACATCTATAAAAATGGATATGTTACAAATATTTAATTTTTACAACAGTGTACTGTATATTCTGCTTTATCCTTTTATTGAACACTAGAGCAATTTCAGATACACACTCTGTTAAACATATTTGTAAGTATATTTAAAATATGAGGTGCAAATAATTTTAACTGCTATGCTTACTTTGGAAAAAATCTCTACTTTGTTCTAGTTACTGCTTCCAAATATTTCCATTAAACAATAAAAATAGTTAAATGACAAAAAAGGTGTTTTTACGAATTTGTTTTTACAAATTTATAAATTACTGAACGAAGGAAAATGAAAATCACTAACAAAATCACCATGTAGACATAATCGTGATTAGCATTTTGATGCATTTCCTTAAAAGCTTTTGTATAACACATATCAGGATTTGGGTTTTTTCTGAACATTGTATTCTATAAGAAATTTTATAAAATCATTTCAAGTTTGCTTCATTTTTTTCCTCAATCACAAGAGGGTAGTTGGGATTTAAAAGAAGACTACAATATGTAATTAAGCTACTTAACTTATTTTGTAGGAATTGGCACTTCTCAGGAACATAATTTCTTAATGGCCCAATAAATATCAGTATGTTTATTTCAAGTTTCCTTAAGTAAATAAAACTCTGGCCAAAAAGACTTGACCTGATTCAAAAGAAACTTTTTTACTTTTAGCTAATGTACAGGTTTTGCCGGCATGTTGAGCTATTCACTGTTCAGTCACTGTCTGACTTTCTAATAAGGCTTCCAACAGCTTCCTAAGTGCTGTTCAATTTAGAGGATTTTCAACTGTTAGCTGAATGCTGGATGAAAATCATGAATTTTAAGAAATAATTGGGATGCTATAATTTGGTTCTTTCTTTAAAATCAGACTACAAAGTGTTCAACAGACTGCAATGCCAGGAAACACACACACATTGCCTTTCCCTCTAAAAAAATAAAAACAAACTGCCATTACTAGAAAGAAGATTTATGTTAATTTTGGCTTAAGTTGTATAAGACACTAGGATTTATGATTTTAGGTTAAAGTAGCATGCCTGGGAACAACACAGCCCATACTTACACCCAACAGAATTCAGATGTTCATCGGGGTGGCTCCATATTTTAATGGTTAGCACTTCTGCTTTACATGCAGCAGGTTCTGGGTTTGCACCCCAGGTGGAGCCACAGACCATAACCCAGGTGAGCTGGGTGTGTGCTGTGATCACATGGGGGGAGACGCCCCACCTTCAGAGATCCAGTTCTTAAAAAAAAAAAAAAAAAAAAAAAGGGAGCCGGCAACATCCATAGGTCAAGGGTGGAAGTATGGTGCAGGGGAATTAAAGGGTTGTGGGGGATAGATGTTCACCAAGGAAACACTGAGGCATTCCTAATCTGATATACCTTCATTACCACAAGGAAATAAAGAACTCTTATTTCAGTAAGGTGTACACATTTTCTGAAAGGAATCAGAGAGATATTCAAAGGTTCCTTAGCCAAGAAAGAAGAAAAAATCATTAAATTTCTCGAGAAGTCAAACTCTCTATTTAGTTCCAAGTTATTCAATCAATTCTATTCTATTTAACAAGTATGTACCAAGAATGTTTTGTCACATGCAGATCATAAAAAAATCTTTGAAAGTTATTCCTTGCCCTCATGGACCTCACAGTTTAACACAGTGGGCCTTGGCCAGCAGCATCTTGGCATTCTTAGATTTTAAATTACAAATTCAATTTCTTTAGTAGGCCTATTCAAATTTCTATTTCTTCAGGGTTTGTTTTGTTTTATTCATTTTGTCTTTCAAAGGAATTTGTTTATGTTATTTAGGTAGAATTTATTAGCATAAAGTTATTCATAATAATCAATAATCTTTTTAATGTCTGTAAGTATCCTGATAATGGGACTGTCTTCTACTCACTCCTGATCAGTCTCAATCAGAATATATCAGTTTTATTACATTTTCAAGGAAACAAATTTTATTAAACTTTCAAGGAAACAAATTATTCTGTTGTTTTCCATTGCATATTTTTCATTCTAATGTTCATTATTTCTTCCCTATTTAACCTTTGGTTTAATTTGCTCTTTTTCTAAATTTTTCAGATAGAAACTCAGATCATTGATTCTAAAACTTTCTTTCTAGTAGAAGAATATATGGCTTATATGCCTGTAAAGAGTTACTGGATATATTTTTCTTATTTTATAGTTTTTTGTTTATTTGTTTGTTTTATGGCAAGAGAGTATTCTAAAATACATTACTCCATTATAACTAGAGTCAAAGTCTTTTGTGAAATCCTTTCTCCGTGCTTGCTACAAACTCAATCTTATTAAGAAGATTCAGTGAAACAAAACAAATGAGGGGGGAAAAATTCTTCACTCTGGTAAACTACATGTAGGATTATTGAGCACATATGAAACACAGTAGGTAGTGCAGCTAGATAATTCTGTTTTGAATGAATGATTCCTCTGATACTGGTTTTCAGTTTCCTGCGAGAGACTATAATCCAAACCTTCATAATTTTCAGTGAAAAAAAAATTTATGGGGAAAGTGCAGCAAGGAAGACCCTGAAACAACACGTAAACTGCTCCCATCCAGCAATGTGAAGTTATTTCCTCTACCCTTCCCTTCAGTGATTATATATCTCTATATATGTATATGTATACCCAAACCTTCTCAAGACTGGTAAATTCTCTGCTCTATCCTACTATGTACACAGAATACTATACAAGGTGAGATAAGATGAAATAGGAAGCACAGTTCATACTTGAGACAATTCAAGTAAAACTACAAAAAGAATTTCAGATGGTTTGGATTCTGGAAATGTCAGACGTCAGAATTCTCAGCCAAAATATAAAACAAAGTTGCCACTGCGATATAGTGGGCAAAGAACAGTTTTTTCAATAAATGGTGTTAAATCAACTTGATATCCACATGAGACAAAAAAAAAAAAAATCTTTACCCCTACCTCATATCTTTCACAAAAACCAATTTCAGATGGATCACGTGAAAGGTGGAACAATAAAGCTTCTAGAAATACTCTAGGAAAAGATCTTTATGAACTTCGTATAAACAAAGATTTTTTTAAAAGGAACACAGAGGCCTAACTTTAAATGAAGAACTAAAATTGGACTTCAGTATTCAAAGGACATCACTAAGTGTAAGAAAGGAAGCCTTACAGGAGAAAAAGATAATAGTTGTAACTCAAAATTTGGACAAAGGACTCGTACCCAGAATACATAAATAACTCAAAAAAGAGAATCCAACCTTTTTTATAATGGGCAAAAGTCTTCACAAAAGAAGATCTCCAAAAAACATATAAAAAATTATTAATCATCAGAGATATGCAAATTAATATCCCAAAAGGATACTATCAGACATCTGCCACATGGCTAAAGTTTTTAAAACCAACAAAAAGTATTAGCAAGGAGGTGAAACAACTAGAATACTTACACATCAAGACCATTCTGGAAAACTTTTAGGCAACATCTCCCAAAGCTGAACATATGCATATCCCACCACTTGGTAATTTCTACCAAAAGACATATACAATGTTTATAGTGTCTCTCATCACAATAGTCAATCTCTATCAACAGCAAAATAGAAATAAAATACTACTTACAATAAATAAAATTACTGCTGCACTGTCTAATGGCTAGGCCACAAGCTTTTGCAACAGATAATCTTGGACTTGAATTCTAATTCTGCTATTTACATTGTAAGACTAAATACGTAGATATGAGTATATAACCACATTGAGTCTGCTTTCTCCATCTGAAAAATAGGGTCATTCACCTTTCTTACAAGATTATTTTAAAGATGAGATATAACGTGCATATAACACAAAGCACTGTCTGGTAGGTGCTAAATAAACAGTAAGACTAGGATTTAGGAAATATAACATATCATTTAGGATTAATTACCAATCCCTTTTACATATAAACTCCATTCCTGTAAAATAAAGATAATGTTCCACCTGACCTGCCAAATAAATCTATAGCATTTTTGAGTTGCCAGCTCAGTCATCATGAAACTATATAAAAACCAGGTTGTGGCATTTTATTATTCAGTTACTTTATGAACCCCATATGCAATTGCAGCTGTCAGCTCTAATGCCAGAGGATCAAATGAATTGGAAAGATTAAACAAATGGGTAGAAGAAATACCAAGAAGTGTATAAACGCTGGACCAGGAATCCAATGGGTTCAGTTACAAAGTTGATCCTCAGAACATTATGTGCACTGTGTGTACTCTCTGAGGAGGAACATATGCAGGTTGGGATCCCTGAAACACAGACAGAGGAAATGAGAGGGAAAAACAAAAAACTGTACTACTACAGTTTTTAGCCTAATTCTGAGTCTCCTTTAGTTTTATAAATAAATCTACTCATATGTATTTAGAGAATAAAACATATAGGTCCTATAATAAATTCCACTTTGATTTCTTTTTAACATAAAATAGGTATGTGTGTGGATATGTGTGTATCCAATATTTAGTAGCAACCAGATGCTAAATTTTAAAGGTACAATAAAAATTAGGAGAAATGATTATTTCTAAGTCTAACAAATATTCAATAAAATTATACAGATTTATAAAGAATATTAACTTGTATATGATATAAACTAAGCCAGGGGAAGACAAGAAAAATAAATCCCCTGACATCCTGAAATCAAAATTTCTGATCCAAAATAATTACTTGAAGAACAGGGCTCCAAACTTCCATATTTTGATTTTATATTACCGTTATTTATCTTTCTTAAAATTTATCTTCATACCTTTGAAATTAAAAAAAAAAAGATGTAATTCAAAGTACTCTAAACTCAGTTTCATTCATTCCACAAGGAAGGTCAGTACTCCATCTTGGTGGAAGTCTATGACACAAGGGCTCTAAACAATGGGCATGAGAAACAAGCTTTTTTCTCCTTTTGTGACTGGATGAATTATTGGGAGAATCTCAGGCCATTTCTAATACAGTGAAACAAAGAAACACTTTGGCCAAAGCCTGTGACTTCGTGTTTTTCAGGCACCAGTATTTTCATAGCCCATGCTGGATTTATCTTGTATAAATAGATCTAGTTTTTCACATGAAGCTTTTGGCCTAAAAGAACCTGCCTTAATTAGGGAAGTCTTCTTTCAGTTTTCCTAAACGATCCACCTATTTGCAAAAGTGCTATGGATCCCACTCCAGTTTGTCTCTATGAAGAAACAATGTAATCCACATTTGGAAAAGCTAGTTCACAGGCTATCTGCCACAAAGAAGTAAATTTTTTTTTAATGTGGTATCTGTAAGTTTAAACAAACATGGCACCCAACAGTTTTGTTTAAAATTCTAATTCAGTGTTTGTCTTTAAAATTCTAAGAACAGGCTATTAATAGTATCTTAAATCAAGAATAAAGTACAGTGGGATTCCCACCCTCTCCCCCCAGCCCCGCCCTGCAAGGCACCTTGCAAGCTTTAAAAATGATGGTATTCATAGTTATTTACAATCAAAATCCTAAAAAATTTAAAGTATCTAATAATAGAGGACACGTAAACTAAAATAAAGTGCTACTTTGTAAGAGTATCAGATAGCTATTAAATTTTTAGTAACATTAGATAATTTAATGTTATGTGGTAGAAAGGAAAAGCATGATTTTTAAAAAATCCACTGTTTTTTACTATACCTTTAACTTTGTAAAACAGATACAAAGAAAAAACAGTACATCAAATATAAAGAACTCATACAAGTCAACAACAAAAAACCAAACAATCTAATTAAAAAATGGGCAGAAGACCTAAACAGATATTTCTCCAAAGAAGAAAAACAGATGGCCAATAGACATATGAAAAGATGCTCAAGGTCCCTAATCATCAGAGAAATGCAAATTAAAACTACATGGAGATATCACCTCACATCTGTCGGAATGGCTATTTTCAATAAATCAAAGAACAACAAGTGTTGGTGAGGATGTGGACAAAAGGGAACTCTCATACACTGTTGGTGGGACTGCAAATGGGTATAGCCACTATGGAAAACAGTATGGAGGTTCCTCAAAAAATTAAGAATTGATCTACCATATGATCCAGCAATCCCTCTACTGGATATTTATCCCAAAGACTTGAAAACCCATATCCAAAAAGACCTTTGCATACTGATGTTTATAGCAGCATTATTCACAGTTGCCAAGACATAAAAGCAATCAAAGTGTCCTATGATAGACGATTGGATAAAGAAGCTGTGGTCCATATATACAATGGAATATTACTCAGCCATAAGAAGAAATGAAATACTGGACCTCGAGATAATCATGCTAAGCGAAATAAGCCAGACAGAAAAAGTTGAAAATCACATGGTATCACTTATATGTGAGATATAAACCTAAAAGCAACAAACAAACATGACAAACATACAGAGACTCATGGACATGTACAATGGACTAGTGGTTACCAGAGGGTAGGGAAGAGGGGGAGGTGGATGGGGAAAAGCGGCTCAAATATGTGGTAACAGAAAGAAATCTAACTATGAGCTATGAGCATACAATGTAAAATATATATGACTTACTGTTTAATTGTACACTTGAAACTTACTGGATTTCATTAACCAATGTCACCATAATAAAAAAATTAATAATGGCTATCCCTTTTGATCCAGCAATTGCACTTCTGGGTACTTATTCAAAGAAAACGAAAACAATAATTCATAAAGATCTATATATCCCTATGTTCATGGTAGCACAATTTACAATAGCTAAGATGTGGAAGCAACCTAAATGCCCATAAACAGACGATTGGATAAAAAAGTTATGAGATATATATATATATATATATATATATATATATATATATATATATATATATAATGGAATATTATTCAGCCATTAAAAAATGAAATCCTATCATTTGCAATGACATGGATGGACCTAGAAGTTATTATGCTGAGTGAAATAAGTCAGACAGAAAGATATATACCACATGATTTCATTTATATGCAGAATCTAAGGAACAGAAAGAACAAACTAATCAAAAACAGACTAGGTGTAGGCTAGGTGTAGAGCCAGAGGAGAGAAAGAGCAATTGAGGGACTGTTTTATAAACTATATAAATGTCTAACCAATGTACTGTATACTTGAAACCAATAATGAAATGAAGTTGATTTTTTTTTTTTTAAAGTTCATCAAAATGTTGCCAGTTGTTGGACCTGGGTGTTATGTTTCTTTATGACTCAAAAAAAAATGTTTAAAAATGTTTTTTTTCTGAAAGAAGACATTTATTAAGAATGGTTTTTCAATTAAATATAAAAGATTACAAGAACATTAAAGGCACAATGATAGAAGAATCTAGTAAGTCAATTAGACTTCTGATCCTAATAAATCATATGTAATTTCAATAAACCCTTAAATTTGTACACTACCAATGTACCTTGCTAATGTTTGACAAGTAAAGGGAATTTTATTATCAAATAATTAGTGATCAAGAGGCTATTAAGTGCACAAATAAGTTCTAAGAAACTGGCTGCAGTATAAGTCTTACATATTAGTAACAGAAGAAAGGAAAAGAAATAGAAATTAGAAATAGAGGGAGAGAGAGAATAAAAACGTCTCCTATAAGAAAGGTTAACAGTGATTGCACTGAAAGAATAGCTCACTTTCTCTATTGTCAGGGAACACTGCTGTGCTGTGAATCCACAAGGAGAAATGCCACTACCTCCTAACTATGCGTGGACCACGAAAATAAGAAAAAGTAAATCTTGTGCTAAAATAACAGCATAAAACCATTCTAAACAAGAGCCATAATACATTTTCAATAATGATACAAATTGCTTATCATTTAGTAGTAAACAAAAAGACAAACACCAGGTACTTCAACTACTCATATACTTCACATACTCAAAATTTTCAAATGTTTTGAACTTGAAATATTTTAGAAATAAAAATTGCAAAAATAATAATACTCACAGCCCCCCATAAAGGATTCCTTTCCAATGACATCCAGCAGTGCCTTTTAATCTTCTGATTAAGCATTATTTTCTGTTTGTGGAGGAATATTTGGATCTATGATCTGTGCGTAAAATCTACAGGCACTCTGTATTTGACTTCTGTTCAACATAGTCAAGAACTACTTAATGGGAAGTGCAGAGCTAGGTTTCATAACTTCATTTCTAGCAGTGACAGAATGCATTTCAAAATTGCATGAAAGTATTTCAAAATATAGTGAGTAAACTCTAGAATTCTGTGGTCGAGTGGGAAGGATGGGGCCAACTACATGTGATTTTATTGTAGTCACAGCCTCTATATTTATAACAAACTGTCCTTCGAAATTAGATGTTTAAGGATTTTAAAAATTTTCCTCTTCACAGTCATTAGAAAGTCATAAGAAATACTGTATAATGAAATCATGTTTAAGCTTACCATCCCTCTCAAAGCAAAGGAGTCTCTTATTTCCTTCCCAGCACACCTGGCAATCACAAATAATCTCATAAAAACACACGAGGATTTTACATCAGGAAAGGCACCAATGCACAAATTTCTCATCTTTGCCATATTTATAAAACTACTGATTAAAGTCAATGTTCTAGTTAACTATTATATAACATAGAATTCTCCAAACACCTAAAGGTTTATCATCATGTGGATTGAACATTTACTCAATAATTCAAATTCTAGTTTCCTTTTTATGTGATGTATAGATGTTCTAGTCAAAATCAAACTATAATACCTGGACTCAGTTCAACTTTCAGTAATTAGAAGAAGTGATATTGAGTTTCTGAAAGAATAACAAACTACAAATAGTATACTACTTTAAGGTACTTGAGAAAATTTTGATGAGTAAAATTAATGTAGCTCATGAACCAATGAGTGGAAGCATGAAGGAAACTATTTGGAGTTTGAACTGCAATAAAAAAAACTGAGGCCAATGGTGTTAAAAAAAAACTTGTGTAGATAAAAAAAAACTGAGGCCAACAGTGTTAAGGTAGGAGAGACATAGCCATATTGACATTCGGAAGACAAGTTATATACATTTCAGATCTTCTGATATTTTTTTTCAGTACAATTTCCATGGCATTATATTTCTAAATCAGCTATTTCTTAAGCATACTATCATCCAGGATAATACTTTCACCTGTCTGCAATAATCAGTTGCTGTCAACGAATGTTATTATTACAAGTTTTAAAGCTGATCTCTGTGAAGTGAAAGGTATAGTGAGGAAATATGGCATGTTCATATAATTGATGATATCCAACTGAGGGATAACACTTTCCAAACTTCACCAGTATAAGTCGTCATCCCCTCAGGTCAGCTGAGGGCCGGGGGTGTCTCTGCAGTCAGTGCAGATTTTGCACAGAAAGTGTTGGTGTGTGTGAGCAGGCATAAGTGACAAAGTCAAATGAGGATGTCAGCACTTTTGGTTCCCTTTCCATAGTTCAGAGGACAGGAACTTTCAAGTTGACCACAACTGTTAGCTAAAACTGGAACTGTCTCACTCTGCTTTAGTGTACCAAGGGTGGAAGGTTCCTAATGAGTATGTTGGCTGTGGTTTTTGATCTATTTTCAATGTTTTAGCAATTTAGTAGGCAAAGGAAAGGAAAATTCACATGAAATATTTTCTGACAATTTTACATTGTACATTGTAGATTTTCATATGTCTTTATAAGTAATTAATCTCTTCACTGTTCATTCAGATATTATGTAGCTATAGCTGTAGAAACAGGCTGCAGAGATCTCTCTACTGGGTATTTACCCCAAAGACTTGAAAACCCATATCCAAAAAAGATCTTTGCACACTGTTATTCATAGCCACATTATTCACAGTGGCCAAGACATGGAAGCAATCAAAGTGTCCTATGATAGACGATTGGATAAAGAAGCTGTGGTCCATATATACAATGGAATATTACTCAGCCATAAGAAGAAATGAAATACTGGACCTTGAGATAATCATGCTAAGCGAAATAAGCCAGACAGAAAAAGTTGAAAATCACATGGTGTCACTTATATGTGGGATATAAACTGAAAGCAACAAATGAGCAGGACAAACAAACAAAGACTCATGAACATGGACTATAGACTAGTGGTTACTAGAGGGTTGGGGGTGGGGGAGGAGGAGGAAGATAGATGAAGTAAAGGGAGTCAAATATGGGGTGGGTAGGAGGAGGGTGAAGTGGGTAAAGGGGATCCAATATATGGTAGCTGAAGGAAACTGGACTTTGGGTGGTAAACACATAATAGAATATACAGATGTAAAATTATATAATTATATTAACCAATGTCACCCCCAATAAACTTAATTAAAAATTAAGAAAAACATACGCTGTGGAGATTGCACTAAAATTAAATCTCTCTCATATATGTGTGCTTTATTTTCTTTAGTTTGCTGCTTATACTTTCAGCTGCTAGATTTTTAAAAATAGATTTATTCTTGGCTTTAAAGCAAGTGATTTTAATCAATTTAATCATACACACATTTAGTTAAATTTGATAATGGCTTTAGGAATCATCATAGTGACCAATTTTTTATAAAGCTAAAATGAGTACTGTCCCCCTAAAAAATTATATGGCTAAAAATAAATCTTCATAAAGGAATACACGGAGCTATTCATCTGCTCTTAACACCACCATTATTCTACCCCATGTCTCAATAAAATTAATATTATAATTACAGATGTATACTTAACTTATTATGTGTCCTTCTCATAACAGTGCTATCAAAAAAGTGTCATTAGCTTTATTTAGTAGATGATGAAAATGAGAACTAAAGTTAAATAACCTTCCCAGAGAGTGAATGGCAGAGATGCAGTTCAAACCCTGGACTCTTTAAAACCAGAGCTCTCAAATGCAAAATGTCTACTTATTCTCCCAAAGTTTTCTCAGAATTATTATCCCAGAATGGAATTTAAAAAATTCTATTCTATATATGAGTTTTCTTGTTTTTAACCCCAAAACTCAAAACCTACAACTGTTCATGCCTGGTAAACTTCCTCTTTCTACATACATCATATGACTCTTCATAACTAAATTCCTCAAAACTTTGTATATAAAATCTACTTGTAAGCAAATAGTTTTACATATAACCTAAAATTACAGGATCATTTTAGAATAACTTATCTTATAGTCCATCCTAGCAATAATTGGTTTTATCTTAATTTGCTTATTGGTTATGAGAATGAGAAGAGTAAATATGTCACTTCCTCAAGGTCACTTTGGGCCAGAAATAGAATTATAGTTTAAGATCTGGTTGCCAACCCACACTTCCTCTGCAATGGTAAACTACAATTGGTAAGCTAGTCACTTAGAAACAGAAAATAACAAGTACAGGATTTTTAAAGCACTTTTCCTGTTATATCACTTTCTCTTATTTGTCCATCTCATCTATTTTGCCCATTTCCCGTACTGTATATTCTATGTTGCGATTATGAAAAGAAACTACAACTGCCTTGGCAGATGAGGAAAAAAACTTTATTCCTATTTCAAAGATAAAACAAATGTTTTATTTCCTTTTCTAATTAAAATATGGAAATATAGCCTCAAAAATTATAATACTTTTTAAAATCGTCTTGTTAAATTCATTTCTTTTATTTGAATTTTCCTGGCACTGACTACTTTTTGATTTATAAATTTAAGGCAGTTCACTAAGAAATGTGTAGGTACCCACATGCATAGCATTTGGCATTGCAGAGGGTTTGTCTACGCAGTACTGCCAAATGATTTTTCTGTGGTGATGGAAACATTCTGCATTTATGATACATGAGCACTTGAACATGGCTTATATGAACAAGGAACTGAAATTTTATTTTAGTTAATTTAAGTTTTTAAATCAACCTGTGGCTATTGGACAGCATAGGACTAAAGTCTGGGTGTATCTTTAAAAAAAAAATCACTTTATTTGGAAATAGACTTACAGGAAGTTGCAAAAATAGTATAGAGGTCCAATTTCCCCTGATTATGTCATATTATATAACTATAGTATAATATCAACCCAAGAAATTGACAGATACAGTGTGTGTCTAGGTCTATGCCATTTTATCGCTTGTATAAATTTGTGTAACTACCACCACAATCAAGATATTCAACGATACCACCACCACAAAGAACTTCCTCATGCTATTCCTAAAGAGTCATACATAGTACCCTTCTCCCCATCATCCCAAGCCCCCTGGCAGCCACTACTCTGTTCTCTATTTCTATCATATTGTTATCTACAGAATGCTATGTAATCGAAATTACACAGTAAGTTTTTTCATTCAGCAAAATGCCCTTGAGATTACAGTTCTTGCATATATCGGTAATATGGTTCCTTTTTATAGCAGCACAGAAGCCCATAGTGTGGATGTACCACAGTTGGTTTAGCCATCCATTGATCATTCCAGTCATTCATCCAATCATTAGATTGTTTACAGTTTTTGGTTTTTACAAATAAAACTGCTATTCATGCACAGGTTTTAGTACGGATTTCATTTTTCTGAGATAAATGCTGAGAAGTGCAACTGCTAGATTATATGATGAGTGTCCCACATATAATTTGTTATCTCTATATCCTTTTTGGTAAAATGTGTCTTCATGTTGTTTCTCCATTTTCTAATTAGACTAAGTTTTTTTGTTTTTGTTTTTTGTTTGTTTGTTTTTACTGTTGAGTTTTGAGAGTTTTGAGATATGCTTAGATAGAGTTTTTGGTCAAATATAAGGTTCCCAAATATTTGTTCCAATTTATAGTTCGTCTTTTTACCTTTGTAATAGTCTTTCATAGAACAAAAGTAATAAATTTGGTGAAATCCTTTTTCTCAATTTTCTCTTTTTTGGTTCCTGCCTTTGGCATCATAGCTAAGAACTTTTTGTCAAGCTCTAAATCAAGATTTTCACCTATGTTTTCAAAAAAATTTTACAGTTTTATGTTTTACATTTAAATTGATGACCTATTTTGAGTTAATTTATATACATATAGTCTAAAGTTTAGGTTGAAGTTCGTTTTTTATCCATATATATCCAATTGCCCTAGCACCATTTGTTGAAAAGACAAACTGTATTACTTTTGCATCTTTGTCAAAAATCAGTTGGCTATGATTCTATGGGGCTATTTCTGGATTCTCTATTCTGTCTTACTTATCTATTTATCTATCCCTCTGGCAAAATCATAGTCTTGATTACCATAGCTACATAATGTCTTAAAATTGAGTAGAGTGATTCTCCTCACATTTTTCTTCTTTCTCAAAACTATTTTAGCTTTTCCAGTTACTTTGCCTTCCCATGTAAATTTTAGAATAACACAAACAGATATATACCCATTTGAGTCAATTAAGCAGACCTTGCTGAAAGACAGGCTTTACATAATTTACAAAGGAACAAAGGGGTGCCAGAGGGAATTTTGCAATTAAAACAGTAAATAGACTAGACTGGAGGCATAAAGAAGGGTAGAGTAAGTATCCACTGATAACATGCAGCACTATTTTCTTCTTTTTTTTATTATTATATTTATTATATGTATCAAACCTATGCATTACAGATGCAATAATAGTGCAAGATGAGGGCTCCAAATAACAAATTGCATAGTTTCAAAGGCCCCTTCCAAGTTCTACATTACATTATGAATTATATTTTTGAAGAGTAAGTGGTAGAAAATAATGCTTTATAAATTATGCTGCTTAAATATCTACAGAAAGAAGGTCAAATGGAACAAAATAATTCTGTTCAATAATAAATGTATGTAACTATTTGGACAATTTACTAAAGCTATGAAGAAAAGTAGGATATGAGAAAATCAAGGGGATTAAAATTATTTAGCCTAGAAATGAGAATTCTGTGAAAATACCTGGAAGGTAATCAGGAAATTATGAACCTACCCAAATGTAATAAAGGGCAGTTTAAAAATATATACAAGAATATATTCTTAACAATTGGAGCAAAAAATAGTGAGACTACAGTTGTTGTACAAACCTTGAAATAAGGAAGGTCCTACTAATAATGAGTGAGATGTGAAGGCCTCAGAGCACCCAAGTAACTCACAGATCCCCCCACTCCACCTCAACATTTTATAAGTATATAATCCAAGCCTTCAGAAAACCATGCCCAGATTTTAAATCTGACTGAGAAAGAATTTGAAGACTGGAGACTGAGGAGCAAATAATAGTGACCATTTTCTATTCACCTCTTTGTCTCTCACAATATGTTACTCGTTCACACTCAGTAATTGGTAGATTGATGAGCATGTACCTAAAATATCCCAGAGCAAATGGAATTACAATTTGTGGAGAAAAAGAAGGCAATTTCTAAAAACCAAGAAAGTGGGCATTGTTTTCTAAACTGTTGGAATGGTATCGTGCCAGGGAAATTTAACAGTAGATGGAGAGCATGAAGAAGAAGCTAGAAGGATTTCTCATACAGAGTCAAACACATATACCATAATAATCTCATACATGCTACCCATAATCTAACTCCTAAATATGTCATTCTGCCAGACTTGGTAGGTTATGAGAAGAGTAGAGAAGAAAAACATAATTAGAAGAACTAAGGAGAGAAAATGAGGAAACATATTATTAGTCACACTTGACTACTACTCAGATGTGAGAGAGTAAAACTAAAAGCAAGTAAGGGAAGTAGTGTTGGCCTATAAATTTTTACAACCAAATGAAAAAATATATAATATAAATATATAAAAATATATAAATAATATAAATATATTAATAAAATAATTTTATTATTGAACAAAGTATTACACCACAATCAACATAATGTATAACCAAACAAAAAAGTATGAAACCAAAGCTAAAAGTAAAAACTAAAGTTTAAAGTCAAAAATTTAATTCCCATCAGATTCTATGAATCTTAAAGCTATAACATGTATTTGAACTCTGTTGAATCACTATTGTAACAAAACATTGATTTTTTTTTTTAAAACAGAACTCCAAATTGAGCAATAAAAATTTACTAATATAGGTCCTTAACAAATTCAGGAAGCCATTTACCAGCCTATATGAGTTAATAGATGATCCAGGAGAATGAGCAAAAGCAGAGACAACTTCTGCTGCCATTTGCTTTGTTCTCTCTTGCTAATCTAAAAACAGCTGCACACAAAAGCTCCAAATGACAGAAAACCTTAGGATTCTTTCATCCCACAATCATCCTTTACCACAATCATTTCTATAATGTATCCAGAATCTACCTTTCATCATTCATAACTCTTAAACAGTATTTAGTTCCTACTTTAAGAAGGGTAGTCTGTGGAAGGGGACTATATGTCTGCATTTGATAACATACATTATCAGGTAATGTTTACTAAAAATAAACAGTTCATTATTAAGACCAAATAAGATACATAAACACAATCATATGTCCCCTCACATACAAATCTTGACATAGCCAAAGGTGCTAAAGAGTATTATTCTTTTGATGAGAAATTTTAAAATTTAATTCTACCAAAAAAAAATGACTTCTGTCCATTAATGAAATATAAGATTTCAAATTTCCACAAACAGATATCTATAGGCTCTTTATATGTAAATGTTTTTTAAACCTCCTTCCAGAGCTTGAACCTTTCTTCAAGTATTTTAACAAATTACTTTTCATCAACTCATAACTTAAGCCAAGAATATCTTTAAGTACTATTTAAAAAAAAAACCCTACCAGATTAGAAAGGGTTAATAATAACCACAAATTCTTCATCAGTATTCTCACAAAGAAGTACAGTCTATAACTCCACTTCCTTCAATGTGGGCTGGGCCAAGGACTCTGTCCAACAGCAAAGGGCAGAAATGACACTGTGCCTCTAGTTTTGGGCTAAATCTTTAAAAGGCCTGGCAACTTCTGCTTCCTCCATTTTGGAATCCAAGTGCCATACTGTGAGAAGGTTCAAGCAGCCATGTGCATGAGAAAGGCCTACATGAAGGAGAATCAAGGTCCCAGCTGACAGCTCCAGATAAAATCCCAGCTGACAGTCAGCATCAACTTGCCAGACATGTCAGTGAGCTATCTTGGAAATAAATTCTACAGCCCTCATTGAGCTCTCTCAGCTGACAGCACATAGAACAGAGATGAGTCGTCCTTATCAAACCCTCACAAATCTCAAAATTGTGAGCAAGAAAATAAATGTTGTCTTAAGTCACTAAATTTGATTTTTTTATGCATCAATAGATAACCAAAACAAAATCTGCTACCAGAAGTGGGGCTCTACTTTCACAAAAACATAAAATATGTTCTAGCTTTGGGTCCGGGTTATGGGTAGAAGCTGGAAGAGTTTTGAGGAGACTGTTAATAAAGATTTGAAAAAGTGAAGAAATGTTACTGGTGGATGTAGAAAGGGGACTTAAGTTATGGCCTGGCAGAATAATTAGCAAATCCACTGAATGCAGTAATGTGGAAGATAGAAAGGTTACCTAATGAACTCATGGATCTAAGAAGAATTCCAGGACGAATGTCGAAAGCACCAAATGGCTTATTTTAGCTACCTATCATAAAACACAAGAGTAGTGAGATGCACTAAAAAAGAAACTGTTTGGTTCCTTTCCAAGCAGAATTTGGGTTCAAAAATAAAACTGTTTCTCATTATGCATCTTAGTAAAAGATGCCAAAAGTAAGAAATAGCTCAGGGCAAAGGTCAAATCCTGTGCTGCCAGTAAAATATAGTTTCAAAGATGTGGTTGTATGATTTGTTGAGCCCTCAAAGATTTTAGGTAGTTCCTCATAGACTCTTTCCATTTGACCAGTGGTTCTAAAATATTGTGTGTTATACACAACTGGGGTGGAGGGTGAGGGGGGTAGGAGGAGATGTTGTAAAACCCAGATTGCTGGGATGAATCCTCACAGTTTGATCCAGCAGATCTAAAATGGGGTCTGACCTCTGCAGTCAGTGCCTGAGTAATGCTTATGCTACCGAAACAAACACCGTAGTTTGCAAATCACAAAGCTAGACCAAAAGGCTTTAAAGAATTTTAAGGGTGCATCTTAGGGAACATCTCTACCAGACAATAGAGCTTCTAAGAATCTTAAAAGTGTTTTTATACAAAACCGTGACTTAAAAACTGTCCCAGGTAGAGAGCCCTGTTTCAAAGAGATTTGTGGAAAGACTGTGTAAACAAAGAGATATGTGGGAAAACCCGCAAAGACTTTGAGAAATTTATCAGTGGAAGCATTATTGGCCTGAACTGAAAAGACAAAAACAGTCAAAATGAAAAATATCAGGGCCCTTAATGAGATAAGAAGAGGCTGCCAACATAAACTATCTCTTGTGGAAAAGAAAGAAGAATCCACAGCCAAGAGCTTAGAGGGTGGAGCCGAGAGCAACAGAGAACCACCTAGGTTACGAACTGGTCCCTAAACAAGGAACCATTGACATACACCCGGCTGGATGTTAGAACTGCCATGGACCAGGGACTGCTATATATCTCCCATTTTCCCATCTGCCTTTTTCTTTCTTTTCTTTTCTTTTCTTTTTTTTTGAATAATAGCTTTATGGAAATATAATTCACATATAATTCACCAAAAGTTTTCAACTTAAAAGTTTTTAGTATATTCAGTTACATACAACCAGTTAACACTAGAACATGTTTTATCACCTCAAAAAGAAACATGTACCCATTAGTTATCACCTGCCCCGCACCCAAATACATCCATTCCCATCAGCCGTAAGAAATCATTAATATACTTTCTGACTCTATAGATTTGCCTGTTCTAGACATTTCTTATAAATGGAATCATATAACATCTGGTCTTTTGTGACTGGTTCTTTCGCTCTGCACATTTTGAAGTTTCATCCATGTTGTAGTATGTATAAGTACTTCATTCGATTACATGACTGTCCTACATTTTATTTATCCATTCCTCAGATGATGGATATTTAAGTTTGGCTATCATAAGGATACTATAAACATTTGTGTACAAGTTTTATATGGACATGTTTTTCTTCCTCTTTGATATATATGCTTAGCTACAAAATTGCTGGGTCATATGGCAACTCTCTGTTTTAACGTTTTGTGAAATTGTGAGACTGTTTCTAAAATGACTGCACCTTTTTACACTCCCAACAGCAGTATATCAGGATTCTGGTTTCTCCAGAACCTCTAATATCTTTTTTGAAGGGAATGTCTGTTGCAATTTTCCTGTCCCTCCTAACTATTGCATGTGGGGTGTGGGACAAGAGCAAACCATTTGTCTCTTTGGTTCACAGGTATTCAGTTTGAGATTAGATGTACTGAAAGGGCCTCATCTGTACCTTGACCCAATTTAGATGATGAGATCCTGAACTCAAACTGATGTAGTGATGAAGTAAGACTTGTGAAGATCTTATGTGTGGATTAGTATAGTTTGCATGTGAGAGGGGCCAGGGAGCACACTATGGTAAACTGTTATTTTGCTGATCACTCCTAACAAACTACATTTCTGGGTATTCATGTCCTTGTATAGTATAGTCCCTTCCCACACTGACTCTGGGATGGGCCTATGACTGCTTAGGTCTACGTCTTTGACCATTAAAATATGATAGAAATGATGCAGTGTCAATTCTAGGCCTAGCTCTTAACTGACTTGGCAGCATCCACTTCTTCCTTTTTGGAATGCAGACTCCAAGTCAACCCAAGCAGCCACTGGGTCCCAGGTGAGCTCTTATCCAAGACTCGGAGGGCACAGTCATTCCCACATCCTACAAACACCATATGAAACAGAACTGCCTGGTCAACACATTGAATCATGAGGTTATAAGTTGCTATTTTTAAGCTATTAATTTTGGGGGTTGTTTATTACACTACAATAAATAACCAAAAACAGGTCCCTTTTGGTGCATTTTAAACTTCAATTCTCTCTAGTTATGAAAAAAAGTTAATTATGAAAAATGTAATATGAAATAACTTTCCCCCTCCCCAGGGAAATTTAATGCATTGTACCTAAGATCAATTTAATAATTGTTTAAGCAAATGAAATAAGACTTTTCTTAGAAATAGATCTTAGAGCCTAAGCCACTACTAATGATAAAACTTGAGAGTTTTCATTTGCAGTAGTAGAAAGCAGAAAGCAGCTATCTAGGCCATTGGGGAGGACTGGCCAAGGATGGAGATCTCAAGCATTAACTGACATCTCTTGGTGCTCAGCAAGGCACAGCTGGGGTACAGACAAATCTGAAGAGAGGCCCTGTACCTCAGATAAACTCACAACAGGAATTTGGAAGTCAGCAAGGGATACACAGACACCAAGCAATCTGTAGTAACAGCCAGGGAATCCTCAAGGCACAGCCACAAGGGTTAAGATGGTAGGTCTTCTGTTGTTATGGCAACTAGAAAAGATTTTTAACATCAGTGATTCTAATAAGAATTTGTAAGCTCTGCTATCTCTTATGATGACACAGCTGCTGTCCTTCTGCTTAGCTCTTCTGGATTTAAAGTGTTCTCACAGGTCTGCTCAGTCACCATGTCTTTCAGTCCATTTGGTGGATAGCCATAATGGCATACAGGAAGCTTGGAGGTTTTCTGAATCTCAAGAATAGGAATATAATAGTAAATACCTCATAAGATGGTAGAATTATTCTAATTTTCATAAGATAATGGTTAGAAAAGTTCTAGACACACAGAAAACTCTCAATAAATTACACCATCAACATAGTACATTTGGTAAATTTGTTCAATTGCAAGTGTATCTGCTCTAAAAACAATGACTTTTGAGGAAAAAATTTAAATAAAAGAGTATCAAATCACAAGTCTATTAATAGGAAACTGGTTTAAACAAATTATAGTACCGCTACACATTGAAATATTATGCTACCTTAAAAGAGATAATAAAATAAAGAGCTTTTGAAAGATTTAATTTTTTAAAATTCCTAATATATATAGATGAAAAACCAAGTTGAAAGAATATGAAATCCTATTTTCAAAATAAGTATATATTGTTTATAAATGTGTAGGAAAAAAATTTTATTGAAACCACCAGACTAAATAAATATCACAATTTGGGTGGGAATTTCACTTTCTACATAATTTGTTATATTGTTTTTTGAAATAGTAAGCTCATGTGACTCATAATCAGAAAAACATTAGTGTAAAGGTACATGTAAATCCTTCTTAAAAAATAGTATGTTTTTACCTGAATTTGTTCATACAGTTTCCAGTGTTCATTCTTCTTTAGCACATGAGCATCTCAAGTCTGTTTTTAGAACAGTGGCAGAAGCTGTTACATGAGCTATTTCCTGTATCAGGCAGCTATTTTTAATTAATGAACATTTTGTTGTGAGTTCATTGGAAAATGAAAACACCACCATTTCTGCAAGTTAAACTAAAGAAAGTCTTACTCTCTGATGTATAACAAAATATTTAAGTTATAAAAAGTTCTTTAAAAGGTATCAAATGGCATGTAGTATTTAGTATTAAGCACTTTATGTCCACTGTGATATTGAGATAAATTAATCTCATTTAAAATTCCTCAATGAGCAGATCTCAACTCTATTTACTTAGTTTCTAAAAAAATACATGACATTCTTTGTTTAGTGGGCACTTAAACGTGAGCTGTGGGAAAATCAGAAGTAAGAGATAAAAGAGAAGGTTATAGAAATAAAATTTTGTTGAAACCAAATGTTTATTAAGCAACTACATGCAAAATACTGTCCTGCACTGACTAGAAGAACTAAAACTGCAGTTGTTCTATCTGAAAGTATAAATAGCAACATAATCACCCCTTCTAATTTATTAGATTCTGCCAAGGTATATATGACATAATATGGCTCAAAATATAGCTGCTATATAAACAAACCATATTTTTCATCTATCCATTTCTTCAACCCATGGATTGCACAGCACCTCAAGGAGTCCTCCAAAGAGGCAGCAGCTCACCCAGAGAGTCGATGAGAATAATTCAACAGCTATGTAGCAGAACCAGAGTTCCAAAGGTCCCACCTCAAGCCACTCTCCCATAGAAAAGAGAAGGGGGTTCCTTCTCAGAGAAGGCTCTGAGAAGGCCCCCACCACATTGTGCATGGTCACTGTGAAGTCTGGCCATGAAAAGAAGGGTTTATTGTTCTCTTGCCAAACTACAATCCTCATGACAGGTGGCGATCCACCCAATTATACTAAACCCTACCCACTCCCTCTTCACTCATCACTTCCCCAAATTCCTTGCATTTGTGAACTACTTCACAATTTTCAAAGTGCTTTCTTATCCATTAATTTGATTCAAACAGGTTATAGGATTTCTACCTACTTACATTTAGCTAAAAATGCTGGTATTTGAGAGAAATTCTGAGGTCAATGTAGATTCACCACCCATGGGGTGGTGAGGGCTGAAATTCTCTAAGAGACCTTACCTGCAGCACATCCCATGGGGGACTTTAATAGTTAATTCTGTGTGTCAGCTGGAGGGTGTTCTTGGATGAGATTAACATTTAAATTGGCGAACTTTGAGTTAAACAGATTGTCCTCCATAATGTGAGTAGGCCTCATTCAATCAGTTGACAAGCTGAATAGAACAAAAAGACAGGTCTCCCTGAGCAAGAGAAAATTCTCCAGCAGACTGCCTTTGGACTTCAACGTGTACCACGGGCTCTCTGGGTCTTGAACCTGCCAGTCCACACTGCACATCCGGACTTGCCAGCCACCTTAAGAACATGAGCCAATTCCCTGTAATATACTTGTGTGCATACACACACGTGTGAGTGTGCACACACATACATACACACCAGCACCCTATGATTCTGTTTCTCTGGAGAATCTTAACTAATACAGGACGTCCCCTTAAGTAGTTATAGCCTGGCTACTAGTAGTTTAATATCCACACAGAAAGAGTCATTAAGTGAGTGACAAATGGCCTCTCCTGATTAGGGCAGACCTAACCTTTCTTTCTCCAAGCCATGCTGTGTGGGGATGCATCAGTAAGCCTGGAGACATAGCTAGGCACAGCTTATTATCTTTAACTCCTTAGATTTCTCAGAAAATAAATGATTTATGAAAGCAATTCATACTTTGCTCAAAGCTTAAAACCACAAATATCAAAATCGAATAGAGAAGTCTAAGCAATGACCTGCTGAGGTCATTATGAAAATGAGAGGACAAGAGGGGAGGAAAAACCAACAGACGGTAGTGGTAAAGCACCAAGTCCCCTGATTTGGTGCATCACACACACTGTTCGCCATTACAAATGACTGAATTATTCATGCCTGCCTCAAAAAAACTAATTATTACCAAGTATCAACCTAAACGGTTAGGGAGTTCTCCATTCCAGTTTTCAGCCTTTTCATCAACATTTGCCTGGTTAAGCAAATAAACCTGCTATAAATGTACCACCTTGTGGTTACGTTTCATCCTAATGTCCTGCATCAGGTCATCCTGTCTCATCTTCTTGCTGTCCAGTCCAGTCCATCTCTCATGCAGCAGTACCCACAGGTTATCCCTTAACCTCCACTTATCAATGATAGTGCTTCTTCTCCAGGATCTACTTCTGGTCCCTCCCACTCACCTTTCCATGAAAATGGTACCCATAGCTTACTTATCCTGACATTTACATATTGCACTTACTTTTCTCTCACCAACACTTTGAATTATTTCTTGCACGTAAACATTTTTAAAAAGTAAGTATTTCAATCATCTTTACCTCCGCCTCTTTGCCTCTCATTTCCATAAAGCATCCTGCTCTATGGCCACTGTACCTTTCTAGCTTTAATCCCTATCACAAACTGAAGTTGTAGGTAGAACAGCCATTATTATAAATTTAGAGATTAAGAACAGAGGCAAAAAGAGATAAGAGATAAAGTGACTTGTACATTAACAATAAAACTACAATTAGGACCCATTTCCTATTAATTCGATTTTAAAGTCTATTACACAAGGAGACAATATAACAGTTACACTTGCTACACCAGTTATATATGATCCTCAACAAACTTAATCCACTCTTCTTATTATTGTCACTTAATCAGTCTTTCAATGGTTATAAAATATAAATGCCCTATTTTTACATTTGTCCTTTTTCTTTAATATTTCGTAGAATCAAGAATTTCAGCTGGATGAGGCCAAACGCTTAGAAACTATGACTAATCTGGTGTTTATTTAGATAGCATGCTTCACTGGGTCACATGCAAATATGTATTTATCAGACCCTTAATAGAAACTAGGAACTAAAAAAAAAAAAAACCCACAACTTAAAGAATATTTCTACCTGTTGAATTGACTACTTATTGGCTATGTGAACCAGTAAGTGCAGAACTTTTACTTAATTTTTCCCTCATGGGAGCACTTTATAGAATACTCACGAAACAGTCTTGATGTGGCTACATTCTAAACTCGAGAAGCAAATACAGTGTGTGGTCGTCTTCATTCGCCATTTCTGACCTTGGGCCTTTACTCAAAACATTCAGTTACTCTACCCACATAGATTAATGGTTCTGCAACGTGGGCAGGTGGTCAGAAGACCCAAGTCCTCATTTAAGGTCTCACGCAACCTTTTCAGACTTCAGTGTTGCCAACAGTGACATCACCTGCCCCTTTACTTCACTTTTTTTTCCAGAGCAAAATCTATAAAGACAACAAACCATAGCACACAGGCCTTTTCCACAGACTTCCAGGTTTGCTGCACAAAGGGAAAAAAATATTTATGAGGATGGTATCATTCCTCTAATGACGGCTTCTTAGGTATCTGAAGTACAAAGTCAAGAAGAATGTGTTATTTATTCTCAAACAATAATGTATTTCTTATGGTATAATTTTAAAACTAATTTGTCTCCTAACGAATTCCTATTTTAATTTGTATTAATCCACATCAAAGGCACTCCTGACATCTTTAATTACATATTATAAAGTGTTTAGGAAATCAAGATTTTTAGTATATGAGGACAGTTGGGTTGAAGTTTCACTCCTGCTAGTTATGTGACTTTGAGCAAACCTCTTGCATCCTTGGGTTTTGTTTTTCAGTAGTGATGGGTGTTTTTGAATAAAGAAGACATCTATTCTCTCAGAGGGTTGTGAAGAGCAAATAAGATCACATAGACCAAGTTATGAACAAGAAGGCATCGGTCAACATTGCCACCCTATTCCATCAGTTCTAAGGCAGCAGTCTATGTCGTTCAACAGTTCACACCTGAATTGCTAAAGTTGTCTCAAGTGAATTCATTAGGGGACATGAGTTAGCACAAGCCCCCTGATCCAGGAACTTCAAGAACTAAGGTTAAATCCCCCCACAAGATAAATACAGGGTGAGAAAAAGTTTTAGCAAAAATGTCAACTGTGAGTCACAGTAATTACATTGCATTTTCTTTCTAGTCTCACAGCCTTTAATCATCACTATGGCACTAGTAAGTGTGGGGTGAGCTGATGAAAATGTCAGTGACCCCTTGCCCCCAAACATTACTTGAAGCATCAAGGTCTAGGATCCAATCTTATATTTTTCAAGAGGTACAACTTTCTCATTTTTAATTTGGCCCTGGATGTTGCCAACCTAGAAAGTGTCCAGTTAAGATAGAAGAACAAACCAAAAAATAATGTTTTCTTACTACCTTTTTCTCTAAGGCAGAAGATTGTTCAAACTATGGTCCAATCCCATTAGTAGGTTCGATGGAAAATAGCGGAGTATATAAGCACATGGAAAGGATAAGTTTTAATTCAGATACATATACACGCACACAGAGTATTGTACTGAGTTGTAGTTAAAAAGGTTGAGAGCCACTATTGGAAAGCATAGTTACTGACTGCTCTCCTTCTGAAAATAAGTGGAAAAGCATTTATATATTCAGTTTCCATGGTAACACTACTTTGTAAAAGTCCATTTCTGTGACAAACAAAAACAGTTTAAAAGGCTGGACTCTTGAAAAGAAAGTATTCCCTCCCACTTCAGCATTTTGATTCCAAATGTTTATTAATATGCCTAGAAAACTAATACGTTTTTGAGACAAGAGAAAAACATAGGAAAAGACTCACTAGGGAGGAAGCAGGTACAGAGGAAAAAACGTTTTATTAGTTCCAGGTATTGTATTAGATTATATGCCAGGCACACATATAGGCTTACTCCTTTAAGCCTCATAATTCTGTATCACAAGGTGGTAGCCACTCTGACTATACAGTTTTTCAGGTTAAGTAATGACCTAATGAAGGTCATTCCTTGTACACACAGGACTGGTTTGGTCATTACCACCTACTGACCAGCAGTGCCTGGTTGTGGCTGAACATAGCCTACATTCAGGGTTAGGAATAACCAGAAGGTAGAATTTAGGACATTGTCTAGTCTCTAATTTTTTCCATAAATAAGACTGAGCTCAAAACAATAGTTTAATAGGCACAAAAGTGGAATTCAAGAGCAAGTCCTGCCAGTGACTTGCTGTGAGATCTTGCAAAAGCCAACTTCTATGGCCCTCTATTTGTGCATCTGTAAAACAGGGATCACAGTACCTTATCTCTCTGATGGCAGAGGTTAGCACAGTTTCCAACAGCTAAGATTTGATGATTCATGTCTTTAAGATGGCACATGCTAAGTATTAAATTTTGTCACCAGAAATTTTCATCACCAGAGTTAGAATTAAAGTAAGTAGCAGAAAAATAAATTCTAGGACACCAACTCTTTCCCTGCATTACCCTGATTGCCCTATCCCTACGCCCATCCCTGCAAGTATGGTTGATCAAATTCCCAAATCTTATAGGTCTGCCTAGAATTTACCTCTGTCTTGCCGCCTAGTGGCAGCAGGATTCACTGAAGCAGTGCAGACTGCTTGTGTTTGAGACAGAAAGGTCTGGGCCATTCCCTGAGCCAACCAAGTTCTTTCTGAGCCACCAGGCAAGAGCCACAAGACATCAATGTGAAATGGGGATAATACATTCCATAATGCTTACCAAACAGCTTAACACTATACCAGGCAGGTGGTAGTCACACTCTCTCCCTTATTTTCATCCTGGTTCCACTTTCTTGAAACAATATGGGGAGAGTGAGGCCCCTTGGAAAATGAAGTAGAGTACCAAGCAAACTGCCTCCAGCCTTTTGTCTATTTTTAGAAATATTTGGAAACCTATCTGGATAAAAATTAAGTTTTGTTTTAAATACAAGTAGCTTCCTCACAGATGAAAAAGAAATAGGCAGAAAGCAAATGCTAGTGCATGGTAGGGTTTCAACTGCATCAATTTAAAAGATAAGCAAACCCTGGAGAGAATGTTAATAGCTTTGAACTGGAAAAAGGAGAGAGTCAAACACAGGAAAGAATAATGTTATAATAGCAATTATTGAGTACTTAAAAGTTTTGCATGTGCCATTGTATTTAACACACATCAGAAAAGGCAAACTGTGGAATAAGCTGTGAAAGCACTTAAGGCTACCACATCAAAAATGGAAAAGTAATTTTTCTACCAACTTTCCTATAACAGATATGTAGTGTTTACTTGTTATTAACCACCTGATATTCTGCAGAAAACAAACCATATCTAAAACCAAAAAGGTCACAGTGAAGACCTTTAAAAAACCAAAAAGAAGGAAAATAGTCTTAAGGCAAAGAGCATAAACTAGGATCAAGAAACACAAATACTTCCATTTTAGAAATGTAAAACATTCTTGAAATTCCCCCAAAGAAAGTTTCTTTTTGCTTTATAGCATCTCTCAGTGCTCTGTGCAAATATGTGGATCCAAATTCCACTCTACTAGTTGCATAAATTCATAGCAGATAAATAAACTGCCTGGCAAAAATACACCAAAAGAGAAACAGATAAAATGAACGTATTACTATAAACTCATCAGGTAATAAACCTCTTAAGCACTGTGGCATTTTTTTTCATTTTGTTAGCTTCTAAGACTAAAGAAATCATTTGAAAGCTTTTGTGACAAGTCTGGAGATACATGAATCATAAGGAGCCATGAAAATCTTTATCTGAAAAGGGCAACAACAACCAAAATCAGTTAATTTTGTATTTACACCAGTTTTAAGTCCCAGCAACTATCTGACCACCTGTATTCAGACACTGGGAAAGTAAAAAATCTAGTATTTAACCATTAGGGCTTCTTCTTTTAATATCGAAAAACTCTTTTAAATATCAAACTGAGAATCCAGAGGACAGGCAAATTACAACCAGATAATATTTTGTAGAAAAATAAGAATTTAAATTGAGTGAGCTGCATAATCAACATTTTATTTTCTCATATTGATCTGAGATATTAGTTTTAAAATAAATTAGACTAATTTCCATATATATTTACATATTTTAAACACATATGCTTGCTTTTTTAAATCTTTATTTTTGTTGAAGGTGACAAATCCAAATATAGAAGTGTCTTTAAGTGTCTTAAATTTATTTTTTGTCCTTATAGAAATAGTCAAACATCCTCAAAGAACCACAATTTACCAATCAGACTGATAATCTCTTTCAAATAACTATCTGCTGGCCCAGCTCTTCCTGCTGGCTAAATCTTTAAATTTTTTTAATCCTAATGAGTCAGTGACTCAGGAGATTTCTAAAGGTATCATCATTCCTGTTCATAATTTCCTTCCTTCCAATAGACAGTTAAATGAAGAAAAGACCAGCAATTTAGTACAAGACCTAGTAGAGAAACTTTAGCAAACTCTAGGCAAATCCCTTAAATTCTATGAGCCTGTTTTCTCCTCTATAGAAATGGAGATTATATTACTGAATAGGTGAATGCTTTCCCAATAAAAACCTCCTTCAAATTCAGTTACACTTGTTAAGTATTGATTGCTGTTAAATCTAGAATGAACGCAAAAGTTAGAAGCCATATACTAGAGCCCTAACCCAACCTACCATTGACTTTGTTGGATGATTTTAATTGAGTCATTAAATCTCTCTGGGCCTCACTGGTAAGTAAGAACACTGGACTGGATCACTAGTTCTAATAACTGTTTGGGTGATGGAGCACTTGAAATTCATGATGCTCTTTGCAGAACATGTTCCTGTGGGATAAAATAAAATATTGATTTACCAACTCAGCTCAGTGCTATCACTCAAGGAACACTTATGAGAAGAAAATACAACTATGTTACACCTATTAGAAATTTTAAAAATTACAGCCACAAGCATACAAGGACACAAAAAAAGGGACCATTTGTTTTCCTGTTACTTGTCATTCATTTATACCTGTACAAATTTTACTTTGAATTCAGTTAGAACTCACAAGCAAATGGCAAGAAGTGATAAAAGTTAAAAAAAAAAATTGAGTGAAAAATTTTTAAATGAGGAAATTTTATTTATTATCTAATTAACAGAAAGGAAAGCAATCCTGTCATTATTTAATTGAATTATTAATCACTTAATTGCAGCCCCTGGGAGCAGATCTAAAAGACCAAAACAGTAGACACTCTCCAAGCTCCCTTTCAGCTCTAAGACTCTTTGGGTTCCATTGAAATTTGCATTTGATTTGTATTTCATACTGTTCTGGGCATAAATAACAATGTAATATTTTTAATAGTGCCTAATAAGCTGATAATTTTTAATGCAATAGCCCAGTATACGTATACATACACTCACATAAACACAGACCCATAAAATACAACTTTTAAGAACTGGGTCCACTGAAGACATCCTTGAAGCTCACAGAATGCTGTACAGCACATATTATTCCATATTAATTTGACAAACCAAGCATAGGCCATCTTTTTCTGCAAAAGCGGCTAGCAATTAGATATTAGAAATTTCCCTCCATACTCTATAGACACTGTAGTATATCTGCGATGTATACTTGTGGCATGCATTGGCTAGACGAGTTCCAAAATGAGGAAAGTTCTAAGTAGCAAGAAAAGTAATCCAGATTCTACAATTCTCCATCTTAAGATCATGGTATCTTTAAGCATTATTTCAGGTGTAACAGTACTAAATTAAGTTAATGGGCAAAAAGAATCACAAACATACTGACTAAAATGTAAAATGTTTCACAATGATTCTCTTTCATTACCTCTGATTTCTAGTTTAAAATAAAAACAATAAACAATATTGAAATAGAATACTTTTTAAAACAACACCATATTTTCTTGGTCAAAATTATGTTTATCCGTAAGTAACTGTAATGACAAAATACAGAATACATAAAAAGTGAAGAATAGAGGCCCTGTTTTGCTTTTTTAACTCTAAAAGTTTCCAAATAATTTAATTCCTTCATCAAGTACACACCTGCCCATTACAGAACTCAGAACAGGTTATACCAGTTCATGTTCTCCCATTTCCATTTTGTCCTAAATATTATCCTGTCAATGAAAAAACAACAAACATTTAAATGAACATTTTAAAAAAAAAAAAAAAAGCAAAATAAGCCCAGCTCATTAGCTGACTGAAGACCTTTGTGTCTCTAATACAAAAGGGAAGGCGGAAATCTCAGACTGTTCAAACAAGAAAACACCAGATTATTTGTTCACAGGGACTTCCATTTTAAATAATCCATTCCTTTGTGCAAAAAGAACTACTGGACTTTTTTAGATTACAGGGCTGCTCTAATTTTTCTTAATGTTCATTAATTCTTTCAGATTAACTTTTGACTATTTTAAACTAGAAATCAGAGGTAATGAAAGAGAATCATTGTGAAACATTTTACATTTTAGTCAGTATGTTTGTGATTCTTTTTGCCCATTAACTTAATTTAGTACTGTTACACCTGAAATAATGCTTAAAGATACCATGATCTTAAGATTTAGTTAAATCTTTCTAGATTGAGTACATTCACGGGTAGAGAGCATGACCTGAACTTTAAGAGGTTTTGGTTGAAATGAATTTAAGATTAAATTAATGACAATAACAACAATATCAATCTCATAAATAAGGTTATACACAAATCTCCTCACCAGTTCCTTTTTCTTTTGAACTTATCTTTGAGTGCTGAGCAGAATAAATTATCCTAAAAGTGCCAATTCCAAAAGAACCAAGGGGCATTATTTTTTTACTATAATACTCTCTCCAAGTCACTAAATAGTAATTATTCAGGTGCCATAAAAACAGGAAAAGAAAGGAAAACAGACGAAAAGATGACTGCTCAACCACTGTCTCCTTAAAAATACATTCATAGTCCCTATACTCCTGAAGCCAGCAACAGTCACAGGTATGAGAACACTTTGATCACATCCAAAAGTTTCCAATTACAGTGAAAAAAAAATGGCATAATCCATTTCCTGAATCTCAAGCAATTTTAGATAGTTTTTAATAATAGCTATAGGAGAGCTATAACATTGCTAACGATTTTATTCAAATTATATTTAAACAATATTTATTCAAATTATATTTAAACAAACTAGAAATAAGAGACCCAAACTCATTGTTAAGGACAATAAAGCTCGGAGAACAATGACACAAAAGAACACTGATCTGCAAATAGACAATACCCACCCTTTTAAAATTCTTCTTCTATTTTTGTAATTGTTAGGCTACTGCTATGGCAATCACAATAATTGTTTTTCCTTTTTAAATACAAAGAGAATATAACACAATCACAAAATCTGTCTTTAGGATTCTGTGACTATCAGCTGTTATTTTATTCATTTCAAGTGTAATGTTATGACTCAGAGGGCAAATATTTTATTAAAATTATATTTAAACAAACAAAAATGACAAAGGACCAAGTTTTCTTATTCAGAATCCAGAGATTTTTAACTAGATCATGCTGCCTCCTAGAGGCGGAAGGTACACAAAAACACCTCTGTATTTATCACAATGTCTAGTTTTAAATTCTTATACCCTCAAATTAGTCTTGATAATGACCAAAAAGCACATGCCCTGCTTATTTTATTATTTTAAGTGACTCTTTTTCTATTTTCTAGTTGCATTTTAAATAATATCTACTTTCATTTTAAAAATTGAAATGGTTAGGTTAAAAGTCCACTGCTAATGATCCAAATCTGAAGAGATGGAGCAAATGACAAATTCTGCTGTCAATCACAAAAAAATTAGAAGATTAATAAATGTAAACATTTTAAAAATGTATACTGCAAGTGTAAATATGAGTATCCTTATAGTTTATCTTTAAATATTTAAAAGGTCTACAGTGCTATACTAGAGCCATATGCCTAAAGAAGCACTAACTATAAAGTAAAATTTTACCTGTAAGTATGTCCTATTAAACAAAATGTTTAAGTATGAAACATAAAGGTGTCTCCCAAACCAGCAAACATTATTGAGAATGAACACTCATGGCAAGCAACTGTAGCTGGAAAATCCTTGTTCACAATATTATTGTTAAAGAATCAGTAGAAAACACTAAGATGAATAAAATTTAATTCAAGGAAGTCAAGTACAATGCAACCTTCCTCACTTCTTTTTGGCTGCATGCTGCTTCATTGTGTTGGGGTAATAAAAGATTTGGAAAGTGGGAAGTTTTAATGCATTCACACGGGGCAATGCTGTAGCAGTTTCCCGGGGGATAAACATGCTCTCTAGCACAAAGGACCATTCTAAGTAGGTCAAAGCTCCCCAAACAGTATTTAGATCACCAAAACCTTCATAAAAGACTTTGATCCTCTGTCACTTCACCCAGAAAGGAAGAAAAATACAAAGAATCACAAGATACATTGTTAGATACAGGGACATTGAGGATTTTTTAAAGAGCAACTATTAAAAAAGAATTTTCTGAGATTCTAAATTGGAGTCTAGTCAATTTATTTACCAGCAAAATACTTGGTCAAAAGCATTCTATTATCCTGTTGAAATAGATAAAAGAAAGTAAAACAAAACTACTAGAGATACAAATAGAAATAAAAAATTGCTTAAAACAATCATTTGATACGAACTCAGAAGCTGGAATCTATCATGTTGATACTGTTCTATAAACATTAGTGCTTTAAAAAAATTTTAAAGGCTTATAAAAGACTAGTGATTAATGAAAAGGCAAAATCAAGGGTTCTGACAAGTGAAAAATTGTGAGGTGTTCTAAATTAAATTACAGTAGGCTAGAAAGTGAGAAAAGAGTGGTTAGCCTTTGGTAGTAGCTAGGGGCTAGCTAACAAGACTGTTTACATTCCTGAGTGTATGTCTGAACTTTGAATTAACTTTCACAATTATGTAAAAGAGAGAATAGCCAGGTATCATTGAATTCCAGGAGCCTCCACTTCTAGTTTACACGTTAACTTTCCAAACAGTTGTCCACACCGATCCAAATGAATAAACACTTCTTCCTTATAGACTGTGCACCTATCCCAGCTGTGCTTCACCTTCTCCCACCCACTTTGATCTATGGCCAATGTAAATTCTTTCAAACAACTTGCATCTTTCTAGTCCCTACCTGATATACCAAGAACAGTCACCAACTTCAGGATGATGGACATTTTGCCTTTTCCAGCTGGCACTGCTGCTGGTGGTTTCAATTTCACTCTCCCAGACCTGGTTTTTTTCTTGCTAGCAATAGCCCAACAAACTCTTCCTTTTAAAAGACTTTCAGCCATAGAAGTTAAAATTTTTGTTTAACATATCTAATAACAATCAGAACATATAAGAGTATCTTGTGGAAAATGCTTGAAAAGCAAATAGTACATTTATAAAATCTTATTTTTTTCTGGACTCCAAAACCTCATTTCTTCATTTTCTGGCTGACTAAGCACACTAGATGATGAGAAAAGGAACTAACCTTAAAAGCTATCAACTCTTTTTCCTCCATTTCATCCTGGATTTTTTTGTGTGTGTATGTGTGAGAAGTACCCAGGAACAGCAGGGGTAGATTAAAAAGAGAGAAATTTATTCTAAAGATGGATTGGTTTCTCACAGAATCCAAATGCAAGGCTGCATCTCAGTCTCAGGAAATAAGAGAATCGGAAATTAGAAGACCATGGGAAACCAAGAGAGCGTCTGCTTCTGGCCTCTGTCTCATTTCATGGACTAACCTTTTTCTCATAACCTTTTTCTCATAATCTTTTGTTATTCAGTCTCCATGGCCTACCTACCACACTACTGGGAACATTTCCTGGAACTGAGAGACCAGAGGAGGGGTTGACAACCCTATCATTACACTGAGGATGTTAAGGAAACTTACATACAGTGCGACCTGGGCTGCAGAAAGACACCATGGATATCCTCTGCCTGCTTTAAGAGGTTATGTAGAGAAGGGCAGTATAATAGGAGTACTGGGCCTTGACCTGCCCCAGAAACTGGCCTATCACGCTTGCCTGGGGCAGGGCAACAACCTGTTCCAAGAAGAACCAGCACAAACCAGTACACTAGACATAGGGGAGGGGTCAGACAGTCCCTGAGGAGATTTAGGACAGAGGTCTCCAACCCTTTTGGCACCAGGGACCAGAGCTCCTGAGAATCTAGTGCCTGATGATGTGAAGTGGAGTTGAGAGTGATGCTAGTGCTGGGGAGCGGCCGCAAATACAAATGAAGCTTCACTGGTTCACCTGGTGTTCCTAACAAGCCAAAGACTGGGACCCGGGTTTGGGGACCCCTGATTCAGGGGAAGCAATCTCTGTTCTGCTCTGGATCTAGCTGGCAGGTCCAGCAATGCTCAGGCAATGGTCACATCACGGAATAGTCTTTCCTTCACACACACACACACACACACACACACACACACACACACACACACACGTGCGCGCGCGTGCACGCACGCGCACCCTAATTTCACATATTAATGTTTTCTCAGTCCAAAATCCACATTCCTAGAAGGATATTTTGATTGGCTCAGGTAAGGTCTGCTCATTCAATCATTGGTGCTCAATTAAACAGGGTTCCTGAAAGCCCATACATTTAGTGATGAATTCTTTTGGCTCTGTTAATCTGAAAACAGCTGTTTTATTTATTTCACCTTAAGATTTTTAAATTTTTAATTTTTGTTCACATATAGTATTATTAGTTTCAAGTGTACAACAGAATGATTCAACACTTACATATCTTATGAAGTAATCTCAGTAAGTCTGGTAACTATCCAACATCATACATTTATTATAATATTGACTATTCCATATGCTGTACATTAAATTCCCATGACTTATTTCATAACTTGAAGTCTGTACTTCTTAATCCTCTTCCCTTTTTCTGACCATCTCCTGAGCTCCACCTTATCTCAATTTTATTTTTGAAAGATACTTTCATAACAGTCCAGGAGCCACGGTGGCCACATTATCTGCTTCTTGTCCACCTCCTCCTGGAGCCCTAACACCTGAAACCAGCTCAGGGAATGTGAGAAGCAAGGCCCTGGGCAGCCAGGCACTGAGCTGGGTCGGGATTTGCCAGCTGGGCTGCTCTCCAGCCCTGAAAGCTTGGGATGCGCCAGAGCGACTCAGGCTCCATGGCGGCCACCGCAAGCCCAGGTGCCGCACACCCGGATTCGGCTTCGCTGAGCACCCAGAAGATGACTCTGACCTCAGCCCGGCTCATGATGGAAGAAGAGCCTGTCCAAAACATTCTCCAAGGATTCTGACTCCTGTGTATGCTTGCGCCAGTTGAACACCTACACAGCCACCTGGGGCCCAGCACATCTGCTCACACTCGTCACCGGTTTCCTGCAGCTGGACACCGGTGCGGGTGCTGTGGGCAGCCCCGTGCAGCAGCGTGCACACCATCACCAGCAGTTGTACCATGTGACTGATGAGCTGCCGCTGCACCTGGGCTGGGAGATGACCTTCATGGCCACTGGCCAAAGGCACTTCCTCAGTCACGTAGAAAAATATCACATGGCAAGACCCTAGGAAGGCATTGAATCAGCCCCTGAATCATATGAACCTCCACTCTGCTGCCGCTTCCACTCCAGAACCCCAGAGGTCCATGGCCATGTCTTAGCCAAATCTCATGATGAATCACCAATACCAGCAGCAAATGTCACCAAGTACCCTGAGCCAGGAACAAATGTTGACCTAGGAACTTTGGAATCTGAAGATCTGATCTCCCTCTTCAATGATGTAGAGTCTGCTCTGAACAAAAGTGAGCCCTTCCTAACCTGGCTGTAATCAATACCATTTTAATTTGTGTGCAGCTTTTACCTGATATTTCCTGGGCCTCTTGGAAAAATAGATGGAACCGAGCTAGTCTGCAGGTGTACCACTTTCTGCCTCCATGACTCATGCTCCCTCTTTCCCTTGTGGCCAGTTTAATCATTGCCTGGATTTGACTGACAGTAACTTAAGCTAAACATAAATAAATATTCTGTTTTCATTTTACACAAGCTTGCATTCCTGTGGTGGGTTATACAGAATTTGTTCTCCGTTTTTCTCTCTGCAGCCCACAACTAAGTTTTATGGGTGTTAGTTGAAATTTATACATCGATTGATTATGTATCAGAAAAAGCTCACTATAGGCAGTGACTTCTAACAGGTGGCTCAGTCCAAGAAATGTACACAAAAACAAATCTGATTTATAGTTTCAAAAACTGTATTGATAACAATAATACCAATTGCTTTAAATATTTAACCTGAGCTTTAAAGCCCATTGTATAGATAGTAAAATTCTGCTGTATGGAATGCAATGTGGTTTTGAATCGCACTAGATTTGATGATTCTTGTTTCTGTTATTTACAAAGGCACACATGACCCTATTGTAGTTTGTCCTCCATCATTTTATGGCATAACATCTAGACAACTGTCCTTCCAGCAGGAAGATAGAAGCAGCATTAGTAACAGTCCCTACCCTTCAAACCTTCTGAAAGAGATCAGTTTGGTACTAATTCTGAGCATTTATTAAGCAAAACTTTTTAAAATAGCAAGTTGAATTTTTTTAAAGTGCAAGTTAGAATGTGATGTTTATTTTATAAAGCACTAAAATTTTGTAACTGATGACAAAGGACAGCCAAATGTTTTTGATAAATCAGTGGCAACTGTATTTTTATCTTTTTGAAACTTCTGAAATCAGGACAACATAGCTTTCAACCTGATGGCACACACAGTAAGCTGTTGCTTTTGAAATTCTGAAACCTAGACAGTTTTGCTTTCAAGATTTTAAGTGTATGAACTCATCTTATCTATGAAACTGTTTGAAGGATGAAGCAGATTTCTGACCGATATGTAAAAAAAGTGTCCTCTGAGGATGTATGGTAGATGATGGAAATATACATTTCTGAATTCAGTAAAATTAATTCCTAAGTATATTATCCTAACCTTATTTGCTACAGTTGGTATAAAAGGCATGAAATATGTACTCAATCCCTCTTATGTAACCAAAAATATTTTTACTAGCTTTTTAGGACTGAGAGAGAACATTGGGTTCACCTGGCATGCACTCTGCATGCTTTGCCAATGAAGTCCTCAACTATTTAATGTTTTTAACTGACATTATTTATAATCTAAGAATTTAATATCTATTTAAAACACCATTAATAATTCAGGTCTCTGAGAGGAAACTTTCAATTCCCAAGGGGGCTTGTTTATTCGGGATCTTAAAGATCCTTTTCAATCTACTAGAATATAGATGGGCAGAACACATTTTATCTTGTTGGAAAGGAGTCAAGCGAAAAGGTCAGAGATGAAATAGTAAAGCTATGGAATATAGTGGAAAGAATACTAGTTGTGAAATGGACATAGACAAGTTATAGTACCCCACAAGCAAGACCAGGAGGTGTGGGAGGTACCCCAAAGGGACAAAACAATTTTCTACTATAACCTTTTTATAAAAAGACTGTCATAAAAGAAAAGGCTTTGGTGCACTTTACGAAGGAGAAAGAACAGAGATGGTGTTGCCTTGTCCACGCTGACACTGAGCATAGGCCGGCTTGTTGTTTCCAACACAATAAAGTGATTTCTTTTTCCTGAAGGATCCATAGTTTATGTTGTTCTGATTGCTTCTCTCCAAGCGCTCGGAAAGAGATAGGGGTGATGTTTATGCTGCTACTAAACTGAAGGGAGCACTATTTCTTTTTCTCTTTTGTTAGCATTAATTGCAAAAAGAGTTGTCCACTCTTTCTTACAGAAAAGAAGGCGGCGGGGGCGGGGGGGGTTGGGCAGTCCTAACAAATCTGAGCAGTGTTAATGTATTTTTTAAAAAATATTTTATAGACTCATTTTCAGGTTGTTTAACGTAAAAGAAACAGATATCCCTCTTTTTCTTTAAGTAGTTAAAACTTTAATGATCTGTATTATAAATTTTTTAAAGTAATTTCCTAATAAGCTTGGGGCATCAGAAAATACTAGATGTTTTTTAGTGAAATTAATTGAAACATTTATTAATAATCATAACATACATTTTTCCAGAATTGAATATGGACTCTGACTATGTGTTAGTACTAATACATAAGGCAAGATGTAATGTTTTTGTTTTTAAGCCACAAAATATGGTCTTTGTTAAAGAACACTAAAGCTAGAAATCTAAGAACAACCTTTTAAAGGCTATTTCCTATTATTTTAAGTGTTAAAATCTCTGCAGAATCATGATAAGGTTTTATTTATACTGTTTTTCTTATTATAAAATAACCGCCAGGATATCTAGTCTTTTTAGTCTTACATCAATGGAATAAATTTCAACCTTTCACCCAATAGTTTTGCCATAGAAAAGGCATATGAAAAATGGAAATTAAATAATTTCAGAGACTTTTCTTTTAAGGTATTTTTTTCCTGATAAAACACATTTCCTTAAATACATCATCAAAACCTATTTTCAACTCTAATAAACCTAAATAATTTTTAGTGTTTCACCATAGTACTTAGGATTTAGAACATCATCCCTTTTTCACTGAATATACACTGTATGAGAAGCACACCGACAGTGTCCTGGAGGTGCTATTAATCCCCAGCAAAGTAGAAAAGCTCTCTGCAGAAGATGATTTGGAGACAGAGAAGTATTGCTAATTACCAGCTGTATCCTCATGGCATAATTAAAAAGTAACTTCTGAAAGTATTATCCTTCAGGGATTACAAGTGCACTTATCAGGCTGCCTAACATTGTTCACAGCTCACTTATTCTCTTCATTTTTTTTTCACTCATTCTCCCTGCTTCCCAGGAATTCATTTTAGATCATTTGTATCATGCCTCTAATTTCAGTAATCTTTTTTCTATGATGTCTAATCTACTATTTATTCCATCTGCTGTATTTTTCATCTCAGATACTGCAGTTTCCAACTTTAATTCTATTTGGGTCTTTTTTTTTTCCCATATCTATACTTAATTCTTTATTAACATATGATACAGTTATAATAACCTGTTTTAATGACCTTCTCTGATAATTCTAAAATCTTTGTTAGTTCTAGGTTGGTTTCAATTGATAATTCTTCTCATTAAGGGTTGTATTTTCCTGTTCCCTTGCATGCCTAGTAATCTTTGATTGGCTGTCAGATATGTTTCACTTTGCTGAATGTTGACTATTTTTTGTATTTCTATAAATATTCTTTTTTTTTTTTTGTCTCCTCACCCCCCACAAGATGCAGTTAGAAATTACTTGGAACAGTTTGTGCCTTTCAGGTCTTGCTTTTATGACTTGTTAGGCAGGGCCAAGGCATTTGTCAGTCTAGGGCTAATTACTCCCTACTATTCTCCCCATCTTGAGTATTCTACCCAAAGACAGCTTTTGGAAAATATTACTTGTTATACTTTGAAAAAATGAGCTCAAATCAGGCTCTTTCCAAGAAAACTGAGCAGGTTTATTAAGTCTAAACACCACTTTGTTTCTTTGTAGGATTAAGATATGATTTATCAGTCAAAGTAGGACTCTTATCTAGGACCAACACTAAACAAGATGACATGCCAATAAAAAATAAAAAAGAAAAAAGAAAAAAAAGGAATCCCTAAAGACTGGTATTATACAGAAAATGCAGATAACAATATCTACCTCTTAAGGTTATTATTGAATTATAAACAATATTTTAAAAGATCTAACAAAGTTGTCATAGAAGAAGACATCTATTTTATTATAATTGGATATAGTTCTTTACTTTCCAGAGATCTGGAATATATTCTTCCCAAATCCCATCCCACCTTTCCCATTCTAAACTTTACCAATCCTTAAAATTAAGATCAAATATCATTTGGGGGTATTCATTTCATGAAGTCTTCTGTGATTATCCAACCCCAACAGACAACTGGCAAATAAGTAATATGATCTAAAAGACCAGCTTCTAGAATGAGCTGATCAAAGAGGGGAGAACAGCAAATTTTAAATGAAGTACAATAGAATTAAGTACTTGTACCATAGTACCCAATCTGTACTATAGTGGGAAGATGTTGTGCTCCTCGAAAAGTTCTCTGTGAAGAGGATTCCAGAAATATGGCAGAGTAGGAAACACCAGGAATCTGTTTCCCCACCTAGACAACAATTGCATTGGCAGAATCTGCCTGATGTAACTATTTTTGGAACTCTGGAGTCTGCTGAAGGCTTGCGACTTCCAGAGGGAGACTAGGATGGTAACTGTGGTTAATACAGGTCAATTTCAGCTCTTAGTACAGTACCAATAACCCATTCCCCACCCCCAGACACTTGGCAGGCAGCTGCCCACATGTTTCTGGAGCAGCTGCACACAGCTTATGGGAATCAGGGTGGGCAAAAAGGATACTGTTCTCCAAACAATGGAGAACTGTGCTTTCATTGCTGATTGCTGCTTCTAATCACAGAGGGGCAGACAAAAAGGCAGGCAGCCATTGTTGTTATACCTTTCCACATTGCCCTCCCCTGCCAGCTGAAGTGATTCCAGGAGATTTAAGGAGTTGGAGCCCTCTTTTCCCACTTTATTTTTCACTTTTTTTACCTTTCAAGAGCCAGACACTAAAGATTAGGATACTGAAAAACTAATACACATACAGGAATATTAGAATCTGACTAGGCCTCTGGCCACAGAAAGACTCAGAAAAGACCTGAGAAGACATTAAGTTTACACCTCACACTGATCTTCAGCACAGAGACAGCCTCCAACAACAACAGGAACAACAAAAAGGCAATAACAAAGCAATCATAAAATACATAAAGAAAATTCTGGGAAAGTGAAGAATTTGATTTCCTGAGTTACTAATTATTAGATGTCCAGTGTTCAGATGTCCAGTGTTCAACAATGACAACAAAATCACAAGGCGTACAAATAAATAGGAAAGTACAACCCATTCAAACAAAAAATAAGAAAATCAACGGAAATTGTCCCTATAAAGACCCAAGTGTCCTTGGAATTTTGATAGAGATTGCACTGAATCTGTAGATTGCTTTAAGAAGTATTGACATTTTAACATTTAAGTCTTTCAATCCAAGAACATAGGATATGTTACTTTTTATTTACATCTTTTTAACTTTCAGCAATGTTATAGAGTTTTCATTGTACAAGTCTTTCACCTTCTTGGTTAAACTAATTCCTAAGTATTTTATTCTTTTTGATGCTATTGTAAATGGAACTGTTTTTCATAATTTCTTTTTCAGTTTGTTCATTGTGTATAGAAATGCAATTGAGTTTTACTTGTGGACTTTGTATCCTACTTTGCTGAATTCATTTTTTTGTATGTAGAATCTTACGGTTTTCTACAGAGAAGTTCATATTATCTGCAAACATAATTTCACTTTTTCCTTTCCAATTTGGATGTCTTTTATCTTGCAAAAGAATAAAACTGGACAACTCACATATACTGATATCAAACTTACCACAAAGCTACAGTAATCAAAACAATGTGATATAGACATAAAGAGAGACATATAGACCAATGGAATAGAATAGAGAGCTCAGAAATTAACCCTTATGTATGTGATCAAATGATGTTTGACAAGGGTGCCAATTCAATAGAAAATGGATAGTCTTTCAATCAATGATGCTGGTAAAACTGGATATTCACATGCCAAAGAATGAAGTCGGACCTTTACCCAACACCATATGTAAAAATTAATTAGAAATAGATCAAGAACCTAAATGAAAGACCTAAAAACAATAAAACTCTTAGAATAAAACATAGGACAAAAATTCATGACATTGCATTTGGCAATGATTTTTTGAATAAGACACAAAAGGCACGGGTAACTGAAGAAAGACAAATTGCACCTTATGAAATTTTAAATTTTTTGTGCATTGAAAGACTATCAAAAGAGTAAAAATGCTACTCACATAATGGGAGAAAATATTTGTAAATCTGATAAGAAATTAATACCCAGAATATATAGAGAACTCCTAAAATAGCAATAAAAATTACCTAATTCAAAAAAGCAAAGGGCTTGAATAGACACTTCTTCAAAGAAATGACCACACAAAAAAATGCTGAACGTCGCTAATCATCAAGAAAGTGTAAATCAAAACTACAGTGAGACTGCACCTCAGAACCATTGAGATGACATAGTTAAAAAGACAGAAAACGAGTGTTAGTGAGGATCTGTAGAAATTGGAACCCTTGCACACATTTAGTGGGAATGTGAAATGGTACAGCCACTGTATTAAATAGTATAGTGGTTCCTTAAAAAAAATTTTTTTAAACTACCATATAATCCAGCAATTCCATTTCTGGGAAGATACACCAAAGCAGGGTCTTGAAGAGATAATTGTACAACCATGTTCTTGGCAGCATTATTCACAATAGCTAAAACATAGAAGCAACTCAAGTGTCCATTGATGAATAAGCAAAATGATATATACATGCAGTGGAATATTATTCAAACTTAAAAAGAAAATTCTGCAATATGCCATGACATGGATGAAATTTGAGGACATTATGCTAAGTGAAATAAGCCAGTCACACACACAAAAAATAAATACTGTATGATTCCACTTATATGAGGTACTTAAGGGTAGTCAGAATCATAGAAACAGAAAGTATACTGGTGGTTGCCAAGAAGTGGGGGAAGGGGAAAATGGGGAATTAATGTGTAATGGATATAGTTTCAGTTTCACAAGATGAAAAGAGTTGTGGGGATAGATGGTTCTGATGATTGTACAACATGACGATATTTAATACCACAAAATCATACACTTAAAGATGGTAAAGACAGTAAAATTTGTTATGTGTATTTTACCATAATAAAAAAAAGGAGGAAAAGAGTTCTCTGCAGATGGCCTTGAACTCTTTTAATTCATTCAGATAACTAACTATGATCAGTGCAACAAAGTTTTTGTTTTACTTACTGTTGATTAGGTCTATGAGAAGGTTTTTTTTTTTTTTCCAGAAAGTAATTCTAATGATTTTATGAAACAAAGGAAGAAAATAAAGAGTATCTAAGGCAATGATGAACTGGAGTCCAAGAGAAATTTCTCATTTGTCTTGTGATAGACAAGGTTCACACATGAATAATTGATTTAAACATAAATTATTTTCATTCTGAGAACATAGCAGGCTAAAAGTTATAAATAAGTCCCATTTCATTAAAAGTATTCAAAGGGTCTTTTAAAAATCTTTATAACTTAAAATTATTGGGCCATATGTTAATAATTGTCAAAGTGATGGAGCTGGAGATCATATTCTTCTTTATTTTGCATAAATAAAATTTTCCATAATAAAAAGTTAAATAAAATTGTTTAATTAGTGCATGCTTTACCACAGGTGTTAAATCACTTTTGGTTATTAAGAGTCACATGGTTCCATAGGACAAAAATGAACTAGAATGGAAAGCAAGAAGAATACTCAAATAAAATTATTCTTCTACCATGTGCTCACTGACACTCTCTTTTGGTTCAGAATTCAACCTCCAAAGAATAGTACATCTAACCAATCCAGCCAGTTGTATTACTTTACAGTGTGACTATATCTCACAAACTGATACATCTATATTTGTACTGATAACTTCTTTAGTACTTCTCACTTGTTTCACAAAAATTACATTCTTAGACAAGTGGATGAATTTATTTACTTTTGAGTAAAGTTATCTGCCCACCCATGAGTGCAACAGTAATCTCTAGATTCATTGCAGAGAGAGAGAGAGAGAGAGAGAGAAAGAAAGAGAGAGAGAGAGAGAGAGAGAGAGAGAGAGATCTGAATAATATCTGGTACATATGGACACTCTGAATTCCACAGGAATTACCATGTGCCACAGGCACAGATATAAACCCTTTTCCTATAAAACTGCTCTCCAAATCACTGAAGAAAAAATAGTGCAATAGGAACTTCCCAAAAGTGTTATTTCAGGACAGACTTAAGAAGAGAAAATATAAAGAAGAAAAAAACTAAAAGAAAACTTTAAAGTCAGCATGCTTTTTAATCAATCAGATCTTTGAATATCAGTCAACAACTATTCAAAGTGCCCACATTTACACAGCTTCCTCCAAAATATGTAAGTGTACATAAGATAGGAATGTCCAGGAAACTCTATTTTCCAGCAAACTGGCTTGTTTGTGAAGAAGGATATCCAAAAGAATGTAGTTCAGGAAGGTAAGAAACCCTGTTATTGTTATCTTTATAACATCAGCATGACCTTGTAATCAGTAACTTTCTCCTAATGCATATGGGGGTGGGGGAGGGAGCACATTATTCTAAGAAATAACACAAATACCAAAAGAAATTAAAACTCCAATGGTAATGTCTTTATATAATTTTAAAGTCAGAATCATAAATTAATGTAACATTCTAATTTATATTGTAACCCATTGTAATGAGAATTACAGGTAGATATGTGGGATTTTTAAGCCAGTCCTAACATCTTTGCTGCTCTACAAACTTATGGCTTTACTACTTATGCCTAAAACATATTATCATATTAGCATTTATGTAAGATACCACAACCTGTTCAATAATGATGTATTTAAGTATTTATTGATACAAGAATCAAAACATCCACACATAAATATATTTATTGCTATTGTAGATGAGGACAAAACAGACAAAAAGATACCTAGATAAAAAACTCAACAGAAATATAATTTAAGATTAAGAGAGTACAGGAAAGATATTAGTTATCCCATTCAAAGTTTTACCCAAAGTATAAGAGAAGTAAACTAATCCGTTCATACTTGCCACACTTAAAAACCAAGCACAAGCTCAGTCAGGAGGATGTCCACCTGTGGTCAACCTGACACCAACTTGACAGGTGAGGACACCTGCACAGAGGAAGAGCGGGCTGCAGAAATGGGAAAATTGTTATGTACAGCAAGATTGACTAGATAGGTAAATATATTAAGAATAATAGGAGGCAGAGTTCTCACTTTCAGGAAAGGAAATCACGAATGCTGCAAGGGAAAAAACTAGAATGAATTCTGTGGTGTCAGATTAGGACTGGATATATCTGTATGAACAACTCATTATTTTAGATAAAGTGTAAATGTACATATGTATGTATATAAGTGCATATATTCCCTAGCTGAGAAGACAGTAACAACCCAATAGCCATCATCACATGTAGCACCCAGATCTTGGTTTCTAAATACCATTCCACTAAAAAAAAAAAAAAAAACCTGGCTGATTCCAGGACCAAGGCATGAAAAAGAAAGATGACCCTAGAAATTTTTATGCCAGCCACAAGTGCTCAAAGAATTATGGGAACTTGTCAAAAGGTAATAGAAGCCCACCTGAAAGGAAAGTAACAGATTATAACTTATTAAGAAATGATGGGTACACACTGCTATACATGAATAAATTTAAAGTTTAATAAGAAATGAGATTTTAAAGTCTCAGAGTACTTCCCTACAAAAATTTTGAATTACAAAGGAAGAAATTTTACAGTAGACAAGCCTGGCAGACACCATCTTAGTCAAGTGACCAAAGCAAACAGTATCAGTAATGGAAAAAGAGAATCAAGAGTCAGCTCCTGATTGATACAATACAATTAGAAGAACAGAGAATTTTGTGATATTCCTGTCAAAGATGCCTAACCTAACTTTAATCATGAGGAAACCTCTGACAATCACAAATGGAAGGCCATTCTACAGAATAGCTGCGCTTTAATCTTTGGAAGTGTCAAGGTCAAGAAAGTCAAGTAAAGACTAAGGATCTGTTCCAGACTGTGGAAGACTAAATAAATAGGACAACAGAAAGCAATGGGTGATTCTGAATGGGTCCTTTGTCATACAGGACATTATTGGAGCCATTTGTGAAACTTGAATAGGGCTTGAGGATTAGACAGTATAATCAATGTTATGCCCTGATTTTGATGGCAGTATTGAGTATGTAGGTTGATGTCCTTGTTGATTAAAAAAAAATCACTAAACATTCAGGATGATGGAGCATCAAGCAGGCAACTTACTGTCAAATCAATCAGGAAAAAACACTATGTACTATATTTTCAAGTTTTTCATATTTGATATTTTAAATTAAAATGATGTAAAACCCACACCTAATGTAATTACCCTAAGCAAACTACCTGACTGATTTCTCTACCTCAGTTTCTCAGTCTACACTACCCCCACAAGAATATTAAGAAGATTAAATTACATAAAAATATAATGTTTAGTATACTTACTAGAAGAAAGATATTGTTTAACACAAAATATATTAATTTATAACCCTACTTTAGAAATATTCTGCCTCAGGAGATGTCTTCTGGTTTTAGGTTTTTGCTAGTTTTTCCTGGCATTCCTCTCACATATCTTCTCCTATAATTCAGGAATTGATCAAGCATATCCCCAGTGTCACACCCTTCCTTTCAATTCCCTTCATTTCCTTCTTTTCCCTTTCCCTTACTCAGTGTATATTTGTATTTCAAGACCAAGCTCAAGTACCCCTGTTTCTTTGAGCCCATATGACTCTGCTCCATCTTCTCAGAGATAATAGCGACTTTATATGCATTTCCTCTATACCTTCTACATACATTCACCATAATATCTCTAACATCATATAGCAATGTGATCTGCTTCTATTCATTTCTCTGCTACAGTGATGGCCTACTTGATGGTATGAACCTGAATTCATCTTATCCACCATCATGTTTATGCCAGGGCTTGGCATCTACTAGATGCTCAATAAATTGGTTCTGAATGAATGAGTCGACCAAAGTGAATGAGCACGTGAGAGCAAAAAGGGGCCAAGGTTACAATTTGAGGCACCTGAATTTTGGGGAGCAGATATGGCAGGCATTCACTTCCAACTTTTTCTGAACAGTTCATGGTCTTATAGCTTATGCCCTTTCCTGCTTAATTTTTTTTTCACACTCTCATAAAAACTAACAATGAAAACATACCTTCAACATCTCCTAACACCACAGAAAAAAATAGATTTCTCTTCTACACTGATATCAACCAACAAATATTTTGAGTGCCCACTATGCATGAGGCACCACACCAGCAGTCCAAGGTGAACAAATCAAATACTGTGTACTGGGGGGAGGGGCAGCATTTTTGTTTGTGTGTTCCAAAAACTTTCCCTGTCAAATATTTAACCAGGTTGCTCTTCTCTATTAAACAGGTGAAAAACAAAGCCCATCATTCAAGTGATTTGCTCTGTCACTGAGCAAATTAGTGGATGACCCAGGACTACAATGCCTTTTAGTTATACATTTACTTCTTAGTTGTGTCAGATTATCTCCCATATTTCAAATGAACAGTCTCATTCAACACAGCACAATAGTGTAAATATAATGGTGTCACCTTAAATCACAAATCTAATGCTTATAGGGAAGGGCAATAAACTTTAACTATAGGAAGGTAAAAGAATAACTAGCCTTTCCTTGAGTCATCCAACCACAAACAAGAAACTACTCACTGAGAAATATAAAGGTGGCTCTGAAATATGAAAATCTAGTGAAGGAAAAACAAAATTTAAGGCACTGAAGACTTAAATTCTTCCAGTACTGAACCAATATCTTCTTCACTTGAAAGATGTGTAAGGTTTTTATTTTCAGCCCAGTGACTCCCCCAGATGAAAAATGGGTGACTATAGAAAAGTAAGAACTCCTCTACACAGAAAAGTTAAGGGTCAACAATCTGGTTGGCCAAGGGGACTCATCTTAAAGCTGATTTTCCTTATTTTTAAATTTTCACAATCTCTTTTGATCTACACTTCATGATTCATGGGGGGAGGTTTCGGGGTACAGGGATCACATAGATTATGTAAAGAGCTGTGCTTTGTTCTCATCTTGGAATATCTCCATGGCCCAAGGCTGACAGCACACAGAACTAATTGCTACTCACAATAACCAGCCTGAGCTTCCCCCTCTGGGAAGAATGTACACCCCTCACCCACCCACCTCTAAATCCCACCTTCCAGGTCCAGATCACTGTCTCTTTCTCTGTGGGCTATTCCCTGTTTCCTCCACTGCAGGTCCTTGGCAACTCCATGCACCCTAGGCCTAGCTTGTGTAACAGGTATTGATATCTCTCCTCTCTGTTGAAGGCAGAATGATGACCCACACCACAGAGGCTGGAGATTCACATGGACACATAGCCAGCCCATAAGCATGGTTTGCTGGGTCCACAAAACAATGTAACATTTTAAATTTCTCGCAACCATTAAGACATTTTACATAAAATTCCCATTGTTAGGCATCTTTAGAAAAATTGGAAGTTCCACAGGCAGGAGAATATAAAATCCAAATTTTAGATTCTTGGAAATAATATGTATCTTCTTCACAACTCACAGTATAATGTAACTACCAGTATCAATTTACACCTCATTCTCAAAATGATTGTTTATATGAGATGTGTTCAGTTCTCAAAAAACTGGTGCATAAAGAACTATTGAAGAAGTCAACAAATATATTTTCTGACTGCCAGCACCCATAGAAACAATATATTGTATTCAATAATGCTATCATGAACTGTTTTCCTTCGGTCCTTATGCATATAAAAAGCCATTGTTCTAGAGGCAAACTCCAATTTGCAACCTAATCATTCCTAAGCAATGGTCAAAGGGTAAGAATTATGTAAGGCAGAGTCATATTTTCTAAATTTCTATTTTATACCACAGAAATAGCAAAATAAAAAGAAGATTTTTGACTCAGGCTTTTACAGATATTAAGCATATAAAACAACGTAACTATGAAGAGCCATATTACAAACATTGTATGTCTCCTTAAATGTTTTGTTTTCCTTCCTATAAGGACTAAACTGACTGAAATTTCACCAAAAACTTCACTGGTTACCAACTTCTTTTTCTAACAAATCTCATTATGCCAAGTATGCACTCTCCTGTCTCTTGAAGGACCTTTGAACCATTTTCACACTTTATTGGTCTCACTTTTTTTCCAAGGCCAATTCACAAACACATCCAAAAGTCTTCAACCAGTATTAGAGGAAGGTATATATTTGAAAGGAAACCTACTTCTCAGTGATCCTTTTCTTCCACCTCATGTTACTAATAAGCTTCCATGAAAGATATTCTTGTAAGTCATCCATACCTATTTACATTATCAATCACCATTTCAAATATATGTAACACAATTTGGTAGAAAGCATTTAAATGGTTACAAAGTTAGGGAGGAGAGTCTTATTAAATGATGCCAAAAACTGTCTGCTGAATTATCAAGAAATGCCACCTATTCTTTGTTTGAGCCTCACCTCAGGTCTTGCTACAATTAAGCACTTTTGAAGCGAGAAAATTCCTCTGTCACAAATCTTTGCCTAATTCAGAGTTTTATGGAATTGTATAGAAACAAAGTTTTCCCACCTCAGAAATCAGCCTGTTCACTTTACATGGGTTAATTGTATGTTGTCTTAACTATATTTCACTGAAGTTTTTTTTTTTTTAATCAACCTGTCAATTTTTAAAATCATCATTTATTACTTTAGTTTGGTGTTAAGCCCTTTCAAATACTGTTCATTTTTCAAAACTTTCTTCAGAATTAAATACAAAACACTGAACTTGAAGGATATATAGTTCATTTCTTTCTGGCTTTTTGATAACTATCAGTACTACGCTCTCCCAGAATAACATATTTTCTTGACCTGATAGACTGTTCTTCACAAACCTTTTCTTGGCCTTAACAACAAGCAAACTCTTTGAGGAATGTGACAGCTTACAAACAAGGACAGAGCTCTGAAGATAAAACTTTGCTTGAGGAATAGCTGGGGACAGGATTGAGCTGAGCCACTGTGACCACATCTCAGAGCTGATGGTTCAATGGACTTTGCTTAACTAGGAGGGACAGAGAATTCATTTACCATAAAACACACCATAAAACCAGAGGACTTGGCTAGTACTTGAAAATTTGGATCACTTAAAGTAATTCTCTAAGAAAAGAACTGATCCAGAGGTTTTATTTATGTAGATGTCAGTGGGTAGGAACAATAGTTTGAGATATGTGTGGGTGGTTTACACATTTATCTTACCATAAACAACAGTTTCAGTGTTTGTAATCTCCTCCCTACCCTTAGAAATACCTAAAAGAAAAAAAAAACTACCTAAATATCTACGAAGACTAACTGAAACCAGGAAGCCAGGTGCACACACCCAAGGAAGAAAGGAATAAAGATGTCAAGCTGCTAGCAGACATGAACTCATTTACACAGACAGGGCAGGGAGCACTGTTTCTCCTCTTCCCTGGTCCAAAGTACTTAGGTTCCTTTTTCTTTAATCCAGATAAAAGATAAGTTTCTACTATTTTGTATATCTAAATCTCATAAACTGGAAATGTAATTTCTAACAGCATATTAACTGAATAATGAATGCTGTGGTTAAGACTGCGGGCTTTGGACCTGGACCAGACTCAATGTGTCCTGGTTCTATAATTTTATGATATGAGACTGTGGGCAAGTCGATGACTTTTCAGAGGCCTTGGTTTCCTCATGTGTAAAATAAGTGTAACAGTACATGCCTCAGCAAAATGATGGGAGAATTAAATAAACCTGTATAATTAAAGCTTAGGGCCTGGCAGGTAGAAGGCCCTAAAACACTACAAATAAAGAGTCCACTCCACAGCACCATCTCCTAAAATCTCCTCTGCTGTCCCAAACACTTCTTAACACTCTGCGTTCATTCCTGGGCCTGTTTAAACTCTCCCTCAAGCATTCCCCACAACCCTAGGCTCCTATGTTTCTTCTGCCCACGCCCTTTTCCAGTTCATGCCTCTGCAAAATTAATATGGAAATGAAAGAATTCTTGATGGAATGAGGAGGAAAGGAGAAATGAGAAAGCAAAGCTTTCAGCACTCCCTTTGGCCAAGGGAGCAAAGGCTGGCAACATTCATCTCACTGATAGATTCTCTGGTATTCTGCCCTACTGCATACACACAGCTCAGCATGTCCACAGAGACTGGTTTCAAGAGCACCACCTATTTTGGAACACCAGGTACAAATTAGGCAAGTTGCACATGTTCTCTCCCACCAGTACGTGGCACTCTACTAAGAATTATATGACCCACCAAAAAGTCTAGAAGTTACCTGTAACGTGAAAGTAAACAATAATGTATACTTCCCTGTGAGTCATAAAAATCTTTTCCATTACATTAAAGTCACAATAAAAACAAGAAGCAGGAAGCAATTCCAAACACAGGCAGTTCCATTCTCTGTTCCAAAGAAAATAAAAGAAAAATTAGAACAGAAAGTACCCAAAATGACCAAGCAGAGATGATGGTAACTGGAGGTACTGCATAGCTAAAATGACATTAGCGATCCACATGGTTTTAAGTCCATACCTAAATTACATATACTTACACTAACCCAGCAGTTCTCAGCCTAGGCAATTTTCACTCTCAAGGAATATTTGGCAATGTCTGGAGCTACTGATATCTAGGGAAGAGAGGTTAGGGTGCTGCTAAACATCCTACAATGCACAGGACAGCTTCCACGACAAAGAATTATCCAGCCTGAAATATCAATAATGCCAATATGAGAAATCCTGCACTAACAAAATACCCTGTTGATGGTCATCTTAATCATTGTAATCAGTGTCGACAAGGAAAATCCTTTGTTTACCAACCACTTTCCTTTGTAGAGAACTTTAAGACCCTTGATCTGCATTGTTTCTTTTGATCCCAGGAAGACATGAGATGGGCCAATGGAATCCATAGGAGAAAAAAAAGCCTTGTGGTGATTTAATGACCAGAATGCATTTCTATTATGTTACTCTATATACCTACTCTGGTACATGAAGTTATAATTGAAAAATATTTTGGTTGACATTTTTGGAAAATTATATACTATCTTGCTGTCTACAGTGCTAAGTATTAAACTTTTTTCCGATGGAAAAAATTGTAAATATCCATTATTGAAATGGGTGGTACTGTTGGAAATTTTTTCTATTCATTATGTCAGATTGTCAGACAATTTGTCATTGCATCTAAAAGCATACTGTTGTAGCTACTTCCCTCCAGAGCCACTCTTATTCCTCTCCTAATCTGTGACTCTTCATCCACTGTGAGCAATGGGAAAACTAAAAGGAAGCTTATTCAAGAATTTGCTGAGTTAAGGCTATCATGAATAAAGTTCAGAGTTTTCAACAATATTTTAAGAGCAGATGTTTTTTTCTTTTTCAAATTGGGCTAATGACCGAGTGGATATTGTTGTTATCCCAAGTCTGACCTACATAAGTACAGTGTTATTAGATGTTATATGTTTCCAAATCATTTCTATAAAATAAATGAGAATTTAATGTTTTCCAAGATGAGAAGAAAAGGTTCAAGGACCATTCCTGCATACTTCTACCTCCATCACTGAAATCAATAACGTTCTGAAAAAATAATTTTCATGATGAAAAAGAATGTACCATGAAAAATGTGTACATCACTTAATACATCACTTAATTTAATCATTTGAAATCTTAGCAAATATTTTCATTATCTTGATTTTGTAAAGAAACAGCCTTAGGAAGGTTGTGCAACTGCCCAAAGCTGTAAAACACCAGAGGCAGGATTTGACCACAGGCCTGATTACTGAGCCTGCTCACACAACTAGTTTTATCATACTTTTAAGAAATGAAGCTACTCCTCTAAGAACAGAAATTCTCTTTTATTCACCACTTGATTTTTAAAAATCTTACTTGCTTCTCCATGACTTATATGCAGTACAGACAAAATTCAGTCAGAATACCACATGGTGCCTTACCACATGGTGCAGATTTTTAAATTAGAATAAATTTGAACCTTGTTCACAAGTTACTCATATTCTAAATGTCAATATCTTCAGAAGTTTCAAGTAGTTCCCATTTTCTTAACATAAAGCACCGGGAAAGCATTAAGTTAATTATACCCATAAAGAAACCAGAGTAGGTCCAGATGCTCTGAAATACTAATGTACATGAAGAAAATGACCTTCCTGATAAAGACAGTGTGATTAAAGTTTTCTTCTTTGAAAAGGCCATACTATTTCAAAGTAGCTAAGAAATGAATTTAGCATAAGAATTTAAAGTTATTCTCATTGGCATGAAATTTACCAGGAAGGGAACCAACTTTTCTGTAGCTAAGGAAGATTTTAATGCAAGTTAACACAGGAGGAACAAATTACAGTGGTTTAAGGTTCTCCTTCATTTTAAAAGTGTAGTTAGAAAGTTTTATAATGTACTATTAATGAAAAAAGCTGAAAAGGAATGAAGTGTGTGAGGAACCTTAGAAAAACAAGGGGAAAAGCTCAACTTGTTAGAGTAGTTCAGGTTAATTATAGTATCAGATAGCAAATCCCTTTGCTTTACCAAAGGATTTTGTTCCCTTGCACCCCACCCACCGATCATGACAGAGATTTTCAATGATGTAACTTTGTCTCAAAGAAACAACAGTGGCACAAGTTCAATAGCTATAATTAAAGGATATTTTGTTACGTAAAACAAGTACACTTTTGAAAGTTATAGTTAAAAGCACTTTTAAATTGCATCATCTATCAAAGTACCAAGGAAATTTATTTAAAGGAGTCCTATTTTAGAAAAAAAAAAAGTGAATGAAGGAGGTAAGATGGTGAAAAAGCTTATTATATATTAGCTGTAGGATGTTTAGCAGCCCTGAACCTCTCCTCGCTAGATACCAGTAGCTCCAGACATTGCCAAATATTTCTTGAGAGTCAAAATTGCCCAGGCTGAGAACCACTGGTTTAGTATATTTATATTAGGCATTGAGCTGGCATAAAATGTGCACTTTGAAAATGTAGCACTCAACATAAGATTTCATGCACTCATTCACTCAATTAGAATTTCACAAACACCTAATAAGAGCCAGGAATTCTTCCAGGTGTTGAGAAACAGTGGGGAACAAGACAGGTATAGTCCTCGCTCTCATGATGCTAACATAAAGGTTCATCTTCATGTCAAAGTGATCCAACAAATTACTAAAAGAGTTGATGAAGAAAGCTTCTTTGCAGACACAGCTCTCAACCTGATGAATCGAAGTCCTCATGCCAACTCTTTGCTCTACCTATCCTTAATTAAATCAGTTTTATCTCATGCTCAGCTTTCACCTGTTCCTGTCAAAACAACAGCCCATGGTGTCCCAATTGCTATGGCTGCTGGGCATTTGGTGCAAAGGGCCTGGCACCCGATTTCTAAGGTCTGTGCAATGCTCACCTTCACTACCTAACCAAAAAACACACCCCGCCCCTCCTTCCCTGTCTCACAGACCAGCTGCTGAGAAGGAGTCCTCGGGACTAAGCTCTGTGGTCTCCATACTGGGACTCTACCCTGCTTTTAAAAAAGAGACAGCAGCCTATGGCCATACAATCCTGAACAAGCCCAATTCCATCTGATCTTAGAAGCTAAGCAGGGTCAGGCCTGGTTAGTACTTCGATGGGAGACCACCTAAGAAGACCAGGTGCTGTAGGCATAAAATTATTTTTTAAAAAAATAAGGGGTTGTAAGCAGCAATCTGTGAGGTCAACCAAGGGTTGCCTTGCCTAAAAAATAAAAAATAAATAAATTAAATAAATAAATATTAATTAATTAATTAATTAGAAACTGCAACAGACAAACTCCCTGTTTTATGTGTGTACTGGGGGGAAAATGGGGGCAGAAAATAAGATTTAAAAAATACAGAATTAGATAGTAGTAAGTGTTGTAGAGAGAAAAACAAAACAAGGTAGTGAGTATGGGAGTGGAACTTTCCATTTTAAATAAGGTGGCCAAGGAAAGCCCTCAACAAGAAGGTGAATTTAATTAAAGATATGAAGTGTATCAACTCAATACTTTTAAAAACTGAAAGTAAGGTTTCAAGTGACTGAAATTTTATATTAGTCAAGACTTTCAAGCCTACAGTAAAAAGTGATGTCACTTAACACATAAGCAAACAGAAAATATTAGAAGAAAAAAAATAACAAAGGGAAATTATTTTCTTCATTTGTTCTTGGGTGGTAATTTCTAAATAAAAGAAAATAAGCAAACATTAACTATTAAACTTTTCCAGAAGTCAATAATAAAGCCTATTTTTTGAATGAGCCACTATAACATGTGCAGAATCTAACTGTAAGAAATTGGCTTTGGGACCCAAAGCAAGAAATAAAAATAAAAATCCTTTTTCACATGAAAAAGTATAAATTGTAGTGGGACCCATAACCTCAACCAGAAATAGACAATTAGCGAAAGGGCTGTGGGAATAAATATCTTGAAATAAGGGCTTTCAGTGCATCAGTGATACATGCAATTGCCAGAACAATTTTCCTTAAGTTTACAGAAATAAGCCACCATCACAAGCATGAGGGACAGAAGCACCCAATCCAGCCTGCAGGCTCATCGGAGAGCTTTCATAGCGTTACATGATGTCAGCTGCCCACTAACAGTGGGGCTTATGTGCATATCTTTTAATTCTCTATTTCTTTTTTCTACCTTCTCAATGTCCACAATGTGTTTAAAACAATTCTCCCAAGTTAACAAAAACATACAAGTTGCTCATTCAGTTCCAAAACATGGAAACTGGCATGAGTTCCCAGTGAAAATGAGCCCAAACTGGGCACTACACTGACATCAGAACAATGACTGCCATCGTTGGCAGTTTCCTCCCTGCTTCCCCTTGAATCCTTCTCTTCCCTTCTTTTCACTGTTTTCATAACCAGAACTATAGAGGGGCTCTAATTAGCACCCTGCTCAGTTCCCTAGTTCTTGCACGGTGCACAGCATTTTTAAGAATGACTACTCATACTCCCTTTTATATTTTATTAAAATTATTGAGGTGACATTGGTTAATAAATCACACCCAACTTTTACTAAAATGTTAAAAGAATGGGGGGAAAGCTATGCATAGTTTTCTTAAGAAAATTCAAGTGGTTTGCCAACATATACCATTCAGATCATGATATTGATATATTAGTATTACATACATACATGTATGTGTGTATTTATATAGACACGTTCTGTCATAAAGCCATTTGTTATAGTTCTTTTGTTTTAATGGGGTAAAAAGAAGAAATGTAGTTTTGCCTGTTTTGCAGAACATCTAAAATTAACAAGATACTTGAAAATTAATATCATTTACATAACTTCAAAGTTTAGTAGGCAACTATCACCCTGCTAATGAGATATGACATATGGAGTCAAACAAGTTCCTAGAAAGAAAGCAGCAGAGCGCCCGATTAGGTTTTCCCAAGAATTCTGGTTGTACCACAAAGATCAGGAAGATACTCCTGTTTCCATTTCCCAAATTTTTTCTAAGAATATGTATTTCTTTCTCCTTGAAAAGTTTGCTTTTCCTCACTCACTAGGTACAGTTGATTAGAGAATTGCTTCTATATTTAATACTCTGGATAAACTGGGTAAAAATATCAGAGAAAAGTATTTTCTCCATTACTAAAGATCAGCAATTAGCACTTTTATGTTTAGAGATGTCAAACACTAACATTAAGAACAAAGAAGTTATGAGATTAAAAATGCAGGGATTAAAAACATGGGTTTAAATCCTGGCTCCCCCAGCCGTGTGAACTTGGACAAATTCTTTAATCAGTCTGGGCTTCTGATTCCTATTCTGTACAATGGAGATAATGGGTCCTATTTGTGATGATTGAGTTCATGCACAAAAAGCACTTAGGACAGTGTCTGACCAACAAAGTAAACGCTTAATAACTGATAGCCATTATTATTATTATGACTCTTAGGATTATTATTAAAAGAGCTAAAGAAGCAAGTAGAGCTATAAAAATAATAGCCACATATAGTATGTTTTGGGTTTAGAGGAGGGGAGGGAGGAATATGTTAGTCAATATTTTCAGTTATATAATCCTGGAATATACATCATAATCTTTACTATTATCCAGAGGCAATAGATATTGTGTAGTTATATTTTAAAATTTAGGCCAGTCTACATTTCAATGTCTCACAATTTTTAAAATGACATTAATTGAAAAAAGTATTAAATTTCAGAGATATTAAAAGTGTGAAAAAGTGTACATTTTAGGTTTGATGAAATACATTAAGAGATGGAAAACAATAGTGATATTTCAGGTGTCAAATATTCCACAGTCTCATATTTTTCTATAAGAGCTGGAAGCTAAAATCTAGCTTCAGATCATTCCTGGTTACCACTTCTCAGATTATTTTTTTAAAGCAAGCCCATTAGAAATGATCAGAAAGTAGGAGGACTTTTATTAGTTTTTACCTTAAAAGCCAAGTCCTAATAGAGGGAATCAGTAGGCAAAGAAAAAGGCTATGAAAAAAAGAAAAAGAGACAGCAGGAACAGGAAATGATAAAGCCAAAAGATCAACTCCTGACAACATAACAAAGTATTCCGGGGTGTTTCAGTAAAGGAGCAACCCAGATCCTACAAATCTCAATACACTCTTAACAAACATATTATAGCATCAGAAAGGATGCCAGAAATAATCAAAACAGTTAAACCAAAAGGGGTATCTAGTCCATGAATTCTCAAAGAGAATAAAGTATGCCCTGCTCCTGTCTTTCTTAATACAATCCTATACAAAAATTGCTACATATTCCTGAAAGAAACATCTGAATGGTGTAGACACAGAAGGAAGGCCAAGAACTACTGATGTTAGAAGGTTGTGTTTGTAATCTGGGATTACTGATCAGAAAGGGTTACATCTGCCGTTCTGTCTCTATAGTACAGCAAATAAGTCATCCTGCCTCTCTTTGAGTATTCTCATTAATAAGAAATGCAGGACTACCAAAGGTACCCAATTTCATTTTCTGACAGTGTTGTTAGAAAATTCTTATGTCAAAGCAAGATGTGTTAAGCCAGTTTGGAGTTCTTCTGTTTATTCAATATCTATTAAGCCCTTGAATGGACCTTGAGGAGCAACAGCAACAGATGACTTGAGTTGGTGACTGGAGGGGCAGGAGCAGTAGAAAACCAAGGAGAATTTTAATGAAGAAACAGAGGTAGGGGTGGCTCCATAGTGTAGTGGTTAGCATGTCTGTTTTACACGCAGAAGGTCCTGGGTTCGCACCCCAGGTGGAGCCACCAACCATACCCCTGGTGCGCGAGGCCCCAGGTGCACACCTCGAGCAAAGGAGACACCTCGCCTTCAGAGATCCAGTTCTTAAGGGGAAACAGCAATATTCATAGGTCAGGGGTGGAAGTGTGTGTGTGTGTGTGTGTGTGTGTGTGTGTGTGTGTGTGCGCGCGTGCGCGCGCGTAGGGGAAATTAAAGAGGGAAAAAAAAAGGACTCGAAGTAGCTGGAAAGACTGAATGCAGGAGGATTTTTTTCCTAGGAGGGTAGAAGACGAATAGAGAAAGCTAACAGTGTTGACCTCACATCCTGACCTTTAGCTGTGTGGAACATGGAAATGATCAGTTGCCACTTGAGTCACCAGGGAATCAGTGTTAAGAAGAAAAAGCCAGAGATCCAGTCAAGATGGCAGAGCAAGTAAACACTGTGCTTGCCTCCTCTCATGACATCAAAACTACAACTAAACTACAAAACAACCATCATTGAGAATCACCTAAAGTCTAGCTGAACAGAAGTCCCACAACTAAGGACACACAGAAGCCATGCTGAGACTGGTAGGAAGGGCAGAGATGTGGAATGGGCTAGTTCCATACCCACATGTGGCAGTTAAAAATCGGGAAAGATACCTTGGCTGTGGAAGTTCCCTGGGAGGAGCAAGGGGCAGTGCCACACCGGGCTCCCCAGTTCAGGGTTCCAGTGCCTGGGAGAGAAGTTCCCACAACTTCTGGCTGTGAAAACCAGCAGATTGTGGCTGAGCAAGATGAGGGCTAATGGAGTCTCCAGGCCTTCCCCATAGCTGATGGACTCACTCGCTCTGAGCTCCAGTGCTGGGGCAGCAGCTCCCCTGCTGTCAGGGACATATAGAGAGGAACTGAACTGTCTGGCTTCAGAGTGAGGGCTGGAAGAGCAGCTTTCTTTCTGACAGAAGAGCTGGAAGAAGCCATAGTTCCTTTGTCGAGCCCTCCCCCACCCTGAGAACTGCAGACAAGCATGTCATAACAGAATCATATCTGAGTCTCCATCAGCCTGCCTATCACTATTGGCTCTACTCTAGTGATTCCCTGAGGCCCTGCCCCACCTAACCTGCAGGCCCACCCAAGCCCTTCCAGTGGCTTTTCCACACAAATGGCTTGTCTTGGCTCATGCTGCAGACTTTCCTAAAATCTCTCAAAGGTTCACAAACCTTAAACAAGCAGTATTTGGTCTCAGCTTGCCCCAAACCTCTTGCTAAGTAGCCCCAAGCTGAGTACTAGTGGCAGCAGGCCTCAGTTTTCAGCTTGCCTCTCCCAGGCACCTCCAAGCCCAGCACAAGTGGCAACCATCTGCAGATCACTTTGTAGCTCGTACCAAATGGCCTCCAGCAGACCACAGACAGCAGCTGACCTTGGTCTGCAAAAGAGGCTCCTCAAGAGGCCCCGGAACCAATACACCCAGTGGCCAGATTCAGAATACACCTGAGCACCATCCAATTCCCTCTACAAATGACACATCCAAAGGGCAGACTGGGCAGGCACCAGAGCCCCACTAAAGTGAATCCTGCTCCACAGAGTCAGCTCCTACAAAACAGCTCCTCCACTGTAGTCACAGCCAGTCCTCATGATCAATCGGCCTGAGGGTCAGTCCCTCTCTCTGATGTGCAAACAGCAATCTAGACTCAACTACAACAGAAGGGAACGCATAGCCCACACAAGAGACCCACCTGGAGTGCCCGGCTCAGGTTACCAGGGAGACTGCGCCACTAGGCCCCACAGCACACCTACTACATAAGGCCACTCTACCAAGACCGTGAGACATAGCAACTCTACTGAATATATGGAAACAAAGACAGGGAGGCTGCCAAAAGGAGGAACCAAACATGTCCCAAATGAAAGAACAGAACAAAGTTCCAGAAAAATAACAACAAAATGGAGATAAGCAATCTTCGACACACAGGTTATAAGAATGCTCAATGATCTCAGTTAGAACTTCAACAAAATGATAGGGAACACAAAAATGAAGATAAAAAATATTTTAAAAAAACAGTCAGAAATTAATATAATACTGAAACAAAGAATGCATTAAAAGTAATCAACAGCAGATTAGATAAAGTGGAGGATCAAATCAGTGATTTAGAAGATAAGGTAGCAGAAAACACCCAATCAGAACAGCAAATAGAAAAAAAGAATCCAAAAAAGAGAGGATAGTTTAAGGGGATTCTGAAACATCAAGTGTATCAACATTTGCATCATGGTGTACCAGAAGGAGAGAGAGCAAGGAATTAAAAATCCATTTGAAGAAATAGTGATGGAAAACTTCCCTAACCTGGTGAGGAAATAGATATACAAGCCCAGAAAATACAGAAAATCTCAAACAAAATAAAACCCAAAGAGGGACACATCAGGAAATATCATAATTAAAATGCCAAAGGTTACAGACAATCTTACAGAGAATCTTAAATGCAAGAGAAAAGCAATTAGTTACCTACAAGGACACCTCCATAAGGCTGTCAGCTGATTTCTTAACAGAAACTTTGCAGGCCAGAAGGGATTGGCAGGAAATAGTCAAAGTGATGAAAAGCAAGGATCTACAAAGACTACTCAACCCAGAAAAGCTATCATTTAGAATCAAAGGGCATATAAACGCTTTCCAGACAAGAAAAAGCTAAACGAAGCCAGTCACCACCACCAAGCTAGTATTATAAGAATTGTTAAAGGAACTTCTTTAAGGAAAAGAAGATTTAAAAATATGAATAAAATGGCAATAATTACATAGCAACAGTTACTTTAAACATAAATGAACTAAACACTCCAATCAAAAGACACCGTGGCTGAATGGATAAAAAAAAAAAAAAAAGACCCTTACATATGCTGCCTACAAGAGACTCAGTTCAGATGAAAAGATACACAGACTTAAATTAATGTATAAAAAAAGACATTTCATGAAAATAAAAAAAAAGAAAAAGAAAAAAGCTAGGGTAGCAATACCAGACAAAATAAAGAAGGACCCAGTAATCCTGCTTCTGGCCTTTTATCCCAACAAACCCAAAACACTACTTCAAAGGGACATGCAATTCCATATGTTCATTGCAGCATTATTCATAATAGCCAAGATATGGAGGCAACCTGGGTGTCCCTCAGCAGATGAATGGAATAAGAAGTGGTACATATATACAATGTAATATTACTCAGCCATAAAAAAAATCTTGCCATCTGAAACAACATGGATGAAGCTTCTAGAGGGTATTGTGCTGAGTGCCATAAGTCAAACAAAGACAAGTGCCATATGATTTCACTTATACGTGAAATCTAAAGAACAAAATAATTAAACAAAACAAAACAGAAACAAGCTCATAAATACAGAGAAATTTTGATGTTTGCCAGATAGAAGAGGGCTTATGGGGATGCATAAAAAAGGGAATGGATTAAGAAGTACAAATTGGTAATTACAAAATAGTCATGGAAATATAAAAAGTACAGCATAGGGAATATAGTTGATAATATTGTAATAACTATGTATGATGTCATATGGGTATTAGATTTATTGAGATCACTTCTTAAGTTATATAAATGTCTGATCACTATGTTGTACACCTGAAACTAATATAATATTGCATGTCAACTATAATTTAAAAATTGTAAAAAACAAAAATAACAAAAAATACAGTGTTGAGTACGTAAACAAATTTTGTTATTTCAAAAAAGGAGAAAGCTAAGTTTTATTCAGGAAACAGAGGAAGAGGATGGTGGTTCTGTGATGCAATTCAGGCTTTAAGAAGGTTGACATAAATAGGGGTGTGGCTCAAGACAGCACAGAAGGAAAGACTGAAGAGAGAGGCCAGCAATGAAAGGCAGTTTTGGCAGGGACAAAGGGAGAGGGCTAAGCATAGAGCGTTATGAAAGGGGATAGGAAGACAAGTGCCTAAAAGAGCTTGTGCCTTGGGCAGTAAGTAGCATTCAGTAGGCACAACTATAAACAAGAAATCACAATCTAGTGAGACAGTGTGAGATTTAGAGATATACATGAAATCAAAAGAAACCAGACTGTGAAGATAATGCATGTGTCAATCCTAACAAAAGTACTAAAAAATGATTATTTGAACATTTCCCAAGTACTATTCTAAGCCCTTTAAGAATATTAACTTTTTATTCTTCTAATAACTCCATGATGTAGGTAATATTTATATTACCATTTTACATATGAGGAAACTGAATTAAGAAAAAAGCCCTAAATCACCCAAATAATGACAAGAGAAAAATTCAAACCCAGCCAGTCTCCAGACCCCACAATGGAGTTAACCATCACAGGATATTCTTTTCACCTTGATCTCTAGGCCTGAAAACAATCCCTGGTCCATAGTAACCATTCAAATATTTGTTGAAGGACTGGGGGATCCCTAGCTTTATTGGGATTATAGGAGGCAAACTTTGGAGGATATAGGGATTTGATAAGAGAACACAGATACTGGTGGAATTAATAGTCCTCTGAATGGAACTTGGAGGAGAAATTCTTTTTCCAACCTGGTATAGAATTCCAGATTGTCAGCAGAATGCAGCTCCAAGCAGATGCATAAACCAGCAGACACAGGCTTACAGGTGACCCTGAAGGTCCAAGTCAGTTGTGTAGTCTTCCCCAAATCTGAATGCAGCAGAGCCCAAGTGAATTATAACCACTCTGATGACTGCTCTTCCACCCAATGCTGCCTTATATCCTGATTCTTTATTATATATTACATTCCCTCTTCTAGACTGAAAACTACTTAAGGTCAAGGCATTTGTCTTATTCATCTTTGGATTCCCAGCACCAATGATCATATTGTAAGTCACCAATAAAATAGCACTTAGGAAGCATGTTTTAGGAAAAAAATGTTACACATTAGTCAACTTTCTGCAGATGAAATGCAGATTACTTTGTTTAAAATTTTCATTTTTCTATAGAGGGTTCTAAGTAATTATTTTCAACCAAATATGGCTATAATTTGATAACATCATACACATTATTCTGCATTGAACTTGAAATTATAAGCAATAACCCCTCAGTATTCTTCAGTTGGTATATCTTACAATTTATTTGGTTCTACACACTGACTTTTCACTTTCTAAATGTCTCATTAGCATATATTTTACAAATACAAATAACCTTATTGGAAAGGCATTGCACTTTTTAAGCTACAATCAACATGTGTCCTAACACAAAATTCTGCCTGTCAGAGGCCCCAAGGAACAGCCTAGCCTTGTGTACAGCAGGCTAGACATTTGGCTCAGTGAAGTCCCCAGAACAGTGTGGCTGCAGGTGGTGAAAACGGACAGTTTAATTCTGGTCAGTGGGTGAAGAGGAATTTTCCACTCGAATAGATAACCTTATAATCCACGCTCTGTTCCGCTTCTGTAAAACATGGTTGCTTGCTGTAATCAGCTCCTTGTCCTGTTTCTGTAAACATGCAGACCCACTATCGCTTAGGAATGTTTTGTACAGATAACAGATGTATTGCCTAAATACCTGTAACCCATAGCAATTCCCAGGGTCTGAAAATCAGCCAATGTCAACTGTAACAACATGGGTATAAAAACAAAATCACTCCTAAACTCTAGGCCCAGATTTTCAGAGCACTAACTTTTCTGGGACCACCAGTGTAATAAAACTGAGTTCTCCAACTCTCCAGGTGCTGCTTGATTTCTCACTTATCTGAGTTTTGCAGTTTTTCTGCAACAAGGGTACCTGTGTGAAAAGGGCCCAGCAGCTGGGTTTGTCTTCTATCTATTCCTGCATAAGTGAAACAGTCATACAAAACTGACAGTGGGCTCCCAGAATACTTGTGGGTGCTAATGTCCACTCTGTCAATTGCACTCTAAGGACAGATGACTAGCGTTCTACACAATGCTCTGCAAATGATGCCCAATTTATTTCTGAAAACACACACAATTCCTAAAGTGTAATCAATGCATAAATAGTCCAGCTTTTAGTAGGTCAAGTAAGATTAAATATTTGGATGAATTTAAAAGGTCCATCTCTACACTGAGGGATTACTGATAAAGGTTTAACCAACAGTCACCAAGTGATTATTTTTAGATATAGATATCCCATGACAGACATCAATAACAGGCGATTGGAGAACTATACAAGGCTTTTGGCCATGGGAAGAATGTGATCCATGCCCAGATTTAAGAAAATTAGTTTGGGTGGGAAGTGAGGTTGTAGACTGGATGGCAACACAGCTAATGAGAGAAATGGGCCTGAAATATGACAAAGGTGCCACCATGAAAAGAAAGGGAACCAAAAAGAACTGGTGGTTGACTGAGATGAAGGAGAAAGGCAGATTTAAAATAAACTTTAAAGCCTAAGAAAAGCAAGGTTGATTTATACCTCCAAAAAATGTCAGGAGGAAGGGCTGGATTGCATCAGAAAAAGTTGTGATTTGGCTGCCTTTGGACATTTACATTTCTTAAGCAGTTGCTGAAAACTACTGAGGAGTAGAGATGACCTAGAGAAGCCCAGAGAATAGAAGTGGCAGGAAATAGAGGTCAGAGGGAAGAAAGGAGAAAAATGGGCTAGCCAGAGTTCATAGAAGCTTGGATATCCTGTGAAATAGAAAAATCAGGAGATCTCGGGTAATCCAGAACAGAAGAAAGAAGAAAGAAGAAGAAAGCAGAAAGCAGAAAGAAGAAAAATAAGAAAGGAAGAAGGAAGGAAGGAGGAAGGAAGGAGGAAGGAAGGAGGAAGGAAGGAGGCAGAAAGGAGGCAGAAAGGAGGCAGAAAGGAGGCAGAAAGGAGGAAGGAAGGAGGAAGGAAGGAGGAAGAAAGGAGGAGGAGGAGGAGGAGGAGGAGGAGGAGGAGGAGGAGGAGGAGGAAGAAGAAGAAGAAGAAGAAGAAGAAGAAGAAGAAGAAGAAGAAGAAGAAGAAGAAGAAGAAGAAGAAGAAGAAAAAGAAGAAGAAGAAGAAAGAGCTTAAAAAAAAGCAAATGCCACTGAGAAATTAAGAATAAGGACCGAAAACAAGCTATTAGGTTAACATTTGGGAATTCACTGCTGACTTAGAGCACTGATCCAGTGTTAGGAACAGAAGCCAGTATAGAAGGAAGTGGGGAGAAAGATAAAAAAGTGGCTGGCAGCAAGGAAAGCAGATATGATAGTTTAAGGAAGAAAGCTGTTGGACAGTAGCTCCAGAGACTATTAAAGTTTAAACTCTAGGAAGGCCTCATTTGGAGGGAAGAGAGGGAAAAGAGGGAATGAAAGGAGGGCAACTGAGCTCACATCAGATACTCCTATTGGATATAAATTGTGTATCAACATAAAGTCTACTCCAACAGGGACATGGTGGGGTTGAGAAACAAGAGCAGAGTAGAAAAGAAAGATGTAAAAAAACAAAATTAAGAATCAACCAGAAATGGGCAAAAAGTTTCCCAAAAAGTACAGAGGACCCAGATGACGTATTGGCTAAGAGATGATCTATATCATTCTTTGCCTTGCACATACAAACCCTGGTTGCCTGTGCTCAGGACCAAAGGTGGAGTTTACCCATGTTTGGGAATGCACAGTAGTTCATACACCTGGTTGCATTCAGAATCATCAGGAGCACCTGTTAAAAATTTAGCTTCTCTAGCCCTACCCCTGGAGATTCTGACTCACATCTAGGATGCAGCTAGAAATTTTCAATTAGCACTCCAAGTAATTCTGATGCAGCCAGTAGGATGGCATTTAGAAACCAAGCAAATCATTAGAATTATCTGACATACTTTTCGAGCTCCAGTGGCACAACTGGTTAGTGTGCAATACTTACGTACTTTTTAAAAATAGATGCATGAGCTTTTGTCCAAACCTAGTCAATCTTACTACACTCACATCCATAGAATTAAATGCATTATGTTTGAGTCCTTGCATGTAGAAAAGAATCTCAGTATAAACTCGACCACACCAGGATTGAATCCAAGTACCATGGAAATTCAGAGTAGTGACTGGGGCAGAACATTAATGAATGACTATTCATTAAGAGATGACTGACTGACTACTCTTTAAACTGCTCTTGGAAGGAAATCCAAGAAAGAAAAAAAAACTCTTCCTGGTTCTTGTTCCTCTGAAGGACTTTCCAGTTTCAAAGTCCATCTTTAAGCAGCTTCTAAGAAACTAACAATATTGATGTCCATCATCATTTTATTATAAATCTTTAAATAAATTACTTATTTAGACCACTGCTTTAAATATAACATACATACATTTATGTTATACATAATATTAGACCTAACATATGTAAACATATATGACATCATTGTTATTTCCTTGTATTTTGCCCTTCAAAGCACTGGGACATCTTAAAAACGAGCATTACAAGCATGTGAGAACTGAAGCCAGAGAGACCTTGTTTAAATACTGCCTCTGAAACTTAGGCTGGTTATATAGCATTACAGGCAAGACTTTCTGAAACTTGTTTTCTTCTTCTCTAAAATGGTAACATTATCACTTATCTTGCTGGGTTGTCATACGAATAAGGGCTATAAATAAAACACATACAGTCTTGACCCAGAGCCAGTATTCAATGAATAGTAATTATTCTTACTGTTCTTACCCAGATTTCCATCCCTTCCCCCACCCCCAATCAAAGGTGAAATTAGTCCTCTAAAGAGGTCAAGATATTCAAATAAATGTTGTATTCAATAATAAATGGTGAGAACTATAAAAAGGAACTCTACTTATAGAAAGCTTATATGTCATATGATGTAAAGAGTCCACCACAAAGCACCCAGGTGCTTAATAAAGAACAAAAGATATACTTTTAAGTGTAGTGCTGAGATCATAAGAAAAAGGTTACTAAGGACAAGAGAAAAAAGAAAAAGAACTATAAACCTAAACTTTAGTGGCAAAATAATTTGTAAGCCCATGCTGCACTGGAGGCAACCATTCCCTCCCAGGAACCTAGATAGAGGCTCTTGCAGAGGTTGATGGGGAGACTTGACCTTGAGCTTGTGAAATGAGAAAGGACTGAATCTGAGACCCAACACCAATGTTCCATAGTGAAGGAACTACACCTTGGAAAAAAGAGTAGCATAGGAAAAATCTGCCTTCCAGCTAGGCAAACTGATGACCTACACCAAGACTAAATTAATTAATGAAGATAATGATGCTGATCTCTCCTGAGTAAGCCTGAACTCAAATTTACACCATCTTCAAGTAAAGGAAAAACCTGGCTAATGAAAGTGGTCTTGGGTTGCAAGTAGAAACAAACATTTTCTACAGAAAGACATCTTCAATACAGACCCTTCAGGATTCCCATAAAACTAAGGAATAATTAAGGAAACATGCTACTTTGAATAATAGCAGGAAAAACATTCAATAGATACTTTGCCCCACTGCCAAGGGCTTCAGACACTCAGACTATGGAAAAAGGGAAAGCATGGGAAAAGTTGAACCAAAGGGAAAAAAAAAGCACAAAATAAAAAAATGTTTAATCCTACTGTGTGAATATGATATATATCTATATCTATCTCTATCTCTATATCTATCTATTGAGAGAGAGAGAGAGAGAGAGAGAGAGAGAGAGAACATATATCTCTTTGAATTTTTTTTCCTTTTCATAATGGAATTATGAGCTGTATGTTATGTGTGATAAGAGTATATTGCCTTTGATGCCAAGCACACTTGAACTTGAATCCTGACTAACCAAGTACCAGTTTATGATTCCAAGAAAGTTAGCAAAACTTTCTGTGTCTCAAATTCTTCAGCTGCAAAATGGGCATAATGCTGTACTACCTACCTACTAAGATTTTTGAGACAAATTCACATAGAAATACCCTCAATAAATAGTAGCTATTATGGACATTCACAGTGTGTCTCCTATGCACCAGTCCTAGTGCCAGACTCCTTGGGACACAGAGATGGATAATGATTCCTTGTTAGGATACTATCTGGCACACTTGTTTTGTGCTAGAATTCACCTATATAATTGTACTTAATCCTCCCAACAACCTTACAAAGTATTGTTATCGCCATTGTCCAGATGAAGAAACTAAGAGACTTGATTCAATTCTCATAACTAGTAATGGAGGGAGAACTAGAACTTGGGTGCTATATGACCCAAAAGCCTGTCTTAATTACCTCACCTCTCTGCTTCTCTTAGATGAGAAGATTCACATTCAGGTATATAAGAAGGATGCAGTTAGTAGAATTTTTTTTTTTTTGGCTGAAAAGCAGAGAACTCTAAAAATAGTGGGTTTCACAATCATAGAATATAACACAATACCCTTAACCTGAATTCTCTAATGCGTTCTTGAGCTTTCAGTTTTTGTTCCTTCTTCAAAAGGGAAAGTAATAATTAGATTAAGAGTAACATCCATTCTGTATGTAATGGGTCTGTTATAATTTTCACATATAAATACTTTTCTAGGTATTATAGAGTAGATTGGCACTTTTTTTGGAATTTAAACCTAGTTTTTGATGAGGAGAGTATTCTACTAATAATAAATAGTTGGATGAGACTTAATGGAGAGGCAGATTTGATTTGAAGGAAGTACCTTCTAAAATGTTCTTGTCCCATAAAATTGAATAAGGTGTAGTTATTCAATAGTATAAGACTACCTGTCAAAACACCAGCTCATTCTTCAATAGATACAACAGATTAAATTATAGTAAAGAGAAACAACTGTATCTAGAAAGTTACAGTAATTACTTTTCAACCCAGAAAATAAGAACAAAAACTTTGATTTCTTCTCAGTAAACAATACTGAGACAATGTAACAGACCTAGAAAGTTATTGTAGGTTCTCCAACTCATGAAAAAATAGTGTTTTGAATTTTCTCTAAATAAAAAATAGACTCAAAAAGGAAAAAAGGGACTTTCTTCAAATAAGTACAGCTGCCTTGTAGAAAACGATTTAGAGACTGCTACAACTCTACTCCTACTATGAGGGCACACTTATCTTTTGCTCACCTGCTCAGAGTTTGAAACTTAAAGCAGATGACTTTTAAAAATGATATTAAAAAAAACCCTTGGATCCCATTATCCTCAAATTGAAAACAGCTGATGATTAAGACATAGGCTAGCTCAAACTGAAAAATTAATTCATAAATAACTTTAACACAAACAATGCATTTTTACTTTAAAAGGAAGAAACATTCTGCCATTTATTTTAGAATGAATCACAGCTAAATCTGGAAGATTTATTTAAGAGATTATCTCACTAGTGTCTTCATTTTGCAGGTGAAGAAATTGAGACCTAAAGCACTGTAATTCGGTTACTTGTTCACATTTTTTTCTCACATCACTCTTTATGCCCTTATACTGTGGCTACAAATTCATCATAATTGTCAGTCATCTCATATTTTTCTGCCCTATGACTGCTACAGCTTCAGGACAAGGACGAGACAGAAAAGTTTAAAACCTCCAATACTCATCACTTTTAAACCATTATAACAGTTTTGCTAAACCAGAACTAAATGAGTAAAAGTAAATCAAAGTATTTGTCTTTCTGCTGCCTAAATAAGGCTTTTGCCTCATAACTGGTCTACAAACAAGACATCTCTGGCTATGGCATAATAGGAGCACCAAAAAGGAGAGAGGGTTTTTTTTAAAGGGAAGTTTCATAAATCAAGAAAAATATCTCTAGTGTGTTCTACATAGTTTCAAGCTCGCCTTGGGAGAAAGAAATGCCTTTGAAGAGCTAAGGAGAAGACGGGCTTAAATAGATCTTGAGGATTTCTTCCTACACGAAGACTCCACGAGAACTCAGAACTCAAAATACTTCATTATTGATATTTGAATTAAATTTCTTGGTATTAGGGAAATGCTTTCTTATGACAGGCTTGCGGCTTTTCATACTCAGGATAGGTAGGAGTCAAGGGTCTTTTTCAAAAGGGAAAACCGGAGCAGGCATAACTCTTCCGAGGTCACTCAACAGCTCCACTATCCTAACGGAATAAACATCAGCCTTCCCCCATGCACTCGTCCTTCACCAGGACTTGCCAAAAGCAGAAATTTAGCAAAGAAGCTTCAGTATTTAGAAAATGGGCATTATAACCAAACTTTTAAGAGTTATACCTTTACTTCCGGAATTCTCTGATAAGTGACCTCTAGGTCAAGATCAGCCCTACGCGGGTTCCTGCCCAAGCAAAGTCCTTTGAGGGAAGGGATAAAATAGGTAAGGAGGTAGTTGGCCAAGCGCAGCCCTCTGGGAAAATCTCCCTGGCTGGCTCCCTTTGCAGCTGGCAGACCCCGCGCACCTGAAGGGCGCTCCGCGCGTCCCTCACCTGCATCAACGCTCCTGCCCATCCTTTCCCTCCGGAGGTACTTACCTGGGGCGTCTGCCGGTGCCTGGCCCCTGAAGGCGGCCGTCTCAGCCCATTCCACGTACGACAAGGGCTTGCTCCAGGGTCTTGGGACCCCCGGAGGCAGGTAGAAGTTGAATTTCCGTCGGATCGCCACCCTCCTGAAGTTGTAACCGCCCTCGCTGCTCATGGTGTCGGCTTCGCTCCCGGCTCTGCGCTCTCTCCAGCCCTGGTCTGGACGCGAGTGCGCGCTCGGCGGGCTCCTTTGGGACATCTGGACCCGGGAGGGTGTTGCCTTCGTGCCCACACTCCGCGCGACCCGAGAGGGGCGACGCCCGGGCTGCTCTGCGCCAGCACCCCTCTGCTCCAGCCTCGCCTCCGCAAATGCCTCCACGTCCTTCCTTCCCGGGACGCTCAGGGTTGCGCGAGGAGTCTGGCACTCAGTCCCTGCGACTCCCGCACTCACCTGACGCCGATACTGCAGTGGCCCGCCCGGAGCTGCCTCCACCCGCTGCTCTCTGGAGCTAATGGCTGGTGGCCCCCGGGGGCGGGACGAGGAGAGCACAGACCTTCAGACTGTTTGCGCTGCCAAGCCACCGCCGCTGCCTCTTCCTCCCGCCGGGGAGGCAGCCAAGAAGAACTCGCTGTATGGAGCGCCCTGGGTGCGGCCACAGAGCAGATTCGCCACTGGTGATCCCTCCCCGCCGCGCCCCGCCCCTCCGCTCCGAGCTCGCTCATTGGCCGAGAGGAGCTGCGCGGCGCTCACCTGCGGCCGCACACCTGGGGTGCTCAGAAGGTCAGCAGAGCTTACCCGCCAACTGCGCACGGGATTTGGGGGGGCGGGAAAGAGAAGATAGTTCCTCTGGACTCTGCCCGAAGGCTTGCCATTCTCAGAGACCCAAACGCCAAGGGTCATACGTGTGTCCCAAGCCGCTGTACTAAGCCCTTGATAAAAATCTTAGGTATGTGGTGGAACTATCCACTGGGTTAGGTATTTCAGATAAGAAAACCAAAGTGCTAAACAGACAGAGTCACATAGCACTACAAGGCTAGAATCCTTACCCAGGTCTCTGCACCAAGGTCTGACCTTATCTCACTGAATTAAATCATCTTGCCAAGAGCATCAGAATGCTGAAGGTGTGTGTGTGGGAGAGAAGAGGGAACTAACAATCTACATGTTCCAGAAGAGTATCAAACCCTCCAGCACCATGAACTTTCAAGACTTTATTAGTAATGCACTATAGAGTCCTTTTAATTTGTCACGTAATTTTTTTAACATCAGCTAAATCCCAAATTAAAGAAAATACATTTTAAATTGATTTGCTTACCTGATAAAATTCACTACTCTCTCTAATAATAGAGGGTCCAAAAACCACAGAGATAGGAGGGGAAAGAGCAGCATTCTAAGTGCCCCAGCTCAAGCAGAAAGAATTCACCAACCATCACTTCCGCCTTGGAAGCCACTCCATATTTATTCAAATGGTCCTTCACCAGGGTAACATCTACCCCATGCTCCCTGAAGTAAAGCCCATAACCCACTCTTCCTCAAGAAATCCTTTAGGAGGTCATTTCAACTCTCTCGGCCTCCTTGGCTGCTACTCCAATAAATATATTCCTGAGAAGAAAGAACTATGCCCTAAGTTTTAATACACTTGTTCAAACCTTGTCAAAAGGAGCTTTTGTTCCCTTCCGATTTATTATCCCTGTATCACTGCACTGCACCTAATCATGGTTTATTTTTCCGTGTAATTGCAGTGTTATTTACTGTGCCATATAGTATCAAAATGATTTAAACAAGTAGTTTCAAATATAAATTAATACCGCAAGGTTTTATCTCCATATACATAAGTTAACTATAATTTAAATGTAAATTTCTAACAAAATATATTTGCTTCAATAAAAAAATAGTATTGCAGTAATTAATACTGAACTAGCAATCTAGTTTAGAGTAACCTATTGTTAAGAGAGAAGACACTGGCAATCTTCTCTCTTAAAGAATTGGTTATTAATGAAGCTTAAAGAAACCCCTTCTCCCAAATTTTTTGTCAGTAGATGCTCACCCTTTCTGTTGAGAACTGCTGTAAACACATCTGTATAGAGCAAATTGTATTTTACTACAAGTATTTGGGGCAGCAGTTTAATGCTTCTTCATTTGGATATTTTGAGTTGTTTATGTTACATGTGTTTCTGTTACTTGGTTCAAGTTGTTCACATTTACCTTGTAATATATTAGTTCACATTAGTGGATGTCTGTACTTTCAGATAGAATTTTTTATAATATATCATCTGACATACCTCTATTGATATTACTGCTGCTTACTACTTTCAGATAAAAACAATTTCTAAGGGAGTTTGTGTATAATGTCTACATTTTGCAGTACTAAATGAATGAGTCAACAGAACTTTATTTGATCTCAAGTTATCTTAGAGAACAAAATACTATCATCTTATAGCCTTAATATACTATTTTATTTGTTTATATAGCTAATAAGAAGTTTGTCACTAACTCATTTACACATATTAAGTGGAAACTGTGCTGGGTCCTGAAATATAGAGGTAGATGTACACAATACACAAGTGCTTATGTTCCATATCTCTGTGGCCAAGACAATGCTGAATGCTGACTGAATCCTCTATCATTTTCCGTGGGGATGTGAGAAGACTGATTTAACCCTTCCTTTACAATTAGTTGAGCAGAAGTGATGTGTATCACATAAAAACCTGGCTCCTGCACCCTTGCCATGAAACTCTCTATTCCTCCTCTCCAACTGCCAGCTGGAGTGCAGCGGGGCTGGTAGAGAAACCTGGAGTCCTAGACCATGGAGGAGTCACTATATACAGAGGAGCTGATGCCCCAAAATCACCCTTTTCCTAAGAATTAATATAATCACAGGAAGAGTATGAACTGATTCATGTTCCTTAAATTTTATTTTTATATTTTCCAGTATAGCAAAAATTATATATATGGATGTCTCAATTCTAATTAAAATGTTTTAAACCAAGATTCCATTTAATTTTATCAACATAACCAGTCTGATTGTTCTAGTCCATAATAAATGAAATAAAACCAAAATAATACTCAGAAGAAAAATAATGAATCAATAAGCTTCTTCAACTACTGATAGAACATCACTTCCCAAGCTAGAATTTAATAGAAATCAACACTTTATAGCAGATTTACTGTTATTTTAATCTCACTAGGAAAGAACTTCATCCACTTTAATAATAAATTGTTATTTCCTCAGTAAATGAATTATAAATGTATTAGTTACTTATTTTGATGCTATCACTAGGTGGGAATTCATATAAATGTCAATAAAGTATAAAAGGTCATTAAGTCATGAATCATGCAGACTTTATGCAGTAGCATCAGGGGGCCGATGTACAGAAGATAATTTCATGGAGACTTAATTGAGTAACAGGAACTTAGTAAACACTATATTTTGAGTTGGTGCAGACTGAGATTTTGATAAAGTTTCATATATATGTGAAATCATATATATACAGATTGTCTAATTTCTGACACATTATTTAAATTTCTCTGTGTATATTTTGACTGGGTATTACTGCATACATAATGACTTTTGTAAAGAAATATATATACACATCTCTTAGAAGTTGCACAAATTTGAGGTGTCACCTGAAACTGTCATGGTACAAGTTTGACCTTGTACTTAAATTGACCACTATTGCTCTCTCAAAGGAAGTGGTCAGTCAACATATTTTTAAATTCATTTGGAAACTGGAAAGAAAACAGTTACGTTCTAAAGCACACAGTCCCTGGCATCACTAATCCCATACTTCTGTGAGATTAGGAGTGGGGCACACAACTTGAACCTGGCCTATCAGAAGATTCCTAAAGGAAGTCAGAATTAAGGGTGACTCAAAAGATGGATAGTAGGCCTGGCAAAGGGGATAAAGAGCTACCCTAGTGGAAGGAACAGGACATATAAGGAAGAAAAGGAGGGAGGGAGGGAAAGAGACAGAGGGGCAGAGAGACAAAGTGGTACTTGGGGGCATGAGAATTGAGAAATGAAGCTGGAGACAAAGTAAGGTCAGATCACTAGGGATCATGTACATCATAGTAAAGAGTTAGGACTTTATTCTGATAAAAAGAGAGCAATTTTTAAGAGATTAAGTAAGAAGTGCTGTCAGGTTTGCATTTTAGTAATCACCTTAGCTGTCCACATTCCTTATTGTTAGGCCATTGGATTTTTTAAAAGCTGATCAATCCTAAAATATTTTATCTTAAAGGACACTACCTCTATGACTGACTGACTGACTGACTGACTGACTGACTAAATAAATGAATGAATGAAATATTTGGGAAATTTACTTATGTTGGGCACATAGAGGAAGTTTTAGAAAATATTTTCTATCCCTTAGGGACAAATTTTCACATCTTTCTGCTGCCTACATCATGTTTTGTTTGTTTTTGTTTTGTTTGTTTTTTGGTTAGTTCTCGGTATAGTGGTTTTATGATTTGTTTTGTTACACATCTCATACATAAATGCTGCTGAACTATCTCACTGGTTGCTAGGACAGTTAGAGCATAGAATAATGGAATGTAATTCTGTATTCCTACTTTCCTCTTTCCTGACCAGGAAACACAAGGCTAAGATTCTGAATATGTACTCAAGCTTTCCAGGTGTTACTATTTCAGTTATTCAGGTATTGATATAAGACCACTGCATGCTTTCCATAGACCAGTTCAGTGTTATGAAATAGTAACCTGTGAAGTGAGCAGGCCCAGAGTGTAAAGATAAATTTATTAGTCCCAGGGGCTGCATTTATGGATTATCTAAATTCTCAAGCATAAACTTCATTTCATCAGATCTAAGATGCCATCAATTGGAAGAACCACTAAAGAAGAAATTCTGCAAGTTTAAACCATGACAAATGTTTTAATGATTATTCAGGAATCTTGCTACTGTGAAATTTCTTTTATCTCTTTATAGGAATTTGGCAACTTCTTTGACCTTCAACTGTATTGCTTGGAATGTGATAGAAAAATGTTTAGGATATCTGGAGAAATAATATAGATTTATCTACTTATAGGTAACCTTCTTTTCTTAAGTTCCATAAAGTGCTATTTTTTTGCAAGGAAATATAATAATATAGTCATTTCTCCAAAAAAAATTTGCTAATATCACATTTGCACCCATTGCTATTTTTGTGCCTTTTTGTATATATACTCTAGGATTTTTTAAAATTTAATTTTATTAGTTTCAAGTATACAGTACATTGGTAAGACATTTATATAGTTTATAAAATGATCCTCCGAATCACTCTTTCTCTCCTGTGGCTCTCCATAAGATTTTTTAATTCCACTTTATAATGAAATCTCTTTGGAGACATTTTAAATGCATTTCAACCTGCCACATGAGATCTACAATGAACAAACTCAATGATCATGAGGTAGCTAAAGGAGTCATACTCTTAGAAACAAAAAGTAGAATGGTGGCTGCTGGGGGCTAGGGGTGGGCGAAAGGGGAGCTGTTGTTCAGTGAGTAGAAAGTTTTAGTTTTGCAAGAGGAAAAAGCTCCAGAATTTATTGCATAATGATGTACATATAGTTAACACTACTATACTGTACACTTAAAATGGTTAAGATGGTAAACTTCATGTTATATCTTTTTACCACAATTAACAAAAAATCCTCAATGACTAAGTTTACACATGTACAATGATATATTTTACCAGGAGTTAGCTGGCCTTCAGCAATTATACGATGCCATTAATTATAAGCTGCAACCCAATTTTGAGATGTTAAAAAGTAAAAAAAAAAAAAAAGTCTCTTAAGATGAATAAAGTATACATATACTGTTTATAAATTTATACTTTTATAAATTAGAATAACATTCTGTCTTTTAATAAAGCTTCCTATATATGCCTGATTTAAATAAAGTTCCTTTTTCAAATATTTTATTTATGTATGTATTTAATTTATTTACTTATTTCTGGAAGAGATATGTTCTCTGAGCTAAAATATTCCAGGGTTTGTCAAAAATAAATTAGTGTCAGAGCATAGACAGAAGTCAGTAAATGTATTATGGAGTTACAGAAACCCCATATCTCCTTCAAAAAGTATAGTTTTTCTTGTTAAGCTGGTTTTATATACCTTAATATATCATTTCATAAATTAAAAATTAAAAGAATGTGGCAAGCACTCATCTATTCAACTGCCATCCCCACTTTTCTTTGTTAAGAAAACACAATTTCATTCAAAGTTTGGTGCAATGTGGTCAACAAGTTGTGTTCCTTCATAGTACAGTTGAAAGGGTTCAGACAATCATGATAATCCTGTTTGTCAATTGATTTAGTGGGAGAACATGACCTAGTTTGCTCAGTGGGTCTAAAGGGGAAATATGATGTGGGCTTTTCGGAAGGATTTACCTTCTTGATAAGAGAAGACCCTAGGAAAGGAACCCATTCCCTACCCACCTGCTCCCTCTTGCTTTTGGATGTGGTTTGGCAAGGATGCAAATGTAAGTCCTGAGCTGCTGTAGCCATCTTGTGACCAGAAGATGCTGTGTATCTACTGAGGATGGCAGAACAGAATGTTGGAAAGAGCCCAGGCTATTGCTGAGTTCAACATGCTACTGAACCAACCGGAAACTTCCTACCTCTTAAATCCTTGATAAGCGACAAAATAAACTGTCATTGTTAAGTCACTGTTATTTTTGTAGCCAAAAATATAGTGGTGCAGGGAAAATAGTTTATCCAAATTTTAAGAAAAGGACTTGAAGTTGTAAAATTATAAAGCTCTGTATTTAATGTTTCATTATTACCACTTAGCAATGTTTGAGATAAAGATTTATCCCTTTGTTGTTTATGAATAACATCATCTAGATAAGGGCTCAGCAAACTGTGACCTGTGGGCTAAATCCAGTTCATTGCATGTTATTTTAGTATGGTCCATGAACTAATAAAGGGTTTTTAATTTTTTAAATGGTTGAGGGGCAGGATCAAAAGAAGAATATTTTGTGACACATAAAAATTATACAAAATACAGATTTCTAAGCCTATAAATAAAATGTTATTGAACCCAGCCAGTAGTTTATGGCTGCTCTCTTACTAGCATTAGAATTGAGTAGCTGCGATTGAGGCCCAATCGACAGCAAATCTGAAAATATTTACCATCTGGCCTTTTACAGAGAAAGTTTGTTGACTCTTGATATAGATGAAAATAAGAAATTTACATAAAAGGTTTGTATGATTTTGAAAAATGATTATCAAAAACTATAATTTAAGCTCTGATGTGTTATGCCTTTGTATACTCCATAACAATATCAACAGAAGGAGACACGTTGAGATTCTAAGACTGTAGTGCCAATCTGTAATTGTAAATTTCTCTTTCTCCAGAACACCATTGCTTTGTTACAAGGCTCATACATCTACAGGCATATGTGGTAGCCCACACAGCTCTGCATCATTAGAATATAAAATAACCATATTCAAAACACTTTGAAATCATTCTAAGTATAAACGGAAGTTAGTGATATTATTCATATAACTTCGAAAGAGGCTTTTTCCCCCCAAAGTAGACACAGATATATGATAAACATTTTCATGAAGATATTGACAATCAGAAACATTTTTAAAGCAGGTAATAAACATTTTCATGCTAATAGTTTTCAATTGGTCACAAGAAAACAGACTCCCAATTTTTGAGTCTCTAAAGCCCAAACCAAGAACTCTGTTCATGGAATGTGTCACTTTCCACCAATATGCTATAGTTATGTAAACCTTTGTCTGATTTTCCTTTCTAGATTGCAAGCTCCTGATGGCAGGGTCTGTCTAATTCATAGTTGTATCCTCTGTAGCATCTTGCACAGTAGCTTTCATTAGTAAATCACTCACTGAGATTGACTGAAGAAAAATGCATGAAAGAAAAAATATTCATGACCATTAATAGTATTCTTCCTGAAGGAATAATTCTTAAGTAAATTGTCAGAAATTTAGATAGTTTCTGTGTGAAATTTTAATGGCATCTTTACTTATAATAGCAAAAGTCTGGAAGCAATTTAATATCCAATAATAGATCATTTTCCTTTTGAAAAAAAAACTATAGTTCATCCCTCCAATAGAATATTATGCCAGCTTTAAAAATGATGTAGATAAAAAACTTTTAATAAGAAAAAATATTCATCATAAAATATTAAGGAAAAAAAGCAAGATTCAGAATTGTATATTCAGTATGAATCAAGAAAAGGCACCAAAATGTTAACAATTTTCATTGTTAACATCTTCTAAATTTGCTACAATAAACATGTATTACTTTTATTACTATGAGAAGAAAAACAAACATTTGGGAAATAAATGAATGGAGCTGACAGAACTTCATCTATGACTAATCTGCAGGAAAATAATAATTTCTTTTAGGTGAAATGAATGTTTTTATCTTGAACTAAACAGATCCCTCCCAAACTTCCTGGCTGTGGAGGAGAGATGAAATCCACACCCAAGGACAAAGAGAAGCTCTGCCAGGAACAAGAATAATGAGCAAGGCTGGGCTGTGAATATGATCTTGAACTTAAAAAGCTGACACTGTCTCTGCAGCCTCACTGGTGTGATCTTCACTTACCCAGCCAATTATCACCCCGTGTCTTTGCTTACCTAGGGGATATTTAAGAACACAATCCATTCTCAAATAATTTGTTCAATACCTTAGGCACAGTTTTTTTAAAATACGAAAATAGAAACGGTTATACGCTCTCTGTGCTTATTTTCAAGCTTTATTGGATATGTTCTGGTACATATTATATTATATTTATATGTCCTAAATGATGAGACTGCTCTAGAAGAATCAATAATGTTTAACAAAGGGCTGCAAGCACCAGGAGAATGCCAATACTTTAGCACATGTCCCAATTTTTCATGTTGGGTAGTTCATACAATTTTGATCAGTTGATCTTAGAGGAATTTTTGAGATTCCATTGATGCCTGAAGTATATATCGTCAATAAATGTTTATCTACTGACTGCCACAAGTGTTTTTAGTAGTAACTAAGTTGTTTATATGAAAAAAACCCACAGTTTTAATGGTCATATGCAAAGTTATTATCAAGAGAACAGACTGATACCTACACTTTGAAATCACTGGAACTCATCTAGTTTTTGTTCCAACTATAGAAGAAATATAAAGTTATTCCATTTCCCTGATCTGATCTCACTTTTAGAGTTCTAATTAATTATCCTGAGCAAGAAAATATCCTTGAAATATTACATATATATCTTTAAAAATATATAGAAACTCTATAGTAATATGCACAATATATTCAGTTATGGACTTTGGAATGTTCAACATCCAATAAGAATGTGTTTCTAAAAAGTTATTTTTGAAAAAACATTTTCTCATTAATCATTAGATGTGGAAATCAAATGATATTACAGATAATTGTAGGCTGACATCATCCAGTCCAAGGAACAGCCATTTTCCTGATAAAGCACACTCTTAAAGAATAACCTTTGACTGGTTTGGTGTGCATAATTAAAAGCACATTATCATAATTATACCCGAATTTGAGTCAGCTTTATTTTTGTATCTGCTGGAAAGAAGTGACATTAAAGAACTCTTCACAGGAGGTAATTAAATAGACTTTTAATATATGATATTTTCATCAGTTTGATTTTATTTTCATCTTTGCTTGGTATTAAATATGCATACTAACCTAGGCATGTAATTTGATGAGACCATTGCCACATTACATAAATATGTCTTGTAACAGGGCCTTTATTTTCTAATAAAGTCACCAGAAATAGGGCAACTATTCGTGAGACTACAGAGAAGGCCGAGTTTTAAATATCTATTACTTTTTGTCAATTCTAGTAAAATAGCCAAGCTTGAAGACTGAATCTATACAAATAAAGGAAAATCGTTATGCTCAGCAGCAAGGTAATGCAAAGTTTAGCAATGTGATATCTTTCTTCCCGTTGAATAAGGAGGAAAGTTTGTGAGCACGTGTTTTAAGAGATGCCCTTCATTTTATAGAAAATTTGGATCAGAAGATCATTCAAGGAGGAGAGTTTGAATTAAGAACTAGAAGAAGGCAGATTAGTCTCTGACTATATATTGAAAAATATTATGAGTTATCTTTAAGATTATTTATAGAGTTAATTATAAGTTCATTGGAATTGACAGTTATCAATAAAAATGTTGAATAAAATTATTTGATTAAAATTTTTATTGAAGAAGCAAAAACTGGTATGTCCTAATGCTTCAAAAAAGCATATTTGTTTGCAAAATATTGAGATTTTAAAGCAAAATTGTCATAAAGTAAAATATAAGCATATTTTTAACAGTTACTCCAAATTATTAGAATATTTTAATAAAGTGACTTTTAAAAATGTTATTGCTCAATGTGCATAGTGGTTTGATTTTTTTAGATGGATAACTTCTAAAACTTTAAACATATGTAATTAAATAATTTTATAAACTGAAGCAATTATGATGTGGAACAGGATAATTTTTATCCTATTTCCTCTTTTAAATAAGGCTCAACCTGAATACCCCATTTAAAATGGTAATGTTTCACTTTCTCCCCACCCCACCCAGCACAATCTCTTTTCTCTGTTCTACTTTTTTCTTTTTCCATAACAATTTCACTGTCTAAATATACTTTGGTATTTACATATTTATTATGTTTACCATTTTTAAATTTTCCTTCATTAATACTGCATAAATTATACAAGCTTCAAAAAGCCATGAACCTTCTTTGTTTTGTTTTCTGACGTATCTTAATCCCCTAGAACAATATCTAATACAAAATAGGTTCTCAATAGATATTTGCTGTATTGATGCATATATAAGTGCATGAATTTCATCCATATAGTCTAGGCACTGTTATTGAAAATATTAGTTATCAAAGGCTAAACACCATTAGACAGATGTTATGTATGTTATTTCACTTAATCTTTGCAATAACTGTCAGGTTGGCATTTTTATTCTCATTTTTAAAATAAGACAATAGAAGATTGGAGAGATTAACTAACTTGTTGGAGTCTCAGAGCTGATAAGTACAAGAGCTAAAATTTGCTAAAAACTCTATGCTTTTAAAAATACTTCTGTTGACATAGCCTGCTTTAGAACAAGTATTTCTCTAGAATTCATGTTAAATTTTTCTTTCCGACTTCACTGTAAAATTTTTATTTTATCTATCTATCTATCTATCTATCTATCAACTATCTATCTTTTAATTAAGTTTATTGGGGTAACATTGGTTAATACAATTATATAATTTTAAAGTGTACATTATAATTTAACATCTGTATATTCTATTATGTGTTTACCACCCAAAATTCAGTTTCCTTCAACTATCATATAGTTGATCCTCTTACCTGCTTCGCTCTCCTCCTGCTCCCCTATATCTGACCTTTTGCCTCTTCTCCCACGCCCCTCCTCCCGTCCATTACCCTTTGGTAACAACTAGTCTATAGTCCATGTCCATGAGTCTCTGTTTGTCTTGTTAATTTGTTGTTTTTAGATATATCCCATGTATAAGTGATATTATGTGATTTTCACATGTGGTTTATTTCATTTAGCATGATTATCTCAAGGTCCATCCATGTTGTCACAAATAGCAGTATTTCATCTATTCTTATGAGTAATATTCCATTGTATATATGTACCACAGCTTCTTTAGTCAATCATCTATCATAGGACACTTCAGTTGCTTCCATGTCCCGGCCATTGTGAATAATGCTGCTATGAACATTGGTGCACAAATATCTTTCCAAATATGAATTTTCAAGTCTTTGAGGGTAAATAGCCAGTAGAGGAATTGCTGGATCATATGGTAGGTCAATTCTTACCTTTTTGAGAAACCTCCATAGCGCTTCCCATAGTGGTCGTACCAAATTGCAGTCCCACCAACAGCGTATGAGGGTTCCTATTTCTCCACAGCCTCTCCTCCAATGTTATGCTGAATAACAGTGACAATAGTGGAAAACCTTGCCTTGTTCCTGACCTTAGAGGGAAGGTTTTCAGTTTTTCACCATTAAGTATAATGTTGGCTGAGGGTTTGTCATAGATGGCCTTTATTATGTTAAGGTACTTTCCTTCTATACCGACTTGGTTAAGTGTTTTGGTCATAAATAGATGCTGTATCTTGCCAAAGGCTTTTTCTGCATCTATTGATATGATCGTATGATTCTTGTTTTTTAATTTATTTATGTGATATATCATATAAATAGATTTATGAATGTTGGACCATTCTTGTGCCTCTGGAATGAAGCCCACTTGATCGTGGTGTATAACCTTTTGAATATGCTGCTGTATTTAGTTCACTAGTATCTTATTTAGGATTTTTGTATCTATGTTCATGAGAGATATTGGCCTGTAGTTTTTTGTGTGAGTTATCCTTACCAGATTTTGGTATCAGAGTAATATTGGCCTCATAAAATGAGTTGGGAAATATTGCCTCTTCTTGGAAGAGTTTTAGAAGAATAGGTATTTAATCTTCTTTGAATGTTTGGTAGAATTCACTGCTGAAGCCATCTGGTCCTGGACTTTGCTTTTTGGTGAGTGTTTGATGATTGTTTCAATTTCCATACTGCTGATCAGTCTATTTAGATTTTCCTAGACTGAATCATCTAGGAATCTGTATTTTTCTAAGTACTGGTTCATTCTTCTAGGTTATTATATTTGATGTTATATACTTTTTCATAGTATTCTTGTTTGATCCTTTGTATTTCTGTGATACAATCATAATTTCCCCCTTTCATCCCTGGTTTTGTGGCTTTTCTCTCTTTTTTTTTAGTGAGTCTATACATATTATTAACCTTCTCAAAAAACCAGCTCTTTGTTGCATTTATTTTTTCTATTGTTTATTTTTTGTTTGTTTTCAATTTCATTTATTTCTGTTCTAATTTTGATTATTTCTTTCCTTCTGCTGACTTTAGGCTTCATTTGTTCTTCCTTTTCTAGTTTTCTAAGATGAAGCCCTGAAGACTGGGCCTTGCCATCAGCCACATGGAGCTCACAGCACTCTCAGACAGGTTTGTTCAGGGAAGTCACTGCATCTTCTCTCCCGCTCCTGCTACAGAGAGCTCTGGCTGCGAGAGGCAGCTTCTTTATTTCTTTCAGTCCACCGCCCGACACCCAGGGTTATGACCTGTGGTAGCTCTTATGTGCAGATCCCACGCTTAGACATGCTGGTATGCAGTTTGGGTATTTTTTTCTTGAGTTTTAGGTGTTCATCCTATTGTTGTTTCAAGGAAAAGGATTTGGGGATGTTTCTTGCTCCGTCATGTTTCCGCAAAGCCTATGTGAAATTTTTGAGAGTTCATATTTCTTTATATTTTTATTTTTGAATAGGTACTGCATTTCCACGGTTGAAATAGAAAACAATATAAAAAGACATTCATTCATCTATGGAGGAATCTGACCCCTCTCTCTAGTCCCTCCCATCAATCCTTTGCTCTCTTATAGATAACTATTTCTATAGTGTTCCACTGTTACTTTATCAATAAAAATAATAATAATATATATTCTTATTTTCTCCTTTTTACATACTGAGTAGGTTAATATAGCATGAGAGCCCATATTTTCAGTGTCAATGGATTTCAATGAGGTGAATAGTTTCTTTCTCTTTCATTTATTTGGAGGAAAAGATATAAACCACTTATTAATCTTGTGCTAATAGCTTTCTTAAATGATGCAAATCTTCCTGTGACATTTGATGACATTATTAATAATTTAAAAGTTCAAAGAAAGTCAAATTATGAAGGTATCAGAAGAGTTCTTAGTTTTACTTCAATATACAGTAATTATAATGCTTACTGCTGATATTTTAGATTTCTTTTGGTTTTTATAATCTTTGTACAACTTGGTACATATGTGAGAGTTCAGAAATTTTGAATCAAAATGTATGGCTGTGTTGGAATACAAGTATATTGCAAGATTCAAATTTATAACTCTTCGAAGTAATAGTATTTTTTTTCTTCCAGAACATAAACAGATTATTTTTTTCTTCTAAGCACAGAAACTGGAAAATTCATTCTGTTAAAAATAAAGACCAGATTTTGCATAGCTACATTCAGTTTTGAGGTCCTGTATCATTATTTCAGCACATTCTGGGCAAGGCTGACTTCATGGCCATGTGGACCTCTGTAGTCACACAGGGTCCTGTGCTTCTGACTCCCTGCTTGGTTTTTACTCTACTGCCACTGTCAAAATTCTTAATAAATTTGAACAAGGAGGTACACATTTTCATTTTGCACTCAGTCTCACAAATTCTGTAGACAATGGCAACATTTCTTTACTATTTAACAGGATGTCACAATATTTATTTGTCTTTGTATTGCTTTCTACATTTAAATATTATAAATTGTTTACTTTTGACAATGGCCATATTTTTTCCAGTAATATTTATCTTCCATGGCAGTTACTTTATAGATGAATTATTTTGAGTTTCTTCTTAAAGTGTTTAAGTGATAGTTGATTTACAAAATCTTTAAGAAGGATTTCATTGTACACTTTAAATCTCCTTCAAATACAATGTAAGCAACCTAGTTTTTAAACTGACCAACAGACAATGAAAAGAATAACCATTTTCCCCAGTTAGGTGGTATTTAGTGCCTGTTGATACTAGAGTGGTTGACATAGGTTCTATAAACTCAATTTGAGATGTGTTATAAGAAAAGCTAGATGGCAAGGAACCTACTTTACTGAGTTCCTGCACTGTACTAGTCAATGCACATACAATCAAAACTAAGAAAATCCCTTCTACAAATTCCCACCAATCCTGGCCTCTTTCTTACCTCCAGCGGTGTTGCAGGAATGGTCCACACTGCTCTCACATATAGTGCTATCCCACTCTCCTGCAAAATTTAGGAATGAGAAGAAACTTTCTTGACACTCTTGGAGGCCGATTCAATTGTTTTAGCTTTTGAATGTAACAAACTATCAGCTTTATTACATAAGAAAAGATCAAGGATTAAATACACTTCAAAGAAAAATAATAGCTTTCGGAAGAAAAAAAGATTTTTAAGGAAAGTTTATGCTATTATTCCAGTGTTGTATTTATACAACAGATAAGCAGGCTACATTAGCTGGGATTATTGCAGTGCAGTGTCCATGGTAGGTTGATCTGATTCATTATAATGACTATTGTATTGGAGGTTTTAACTCATTAGAACCTCATATAAGTCTATAGTCTGTCTGGTTCTCTGCCTTCCCTGCCTCTTGAAATAAAATCAAGTCAAAGCAGATGACTCCCAAAGTCGCTGATTTGCCACAATACACAACACACATTTGAAGAGAGAGCTAGTAAATTAAACTTTGCCAAGGTTTTCAGACTCTGCACTTCCTTCATATTAGAGAACAAAGAATTATCTCTGAAAATAAGGCATACAAACTTCATCTTTCTTTCATTAAAATCATGTTTCTTTCATCAAAATCATGTTTCCGTTTTTTAGAACAGGCATTTCTTTCATGTTGGTACATTTCTAATCTAATTCATCTAATTGTATCCTCCTGCCAAAATAATCTCTTAAAAAGATTACAAGGAGGGGAGATAGTAAATGGAGAAAATGAGAAAAGTTGATACATACTTCTTAATAATGTGTAGAAATGTCAAAGCAGAGCATTCAGTTGTTAATTCAAATAAGTGTTCACTTCAAATAAATATATAAATCATGTAGAGATTCATAAACGATTTTCTTTCCTAGGTACAAACCAAAATGGCATACAGAAAAATTGCTCAAACTGATTAAAAAAAAAGGTAGCATAAATGAAATGAACAAAAGGTAACCAGTTTATTTACTGGAAAGAGTTATGCATTACACCATATTCAGTTGGTAACATAAACCAAGATAAGAATTAGTATATTGGTTTCAGTTATTTTCTTAGCACTGGAGTACCTTTTCCAACCATTGAGTGCATGATCAGATTATACAAAAGCAAGTACATAGATGGATTCTCCCATGAGATAGTCATTTAGGAATGTCCACAAAAAAAAAATAATTTTTAAAGAACAAGCAATAATAAATTCATAAGGATTTTTTAATTTAAAATAAATGCACATGTCTTTGAAAACATGTTTCCTTTGAAATTTGAATTTTTAAAAAATAATTAGCCACAAAAGAGTTTCTTAGGTCTTTAAGTCATGTTTTCATATGGTATTATCATTAGGTGGAAACGCTTTACATAATTTAACCCCCAAAAGCATAACAAAATTGCAATTAGATATAGGAACAGCAGAATCTTTACAATGATAATCATACAGTGTACAAATCGGAATTGGGCACTCATTACACAAATATTAATACTTGGAAGAAATGCAGTATCAGATTTATGTATGGTTCATCACATGTGCATAATCATGCAAATAAAAACACTGAGTAGATTACAAAAAATGTCATAAAAGGTTTTCAAAGAATTATTTAATCGACTCTAATAGTCAAACCATTGAGCTTAAAAATTTTGTGGCAATAATGTTAAAATCATTTAGTTCCTCTTAAGAATTGGTACGCAATCATACTATGAATCCAAAAAACAAAATGCTTCATTCTGTATCTCCATTATTATCAAATAATGATTTGTCAACAAAATGACACTTCTCTTTATAGTTCTCTGTTCTTTATTTTAAAACTACTTTTTAAAAAGAAAAACATAGTCACACTAAAATGCACCAAATTTTCTTCTCAGTGTTTTCATTAAAGAACCATAATGATCAGAGAATTCTGAAAGGAAAAAAAGTTAAAATGTATTCTCAACCAATGTTATACAGCAATTAAACTCAGATCACAGAAATTATCTGGCTCAACAGTTTATCTAAACTTTACTTTAAATAGGACAAATTTTAAATAACTCCAGAGGAAGGGTATAAAAAGACACTGAGGATTAGAGCCATGCATTTCAATATGGAAAAGAGATCAGATATCGGTACCAATCTCCTTACATTCCTAATGGAGAAATCACAGAAAAATAAGACTTCTATAGTGTTCATATTATGAATATGGGAAAGCTTACATGATGCGAAATATCTCATGCAAACATTTTACACAGCATTCTTTTATGCACTCACACCCTTACACTAAAGGCAGTTAATTGCTGCTCTTCTTCATAAGTAGGGTATTATTTCTGGAAAACCCTCAATTGAGAAACCTATTTTAATAATAAATATCCATTTCTGTGATATTTTGAGTAGGACGGAAGAGTTGTCTAAATGAAATCTTTCAGATGTTATAATAGAATCAGACTACAAATGCAATATACCAGGTCAATGGCAGTTAGCATTTAAATAAAGATAAATTTAATTACAGACACAACTCATCTGAGGGCATTATTACAGACAATGGAAAAGATCACTTGGAGGCTAGGTTGGTCTTGTATGTCCACAGAAATAGATTTTAAGGTAAAAATTATGCCAATAATAGCACTGATCATACTACTTATCACAACTCCAGGTCAACAGCTTTTTGAAGAATTATCTTCCATTTATGTAAAGACATTCTTGTAAATTTTGCAATCTTAAATACAAGGACTATTTTCAAATCACTCTGGTTTATAAACAAACAAAAAGCAGGAGGGCAAACTTTTAAAATTGTAAAAAGCTTATCCTAAGAGTTCCTTTTGAATCTAGTCCTAAGTTATACCTACAATATTAATGCATTTGTGGCAACCTTCGGTTGAAACCAGTACAGTTGCTTACCAGAAATCAGTTTCCCCTGATGTATCTTTCTGAGAGACAGATTATGTCTTTTGGCTGATAGATTATAATGATTATACAATAAGCTTGCCATTCTAAACCTAGAAGAAAATATATTTCACTTCTTTTTCATCGTTTGTAATTACCATTCAAGAATTACAGAGGATTTTATTTAATGCAGAATACCAGGAAATGTTCACATTTATAGTTTTCTTGACTGATGCTTCATGCTTGTTTAAAGCAGAACAACTTAAACTGTTCCAGAATATTTTCCAGAGCAAAAAAAAAGCAAATAATTTAGATTGATGACTCTTTTAAGAAAACAAGGTTTGAGAGGCATTTAGGGATTGCATACCACCTATTTCTGAAGTATTCCTGAGGCTGTTGGTTTCTCTCTCACTGCTTAGACTCTGACAATTGAGGTTTTTTATAGTAAATTACTACAATCTGGACAGCTTCAAAGATATTATGAAATGCAGCTGTAAGAGAAAATACCAAAAATCATGTTTTGCTTTTTACCAAATATTCTGGGAAAATTAAGATTGCTATCCTATTTTTAAGGAATAAAATATTTTATTACTAAACAGAATTTTTTTTTAAATTTAAAATAATCATTGGATTATGAAATTCTAGAATGATTCTACATTATCGTATCTTGCCACTTAATCTTTACTAGACAACCAATAACATTTAATTAAAAAATCAAATCTTCCTTATAATTATCAATTTCAATGATTAATTTTCCATTGCTAAGAATCTCTTTCCTAGAAATTAATATAAATCCTTCACACTGAAGACTTTGTTTTTCTTATTCAGGTCTTAGTGCTGATATCTATTGCTGGCACTAACCATTTATGAAATAATCTGGAGATCAGTAATGTACCTTTTTCTTTAGGCTAAAGTATAATCTTTCTAAATAAGTCTTTTCTTATTTAATAACTGTTTTCACAAAGTTATCTAAATCCCTCTTATTGAGACAAAACTGAATACATGAAAGGGATAAAATGAACCAGGAGCCTGGAAAGTTTAATCTGAGGGTCCTGTGTGCCCCTGAGCACTTAGGCCAAAAACAGTGTATTGCTCCTTTTTATTTTATGTTCTAATGAAGAAAAATCCTCAGTAAGAAAGAGCACTTCTGTATGCTAATCTTTTCAGTTTGGTAATTGTGCTTACTTTTTAAAAGTGACCTGGTAACCTTGCTAACCAGTCTTGCTAGTTACTTTTAATCTTTGCCCACTGTTTGCAATAATTAGCCAGTCAGTATTTTATTGTATTTCTGCAGTCCTTTCTGCCGCCCTATTTGCCTTCAGCTGGTCTTACTGAGGTTTGTTCTTTTTGATTTTCACTAGTTCTTCAGTTTTCCAGTTTCCTTTTGAATCCTCATGTTTCTTTATAGGCATTGATGTTTATCAATGCTACACATATTCATTCATTTTAAATGCCTATAAATATAGATATGGCTCCATTAAACTCTACTAAATGATGCCACAGTGTAAATGCATGGAATTCTCTCTCATTGCTTAGGGACTATTATCTAATTTTGTGCCGAAAATCAGATATTTATTTCCAAGTTTCTATATCTTCTTGTCAAAGTTTTGCTAAAACTAAAGTTTTTATAGAATTGATATTTCTAAATGAAGATTTCCACTCTGCTAACATAAAGGAACTGAAATAAAATTCATGTATAATAGACTTCAAGAACTTTATATTGGAAGAAATAAATATGTTCTCTGTGACTCGGCCTTTCATCAGGTCATAAATACAGAGTAAGGAAGCAAAAATGCAGTACTGTGCTGTCAGTAAGCATTATTGCCCTATAGTTACACAGAGACAAACTTACTGCTGAATTCCCTGTACCGCCAACAAAATTGATGAGGCAATATAGGAAGATGTTCTGAGGTACTTTTTAAAAAGGTATATTTTCCCTCAGGTACAGTAAGTTTTCATTAAAAGTCAACTTTGCATCTACTTCTCAGGTCCAAACACATGATGTCTGAAGAAGAAATACAAAATAAAAAGAAAGGGAGGGAGGGAGGGAAGGAAGGAAAGAAGGAGGAAGTGAGGGAGGAAAGGAAGGAAGGAAGGAAAAAATAAAGCAGAGGTGTGTGTGTGTGGTGGGGGGTAGTGTTCTTTAATTGAACTCTAATGTAATCCACACTGTCTCATTAATACTGGTACTAGGCAGATATAACACCAATAAAATTAAGATGTTTAGAAACAGCAAGGCAATGCAGGTAGGAAAGGACAGAAGGTTAGGTAGTCATGACCAAGACTTTATGAAGATTTGTTTCTGTACTTTAACCTGAATCCCTATTTCAGGTGAAGATCTCCAAGTATTCCAAGTTGCATAATATAGGACACTGTTGAAAATAGCACTCATATATGAAACTCAAAACATCTTAGTTGCTTTGGTAATAGTGAACACTAAACTAATAGGTGTATGACTGATGAAAGCTCCTGCACTGTGCTTTATGACTTTACTGATTGACTGTCATCTTTGAAGAACCATTTCTTAATGTCCCTCCATCCTCCACTCAATAAGTTCAGTGGCTCTAACTAGATCTCCACTGTTAGAGCCCTGCATTGTTAATTTTTTTTTGTGTGAACAGTGAGGATTCTTTTTGTTTTAAAGAGAAGTTACAGATATCATTACATGAAAAGGTCAAACTGTTATGGTTTTAAATAAGTTAAGGCTACCTGACTAGACAAGGAATCAAGACTAGGAGCAATTGTGTGGGCAGCACTTGATAGTTAAGGAGCCCAAGAGTGTTAGACCTTTCAGCTCAATTAGCTGTTTTCCTTGTTTGTCAGATTATGTGCAAAAGAAATTTTGCTACGAAAATCCACTGCCTTAAATCAAGTCGAAAAAGTTACCCAGCAGAATATGTAAATTAACTAGGAATATGTATTAATCTCAATATGTATAATGATTGTAGGCACCTGAGTGTTTGTAAAAAGTAGACAATGAGCTAAGGTTTTATTATCTATTGTTTTTTGGCAAGGAAGATTCATTATGAAAAAAACAACAACAAAACACATTTTTAATCAAAATTTGAACACTTTCTGGGTAAATTCATTAACTAAAGGCTAACTTACATCTATCTATCTATCTATCTATCTATCTATCTATCTATCTATTTTTCCCATTTATACTTGGTACCTTTTAGCAGGAAAGACTCATAATAGGACCCTGAATTTGGGAGAAGTAAAAAAAAAATGTTCTGGGCAGTAAATAAACACACCATTTTTTCCCTTCATGTTATTTAGCGTTCTTTAACGTTATCACACACACACATATACACACAGGGGAGCAGCACCAGTGCATCTACTTATCTGCAATTTTTAAAAATTAAAGATGCCATCAAAAGTTGAATAAGTCAATGACTCATAACATAGTCTCTTTCTTAGATTTACTTAATGTCCAGTGAAGAATTCTAGTAAAAAAGAAAAAACCCCAGCTTTGAGCTATTGATTAGAAAATAAGTGCATAAACAATGTAAGTGTAGCAGCAAAATAGTTATTAACATTCTGATGCACCTCATTTATCATTTTGTGCAAGAAAAATGACCAGTCTGGCCAATTTCAGGTTTCACACTAAATTAAAACTCATAATTAATTGAGCAAATTATGCTTATTTAAAAATAAATGAATTAAGTTCACCTCTCACAGAAATAAATTTTGTAGACATAAATCACGTGGCAAATAAAATACAAAATAAATATCGATGACAAAAAATATTGGAATCAACTTCTATAGCCGAATGTGAAATGAGGAAAGATGATTTTACAGTCTATGTATTTTTCATTGTCTTAGGTCTCTCTTATGCGATACAGGTAAAGTCAGCCATTTGAGATACATGTATCCTGTTTTGTTTTGTTTTGTTTTGTTTTGTTTACAGAAACTGCAGTAATTTAACAGAACTGTAGCCATTTGATTGCAGAAGTTTATCTGTGACTTAGAGAAACCAAAAAACATTTTATCACACTGGAGTCTGTGCGTTGTTTTATTCTTAACTTCCTTTCATCTTCCAAAATGATGGGCACTAATCCCATCATACATCTAACGACTGAGAAGAAAACACCCGCTGGATCATGGGCAGTATTCTGGGTGTGGCTACAAAATGTTCACCCCAGATGTTTGTCGACAGGAGATGAAGACTAGGGGTACGGAGGCTTGGCGAGACAGTGGAGAGGGGAGCACTGCGAGCTGGAATGTGGCTGCTCATCAGGGAGAACGCTGTCAGGACTGAAAATGAGAAACAAGCATTTCAGCAAGAAACGCATTTACAAGGGGCCAGGTATACATGTAGGGCTAGACAGACACATTATTTTCACAGAAATTTAAAAAAAAAACAAATTTTGCATGAAAAATGATTTAAATCTAAAGCATACCAATTCTTTCCTCTGAGCATGCTTTGAAAAGAAAAAAAAATTAAAAAATTTAAAAAAGAAAGCATGCCAAGACAACTGTGGCTTTTCAAAACCATGCACAAAAAGGAAAAGTTAAGACCTGTTAGGAAAATGACATGTAAACTCTTCCTTGGCATTGATTTTTTCCATTTTTGCACACCATCTCCTTCCCTTAGGTGTCTGGGTTAGTGACAAGGTTTCTTTAGATCAATTCTTCTCAAACTTTAATATGTATATAAACCACCTGGAGTGCTTGGTAAAATGCAGATTCTGGTTCCATAGGTCTAAGGTGGGCCCTGAGAATATGCATTTCTAACAAGCTCCTGGTGCTGGACCAAGGCTTTAGAGGATTCTAAATGACTTCTCTGGTAGATCTAAATTCAACAGGATAAGTAATTTGCCAGAGGAATCCTCATATGCTTTAGCTTGGTACTTTAAATAAGACTGAAGAGTTAAGACATATTTTATTTGTTAAGTAGACCTCTAAGAACCTCTGGTTTAAGTCAATACAAAATGCTCATTAATGTGGTGAGAAATAATCCCAAAGAATAAGAAAGCAAACTTATTGAATTTCCTAAGGTAAAATTGCAAATCCCAGTTGGGTTCAGACCTTTTGAAATCTAACGGGAGAGAAATTCCACTATGTAGATTTTTGTTTTATTGAAAGAAATTGGCATTTTCCTAAAACTCTGCTTTCCACGCTTATATCATGAATTCAGTACTATGGAATTCAATTTTGCCAAAAGTAGTGTTTGAGAAAACTATTCAAGGTTTATTATTATTATTTATTTATATAAACATAGCTTTATGGGTTGTTGGTTTTTGTTTGTTTTTTGCTAGTATTACCATTGAACTCATTTAAAATTAGCATTAAAATTTTATTCTTTGGTACTGAAGTTGCCCTTTATGTATATCTCTTGAATTTTGATACAAAATCTTAATTATGTAAAATATCAATCTGCTTGAGGTCTCTCTTCCCAAATTCTTTGAACTGCTATAAATTTAGTTTAAAAAGAGAGACATGCTCTTCTGTACTAGTTGGAACAACCAGTGATAAAAATTTTTCCTATTAATTTTTAAAACACGGTAGGTAAACAAGACAGACCTGGAGCTTTACAAAAGGACTGAGAAAATACTGCATGGCAAGATTCTTCCTCTACCCTCCAGACCGACAGGGTCAGTCAGATGGCCCAGGAAACAGCAGCAGACAGACCTTCCCACAGACCCAACAGAGTTCCTTCCCATTAAATATTCATAATCTAGAATCAGTTTCTTTTCAGGGGATTAAACATGTTATTCAATATAAATTATGGCAAGTAGCATAAGAAGAATGAGTTTTTGAAGACTGCATGTAGTTCAATACTCTTACTGATAAAGGAAGACAAGGAGCAACAGCTGAAACACAGGCTAGGGTTCACTTGGCCCAATATCTTGACATGATACCTTCATGATAATTAAAAGTTTCTTTCAAGGTGAGGAGATTAAAAAGTACAAATTGGCAGCTACAAAATCGTCAGGGGAATGTAAATTACAGCATAGGGAATATAACCAGTAGTATTGTAATAATTAAGTATGGTGTCAAGTGGGGTCATTTCGTAGGTTATATAAATATATAACCACTATGTGTTATACTTGAAACCAATATAATACTTAATGTCAACTGTAATTGAAAAATAATTTTTTGCCATTATTTCAGATTTCTTACGTAAAATGAGAGTATAAATATTTTATATTATAGTACTACTTTTTAAATTTGCATAAAATGCAATCACACTGTATTTATATGAGAGAAGCATATTTCTGGCTTACAGATTAAGAAATTATTTCTCAAATGTAAATATTTGATATGTTTTAATCATTTCCGATATAGGATGAATTCAGTTTCACCTCTGATTCCCAAATATCTTTAAGAACTCTTTTATCATTCAACCTATACCATTCAAGAGCTTACTTTACATAGGTAAAAACATGTTGTGAACAGTAAACCTAGGAACTATTACTAAGATATAAAATGGGTAGATATTCAGAACGTTTTCCCCCCAAGCAAGCAAGTTGTTGAGGAGAAGTGTTAAATACCAAACCTCTCTACATACTTAAATATTACATCCAGGGCTGCAACACCTTGGGCATCCCTTTCACATCATTTCTATTATTTATAAACAACTTACTCAACAATAGAATTGGTTTCTAAAAAGCACATATGAGTTTATATTTTTAAATATGAGAAAATGCTTTTATTCAAAACCATATACCTAAAAAGGTAATTGAATATATTTATAAACTGTAGGAAGTAAAACCATTTTTAAAGTGAGAAACAGAGGTAGAACACCTGATCTGAAATCACTCAACATTCTTAGCACGTTTTGTTTTTCGTTAAACAAATATTCCTTTTCGATTCAGGTATAAAGTGCCAATGTGGGTTATTTAAACACTCTTCTGACTTTGCCCCTCACAGCATAACTAAAGGGTGGGGTTCCGCGTGTCTGCTGGTGGTTAGAATGGGTGCCAGAGTCACTGAGCTCAGTTGCTTTCAGGATGGGTGACCGTGGACAAAGCATGTTACCTCCTCAAACCTTGGTTTCCTCATTTTAAAATGGATGTAATAACTGTGCTTGCTTTATGGGGGTTGTGATGACTAACAAGTGTAAAGAATTTAAGTTGTATACGATAAGAATTCAAAGGTTGGCTTATGTGCTAACTTTTCTGCCAGAAAGAAGTGAAAAGGGCAAGGAAGTCGTTAAAATCAGTCTATGTGGCAGCGGGCATGGGTGAGAAGGAAGCCACTCATAATTCCGGTGACTCTGAAGAGGACAGCCTTTTCAGCCCTGTATGTGTTTTATCATTTCTATGTGCAGACCACAAGTGGGGACCGTAGAAATCTGTTCTGGACCATGCCATATTCATGTTAGTGGAAACCAGAAAGAGTTGAAACTGGGTCAGGTAACTGTTTTGTCATACTGGTTCTCCAATAAAAGAAAGGTGAAATCAAGTTAAAAATATTCTCCACCGGCCTTTTCACTCTTTGCTCAAGCAAATGAGAAAGGCTACAAAGGAGCCAGTGGATCTCTGTCCTGAGGAAAGGTTAGTAGCCATAACAGGTATCAAGAGCACATGATGGAGCCAGGTCTGTGCCTCACTCCCTGCCTTACTTCATAAGTGAAAAATGCAGTTTCAGTCAGTAAAAGCAATTTTCTAAGATTACACAACTGGTACGTGTTAGAGGTGGAATTCATACCCAAGCAGTCTGACTCCTGAGCTCCTTCACTCATTCCTAGAAACAATAGCTCTGAACATCTGTCATGTGCCTGTCACTGTCCCAGGCCCTGGGTGGGATGAGGGGTGTTTGATGGAGAACGGACTTTAGATTAAGAATCCATGTTCTTCATCACTTCACCCAATGAGATGGGTTTGAACACTTATAATTATATAATTGAAATTACTCTAGAGCTGGCTCCTATTATAAAAAGGCATTTGTATGTTTTTAAAGAACTTTCCCAAAGCAAAAATCCTGTTGCTAGAAGTGATGGAAATGGCAGGCTGAGACACTGATCAGGGGATACTGGCTTGGGGCCTATTTAATCATGTACTTTTCCTGCTAACTCACCGTCTCACATAGACAGCTGGCTATATAACAGCCCCAGAGACCAAGTCACAGGGGGGTTTTGGCTGCTGCTGGGTTTCTGGGCAGCACTGTGGCTCCACAGCTCTCCCGCTAACCCATGACCCCCAGCAGTCTACTACTGACACCCATTCCTCAGACACACATGTAAATATGTTTGAGCCTGCCCCTACTCAAAAGAAGCCCTTGCCCTGGTAGGAGAACAACAGATACATTAAAATGAGGAAGGAACAATAAGCAGATATAAAAGCCACACCAGATTTTAAAACTTGGGATCATCAGAAGCCAGTTAACTGAAGATGATGAGGTCCTGATGGGGTGCTCTGATGGTGAGTGGAAATTCACCCAGGATGGAGATAAATAATAATATAATATAAATATAAATTGTCAGCAAACTCTCTAGTTTAGTGTCCAGGAAGTATGTAAACCTGCCTTTAAAATTTTTCCAGTTACTTTCACACAGAGGGCTCTCTCACTGCACATATTCTTTTTCTGAATGCCAACTATAAATTTTTCCCCACCTTTCAATTTCAGTTTTAATGAGGGCCATTAATAGACAGAAAACAGAAACACTTTCATAAAGTTGGCTTGAAATAGACATTAGATGTGCTTTATATTCTTCCTGATTGTTTGCCTGAGAATGATATTCTAAGGACAAAATATAAACAAGTGAAAACATAAGCCAAACATCCTAACGATTCCAGGTTTTCTATTTTGGAAGGTAATGAAACACTGAACTAATCCAAATATTTACTCACACCAGTGAGTAAACCTTTAGTCTGCTCGATAGCGGCCAATAAAATAAACTCTTAACTCTCTTGGAATTCCATAGAGCACATATGGACCTCAAGTATCCAATGTGTGTTTGTGTCACTCATCTTTCAAATAAAATGTAGCAATACAGTTATGCTTGGAAAGGAGAGCTTGGGGTCTATGGACCTGACATGCATCTGGGTGCAGAGGGAAAGGACGTCTGAATTTACCTGACAGTAGGGCAGTCTTGCCTCCCGGCTAGTTGTGAGCACTGTGGCGGTACGGAGGCAGCAGGCTGCTGACAATCTATAAGAAACTGATAAATTAGACATGTATACAAAGAGATGACAGAGCATTGTATTAGTAATGGTAACTAAAGCAGTTGCCTGAGAGATTTAGTGAGGAATGTGCATTCACACAAAACATCTGAATTAAACCTTTCTCCCCACACTGAATCATGCCAATAGAAAAGACAAGACTTTTTTTCCTCAAATACAGTATTAAAAAATTAGTGACAAAATTAGTAGTGAGATTTCTCAAGTATATTAGGACATACGTGGCCATTCATATTTGGTACTTCAATACATCTAAAAATAAAGTGTCTTTTAATATAATCAAAAATCTTCAAGTCCTGAACTGAAACATGATGGTAGTTACTTGCTTAGCACTTAGATCTGCTGTTCTAAAGTGGAATACATTCACTAACTGACTTTGTCAAGACACACAGCCATATCATCAGTCCCATAGGGGCACACTGAGAAAAGCATGCAATATAATCTTTTCCATGATTAATAAAAGGATATTGGAGAAGGAAATCATCTTTACAGTTTTCTGAAAATAAATTTTATTTATCAAAGCAAGAACTGATAGCAGAAATCTTATTATACAGTAATTGTTAGTAACTTGGACTGATGGAGAAAGCTAACCCAAGTGGGAAATCTACTTTTGTTTTATTTTTGGCCATTTTAAAGTCACATAATATAACTCACACTAGGTTGACAAAGTGCTAGCTGGTAAAAGTCTATGCTTTAGCTGATCAGTTATGTTAATCATCTGTGTCAAGAAAGACCATGTGCTGGGTGTTCTACAATGATCAGAGAACAGTCTGTTTACTGGTACCAGGTTGACCATTCTAGAATCACCAGGGAGGCTGGTTATAATGCATAGATTATATTTCTGCAAAAGATTTTGCAAAAAAAGTTAAAATTAGAGTTAGACTTAAAAATTCAATTATTCTTAAATACTTGCAGTATATGCTCTTGCTAATTGCTTAGCGTATGTATATGCTTATTAGCATATCTCTTTCCCTATATGTTATGTAGATAATATTTAAGCCAAACTGTCATAAATTCTGTACAGCCTTGAATTAATGAGGTTAGTTTTTATTGAAGAGTAATTTATCAATTATTGCTTACTAATAGGAAGAACATCTGATCCTCATTTAGTATCTGGTATTCAGATTACACACTCAGTAAAGGTCCTTCAAATGTAACAAATATTTCCTTTTTCGTAGCTGTAGGGAATTTTTTTCTTTCATTCTTTGTTTTTCTGCTTTGCAGCATGATTAGCTCATTGATTTCCTTTTGTAGAAACTCAGAGTCTTAAAGGATGAATTCCTTTATGCTCCTTTTTCCTTTTCCAATAGTTTTCCTACCTAGGTGGTAATTTTGGAATGTCTTAGACTAATTTAGGTAACGATTTTGATAAGGCCATGAGACATGCAGTTCTGTTTAAGTTTATCAGGTGTGTGCTGCCCTCCTATGGTGTATTTGGGTAAATGCAATGGATGCAAATGAACATGAACTGTTGGAAAATCATTTGGAATCTGACTTTATGTTTTACATTGCCGGAGAAGTGTAAATGAAGTTCTTCTATAGCAAAATTTTGGCCTCTGTGGAATGGCAAGCCCTAGAATTAGACTAGAGTACTTACACGGTAAAATGCTTTTCATATCTCACTTATATTAGAAGTATATTTTTGCCAATGCAATCACAGATTATTACTCATTTGAAATATGCTTTGTGATAAAATTTAAAAGGCAGGTGAGCAAGATCATAATATAATGCACTCCCTTAATGAATTGTTTAATATGTGATGAATATCCACATATTTGAAAAATAACTCTATTGCTCCAATTCAACTGTCTTCTAAATTCTTCTACTTGGGTCTGCAGCCCTCCAATCACGTGCATGTCTAACCTAGCTGAACTGCCAGTAGGTATCAGCCCATAGTTTATATCAGCTCTAAGATGCTGTGGGCTCTACATGATCTCACCTACTCTGTCTAGGAGCTGGGAGACTCGCTCCTGAAGGAACCAGGCCTCATCTCATAACGGATAAAAATTATGTGTTTTAAGGAGGAGGTTTTATAGAATCCCAGCAGCCACTGCTGTCATCTGAGCCACCAAAATTTATCTCAACCATTCAACAATCAAGTTACTAAACTCTTATTATGTATCTGAAACTATGTTAGGAGGTGGGGACAAAAGGAAGACAGAAGATATGGTCCTCAGTCAATTGAGAAAGACAAGCATATCAACAAGCAATTACAGTGAAGATGGTGATGATGATGATGACAGAACCTCACACTTACTGATTGCTCACCAGGTACCCGGCCCTATTCAGGCACGCATGCTTTCCTTTAACCCTGTTTTATTGATCCCAATTTGTGGATGAGGTTGGGAACTTAGGTTAAGTAACTTGCCAGAGTCCAGTAAGAGGCAAAGTTGAAATTTGAATCCAGGATGGTATGATCCAAGGGCTGAATTAACTTATGGACACATCAGTGCATTGCTTCCCATTATAGAGAAGTGTGAGGATTTGAGAGCAGGAACTGAACTAAATCTAAGTAATCAAGGAATGCTTTCTGGAGGTTGTAACATCTAGGCTGTACACCTAAAAAAAATTAGTTGGCTAAAAACTTCTTAGCAACTGTAAACTGTTTATGGTCTCTACTAATAGTAATTAAATATATTTAGAAAATTAAAGTGTTTACCCAAAATGTTCAGAACTAAATTAAATAACATTATACATTTTTAAGGTCACAGGCCTAAGAAATGTCATAGCATACTGAAGAGACTGTTAGTGCCTCAAGGGCAGAAATGAATAAGAGATATTATTGTTTAAAGCACCTACAGGTTTGTCTTGATTACACACAAAGAGTACCCTTGTATGATATTCCTCTATAAACAAAGGCCTCAAGTAGAAAGAAAGACATAACAGAAAAGGAGAACTAAGGAAGGAAATTATTTGCTGAATCAACATGATGTCATTTCTCCTAGGAACTTTATATTAATCTGTCTTAGCAACACTATGGAGTTCTTATTTTCAGTATTCCTACCATGAGAAGAATAAGTGTTTTTGATATATGGGACTAGATCAAAATCTCATATATCTTGAGACTATTTTTTTCTTTAACATTTTTCATAATCTTTTCTACCAGAAACAAATACAGAGCTTGGCATCACAGTAGGCAGTAGGTACTTAGCAAACATTCATTAATTAAATTAATCACCATTTATATTAACTTGCTCAAGGTCACATAGCTAGAAAGTGACAGAGCAAGGATTCAAATTTAAACTTTTCTGGTATTAAGGTCTATTTTCTACTTACTACTCTAGTTGTCTCTCAAACTGACACCAGCTACCTCTAGGAAATATCAGAATCATAAAATCAAAGAAACATAAGAACTTTACCAGACAGTTGACATAATAATTTGAAGACAACTCATTACCTTAAAAATGTAAAGTAAGATAAAAGGTGCAGAAATGGAGGTAATAAGGTGATTGAAATGAATGAATTTCATTGGCAGGGAGAGAAAGTCTTCTCATATGGTTTCTCCTCAGGCTTCCACTATTTTTAAACTCTTCAATGCAACTTAGAAAATCAATTTTCTAAAAGTGAATGTCTTAGGGAGTCCATGAGCCCACTGGTGGCTGTTAGAGATGGGAGGGAGAGCCTCACATGGAAGGAGGCAGGGAACACCTCTGTGTTTTGGCTCCACACCTGGCTCAGATGACAGTGGTAGGAGTTGGTGAGGGCAGTGTGAGTCAGAGCTGATCTGTGGAGACCATACCTGGCCAGGACGAGTAGTGGTGCTGCAGGGAAGTTGTCGTTGGCATTCGGATGCTTTGTGGAAGGCAGAGCAGCAGCCTTTGTGGCCAACAGTCTCTTACAGAATGGCTTGGTCTCCAAACCCTGGTTTTCCTGACTTGAGAACTAATGTACCCCTACCATTTCACAAGACCTCATCTCTTGCCCCCATGACCAGCCCTCATGACCATAAACTCCACCAGGTGCTATAACACTTTCCCATGAAAACAATCTCTGTCCCCTGAGTTTTCCTTTGGCAAATTTTTTTGCTCATCAGACACTATTTCAACTTTTCTCACTCTCCACTTTGTTCCCTGATCATGTTTCAGTTTGTGCACAACCTTCTAAAAATGAGATGTTCAGAAAGGAACTCATGTATGAGAAGATATTATTGGTGGAATGGAGTGGCAGAGCTTTGCCTCATCGGAGACATCCTGATTCTACTAAAAGAGCGGAAGCCAACATGGCATCTTTCTGGCCGCCATATCACACTGCTATTTCCCATGAGCTTACTTTATTTACAGATGGTGCTATCAAGTCATGCTTCCTCCATCCTATACTTAGGGTGTCTGGAATCCCAATGCAATATTTTATATACTTTTAGATTTATGTTCGCCTCCAGTAAGTTTCACCTTTTCCTACCTGAAACATCTTTTAGATCCTATTCTGTCATCTAGCATATTAACTTCCTCTCCATTTTATTTCTCTTTTAAACCAGAAAATATGATAATGACCTTTATATCTTCATCTTTATTTAAAATTAGCAACTAATAATAAGACCAGGCTAAGTAGAGACAATATTTCATAAACATCAATCTATGAATTTGGACTCTTTGAACATGTCCTTCCAATAAGAAATCCAAAGAATTATCATCTAGAATTTCTCTATTTCTCTAAAAAATATAAAATACCTGGTTAGCTTTTTGCCAAAGTTTAGATATATCATGTTATCACTTTCACTGGTCTTATGAGATAATGAGGGTAAGTCTGAACATATGATGAAAGTCAATGACTTCCAAAAATTTGCCTAGGATCAGCCTCAAGGTTGTTGGCCTACAGGTTAGATATATTATTTTCTTTTCCATTGTATAAAAACTATATTTCCACATTTCTTTTTCTGACATACCTAAGAATTCACCTTCTCACTTTCATATTCTATTTCTCCCTGGGAACTCTTCCCCTGTCTTTCTTAAGGCCATTGTCTTTTAGCATCTTTCCTTTAACAAGAAAAGTAAAAAGGAAAAGAATATGTGCTTTCCTTTTTTCCCTCTTTCATTTCAAAAATGTCACCCCATATACTCAAATACTGGCAGGAGAAATGGAAATTCATGATACAAAGCGTGAACATGCCTTTGTATCAGCTAATATACAGTTAATATCTTTGAGACAGTTAATATCTTTGTTAACTTGATGTACTGTTTTCATGACCGTTAAAGAAATATAGGTTTAATAATTAAATCTACCTACTTGAACATCTGCTGTCATGGAATATTACATGGCTGTTATTTTCAAATATCATTTTGAATCAAAAATCTTACCTACTTGGAGTAAATAGTCAATATTCATTAAGGACCTTTCAATAAAAACAGATGATTAACAGTTAGTAAGAAAGCAAGAATGTTTAATTATGAAAGCTGTTAGATTAAGAATTGACTGAGACAGTTATGGATTGTTTTTAGGTAACTCCACAGCTAATGATCACAGCATAGAGACTTCCTATTTTATGTCCATAAGATATCCCTTGTTCTTTCTGTAAACCTGGCCATGTTCTTCCAAACTATTTCATAATTGGGATTTGGGCGATGACAGAAAAGGAAGAGCATGCAGAAGGAATGTAGAAGGAAGAAGAAAGATGAAAAATAATAGTAACGTGTAATATTTATTAAGTGCTGTGTATATGCTGACACTATACTAAGAGCTCTGCATGCAACAGCTCTTTAATCCTCATAAAAACTAAAAAAAAATAGGTTTTATTTTTATTTAGAAATAAGAAACTGAGGACTAGGGAGGTTAAAAAGTTTATCAATGGTCAATTTCTGTATGGGTTTTACAAAAGCTTTTTAGTATCCAGAATACTTAACTGAGTTTGGCTGTCATCCCCATTTTACAGATTAGAACACTGAGAATCAGAAGGGTTAAATGATTTTCTGAGGGCCCATGGAGAGAGGAACAATGAGAACTTGAGCTCAGTTTTCTGACTGTTCACCCATGCTTTTTCAGTAGAATGCCCCATGGAGCCTATTATAGACTAAATGTGCCTCCCAAAATTCAAATGTTGAAACATTAACCCAGTATCTTAGAATATGACTATACTTGGAGACAGAATTTTTAAAGATGTAATTAAGTTAGGGTGAGTCTTAATCCAATCTGACTGAAGTCTTTATAAGCAAAGGGGATTAGGAGATTTAAGACACAATGAGAGACCCAGAAATACATTTACACAGATAAAAGGCCATGTGAGGGCACAGTGAGAAGGCAGCCATCTGCAAGTCAAGGAGAGAAGCCTCAGAAGAGACTGAACCTGCACACACCTTGATCTTGAACTTCTTTCTAGCCTGCAGAATTCGAAGAAAATAAATGTTTGTTGTTTAAACTCCTTGATCTAACTAATCCAGAGCCTTTTCACTTGCTTCAAAATGAAAGCATTTATCACTTCCTCTTACTCTGCCAAGATTACTTCTTTAGTCTTAATAAACGAAGAATAGCTAAACTTTTCTTGAACTCTTCTAAAATCTAAGCACTCCAAGGTTTAAAATAAACAAACAAAGAAATAAGTTTTACTTTAAGGAAAGTCAAAGGTAAAGAATGAAACAAATGGCCAAAAAAGCACAAATTCTAAACGAAAATCTGCTAAAAGCATTTCAGTTAAAAGTATTTTAAAGAAATGTGGAAACTGTCAAACCAGTAGTGTTGGGGAAAACTAAATCAGTGATAGAATGTAAAATTTGAGTAATTATGTCAGTAGAAAATATAAATTTCTCTGCATTGTACACTGAAGTTGACAGAAAACTTGCATAATTGTTTTTTTAAAAAGCTTTCCAACTCAGGAATTCTGAATATTTGTGGATAATAGCACAAAGGTGATCTCCATAGTTAATGAAATACTTTCGCATACGCTCAGGTCTCAAGTGAGGGTTTTATACAGCAATGTATGAGAATGGATAATGAGTATGTCACAAAAATTTCCTTCCATTTGCCAACAATACTTCTGCAATAATTTTCTATGGTCTCTTTGCCTTCCTTTTTTTCTCTCTTCTCTGTGCTCTCAACCTTCTTCCATTTCAGCTTGAGATTTAGAATCCATCAGAGAAAACTTTCTCTTTAGATTCCTGCTCCACCATCCAGTAGCTGAGAGACACTGAGGAAGGGACTTAACCATTTGACTCTCAGTTTTGTTGTCTGTTTAGTGAGAACATTAAGTGTCAATCTTGTAGATCAGGTGAAAGAATGTTTATGATAGCATGCAGGAACTGGTCATTCTTTAGACATGAGGGACCACAGGGAGGAGTCAGATGACCTTGAAGTTTTCAGCTTCAAGAAACAAAAGTAGGTGCCATTAATAACAATGAAATTTAAAAGGGCCAACACAGACTACCTGATGAAATCATTTCGACACGCTTTTGCTCCTATCATTGCATTCATCTGAAATGCTCTCTCTTCTCTTGGACTATGTAAAACTAACAAGTTTCAGTCTTTATTCCTGACCCACACAAAAGGAAGCATTTGCTTCCTCTAAACTCTAGCACTTATCTCATCTCCTTCAGCATTTCTTGTATAAAGTTTTTGACTACCGCTTTCCGAGCATATTGTATCTCATTTCCTCAGTCAGGCTATACAGCTGAGAGCAGAAAGAATTTTGCCTTATAATTCTTAAAATTCTTTGTTTCCCCACAATAGTTTGCTTAAGGAATTTGCATGCAGTGCAAAATACTTGCCAATATACTGACTTTACCTTCCCTAAAGGACTCTTGTTAATTTAATGATATCAAGTGATTATTATTCTTTGATAATTGTCTTTCATGTATGCATCTTGAAAATAATTTGTAAATTGCGATTATTTAAAGTTTGCCAAATGACATCAATACTAAATTATTCCTCACTAAATCTACGAAATGATTAAGAGTGTGTTAGTGAATTAACAGAAAAGTTAATGGAAGGAAGCATCAAAATACATTCTCCTAATAGGAATAATTTGAACTTAAGTAGTCCTATCGACACCTACACACATAAATTAAAAAAACAGACAGAGTAGAGAATTTAGAAAAAATAAGAAAGATTTAAGGCAGAAACATTACATAAAGAAAAATAAGGAGAGCATGAGAGAAACATTTGCATAAATATAAACAGTAGTTAGAAAAAGTTGAAATATTCTTAAAAATCTAATGATGCATTTAATGGTGTATTGACTAGTAAAAATGGATAGCTGTGACCACTTTTAGTATTTTTATAATCAAACACATAGAGTTGGCTATCTCATCCCTTTTTGCCAAACATATCATATATCCTGTTAGTACATTAGTTTCTCAGAAAGTATCCAGAGATAAGACAATATCATAATTTCCACCTACTCGGGTATGATCTGCTAATTTATGTCACCAGAGTCTTCAGCCTTAATTTTATATCAGTGTTTAACACAACAAATCCCATTATATGTTTATACCCTTGATAGTAACAATAATTATTCATCAAAACTTTCCAGAAATAGAATTGTTGAAACAAAAAATTTCAGTATACACAATGAAAAATATAACTTGGTGAAAGATCTTTTAAAACTTCTGGCTCTGCCTTTATGTAATGATAACTGCATATGGTTTATCATACATTGGTGACAAGCATTAACTTTTTCTTTAGCAATGTAGAATCAGAGCATGACTTGTTAAGGAAAATGAGTATTTTAAGACTGTTTAGTGATAAAAGATTAGACAGAAACTTTCACCCAGCTTTCCATTTCTGTCCTGATGAATATCATACAACTAGTTGATAAAACAAAGCAATACTCATAATCTATTTTTATTTCAAATCTTGCAAAAGAGAAACATAAAATTGCCCTGCAGTACAGTCAACTTTATGCTTATTAACACCTTACAATTAAACCATGAGCATGTGTGTAATCAACAGCCTATGGTAGGAAAGACATGGAAGCTAAAGGTGGAGATGGTAATTAAATACAGTGGCACCAAGAGGTAAAAGTACATTTTGCTACCAGATTCTTAAACTATTTAAACACCTTTTAAAAAATAACCTTTTGTTCAGAAATGACCTACCCAAAAACAATGTCAGCTGGCACAGAGTTAACTCAAGGTGGAAGATAGTTTGTTCTCATTAAACAAAGTCAATAATAGCATGTATCAAATAAAGACCAGCTAAACCTTTGAAATGTCAGAATTCATCATCAAAAAGAAACAAAAAAAGAATTAAGTTAAATAAGCTATACAAAAAACTCACTAAAAAGATCAATTGTAAAAACAAGAAAAATTTGAGACACCACTCAGTGAATTGTGTTTGATTTTCTTATTTAATATTCTTTTCATTTTTGAAAAAAATCAACCCTAAAAAATATTCTGAGAGGTTCAGGGCATCCTCTTCTATAAAGTGATGGATCTGAAAATTACAAGCTTTCATCAATGTCAGTTGTTTCTCGCCCTTTTTATTTGTTATTTTTTTGAGGAAAGAAGAAATACTTATGTTACCCACCCACATTTTTTTGGGGGAAACAATTCAGAAACCCCAAAACTAAACCAAATGTTTGTCTTCATAAGCAAATTAAACCATAAGTATGACTCAGTAAAAGAAAAGCAGCATGTTTAAATATTAAATATTTCTTAAAATCCAAGTTTACAGAAGGTGCTTATTCATTTTTCAAAGAAAAGAATAAGATTTACAATGACAAGCTTCCTAATGTAAAAGTATTTGATTCATCGTAATTTAATCAAAGTGATGCTATTAGGAATAAACCTATTAAAGAAAATAAGATTCACCTACAGGTTAATTAGCCAACTTACCTCTTTTTGCTTTTGATGTCAAGTAGGGCATAAAAAGAGAAAAAAATTTATGTTTAACTGATTCTACTGTCATCACATAACGGCTTATTCTATAAATATCTACTCAGACTAAATGACTATAACATAGTTGTTGTTTTTTAAAAGAATCCTATAAATAGAGGTAGAGCCGGGACTGCCTAGAAAGCCAGAAATAGGTATTTAAGAGGAATTAAGCAACATCCTCATTGGGATGTCTGTGCCAGAAACCTGGGTACCACGTGGCCAAAGCAAATGGTAACCCTTCCTACTCTAAATTTATAATTTCAGTTCTTCTGATCAAAACTGATCATAGCCTGATTTTTGACTTTTAATAAGACATGATCTTAAGTGCAATGAAGAATTGGGAAGTGAGGCTCAGTTTAGAACAAAAAATGGACTAAATGAACAGCTTTAGAGCAGCAACAAAGTTCTTAACTAAAAAAGTACCAATTTTATATCTATTCAAAGTAGGTTAAGTTAAAATGACAATTCTGCTCTAAATAGCTATCCTGCAAAATAAGTATACATATTTTCACACAAACCTTCAAATGCAAATACCTGAAATTACAGAAGCTGTTTCTTTTAAATTTTTATATGAGTAATATTTTATCTAGTCTACCTCTCAAGAACATTCACTGACTTATGCAATTGAATGAGAGGCTAGCTCAAGAAGCAGTCCTTCTGAAAGAGATCTGATTTGTGGACTGGACACACTGAAGGGACGTATGTAACCCATGTACCATAAAAAAAAAAAAATCTTGGGAGTCCAGTAATGAGTAAAGCCAAAATAAACTTGGCTTTTGCATGTACAGTTCACAAAAGCTTTAAATTTGTGATATTGAGAGTTTACCAATGACTGTTTCTTTTGTCTTAAAGAACAAAGTTAATGGTTGTATGACAGCTTTACGACTTTACTATTTTTTTTATTTAGTAAACAACAGAAAAGAGTAAAGTTAACCAATTTGAGTTGTGATTTTCTTTTTTTTACCTTTCAAGCATAATAAACACGCTGGAGAAATAGCCAAGAAAACCAAACGAGCACTAATAGGTGACTAAAGAGAGGTGTGTGTAGAAGAAAGGACATACAGCTGTGCGATAGGAAAATGAGAGAGTGGCTGAATGCTTCCTTTTTGTGTAATGAATACAGTGAACTATGAATCTTTCCTGGGTGAGTGGCTATACAAGTTGAATTACTAGGTTACTGTAAATAGGTGTAAGTGCTATGAAACTACATTTTTACTACATCATTTAAAACAAATAGTAGCGAGTGTAGTCTGTCCAGAAATAAACAGACTCTAATGAAGAGACACGTCTCTCAGATGATGTTCTTAACACTGCACATTCAATTCAAGATCATTCTATACTAAAAGATTTCCTGTAAAAATGAAATTGCTACTTGAAGAAATACCGAAATAAATAAAAAATTTTGAGGGTATTGTATGTTTCCACTGTAAAATAAATCATGACTAATCCAAAACAAGATGGAAAAATACTCTTGCGGCACATGATTCACTAAAATTTGGAGATCTGATGCAATTTCTAATTGCATATTACATTGGGGCAAGATAGAAAAATGTATTTTTCAACATGTGATTGGTAATTCTGTGAATTAATATTTTTGAATTAACTTTTGTTTTGGCAGATTCCAAACTCAGGGCAACATGCTCTAGCATCAGGAAATGCCCAGGGAAGAACCTTATGGAAGCTATGTTAAAAGAAAATACAAGCCTGAAAACTGACAGGTTTCAACAGAATATTATTATTCACTCCTGCTATTTCAAAAATTGAATCCATTAGTAAAACAAAGGATAATGATATGGAGAAATGAAATACACATAAATGTTTCTTCTTCTATAGGAAAAAACATAGTTTAGAGGGGGAAAATCCCCCACTAAGGCCATCAGTTCAAAAAGTAAGTTTAAAGAACACTGACTGAGTTCCTTCCACGTACAAATCAGGAGGATGAGGGAACAAAGGCTGTTAGAGTGGGTTGTGTGTACATGACACATGCTGGCTTCAATATATAGTTGGACTTCTCTACCTTCAGACACGAGTAAATATTCATATTCCTCACAGTTTTAACTCCGACTTTCTACCACCTCTCTTCTGCATATTTCGTTAATCTCCATATATGCTGTCAGGATGATTGTATAATGAAAATTTGGTCCTATTCTTAAAACTGTTAACCATGCCCACGGAATAAAGTCTGCTCTCACCAAACTGGTTCTCTGTTTTCAGATCCCTGCCCACCTTTCCACTCTCATTTCCCGTCATTCCCAAATCCTGCCCCTGTTCGTGGCCCCAAGCTCATGGTCTTTGCACAAGTTGGCTCGCTTTCATATAAGTGTTTTGTTTTTTTTTCATGACCCACACCTGCACCTCTACCTTCTATTAAAGTCTAGTCACCTTTCCCAACCAATGCTCAAATCTCTTCTGGGAGGATGTTTCTAATCACCTTAACTCTTCAATTTATTCCAGGAACATGTATTAACATCATTACTTACTTGCCTATCTACCACTCATACCAGATTATGAGTTACTTGAAGAACATAGGTGGAGTTTTATTTCAATATCATTATATCAAGAACCAAGAAATGTGCCTGACACATGCTCAGTACATTTTGTTAAATTTTGATGAATGAGTGAATGAGCAAATGGGTTAATGAAAAAAAAAACAGTTTTGGCACATGTGTAAGAACATAGCTTTATAATGTAACAGACAAATGTCTACTTATTTAAATGCAATGAAATGTAAAGGCAATTTCAGTAATGAACATGTTTGTGTCTACTGTTGACTATATATCTAAAGGGGTGATTATGTGTCTAAAGTTAATACTTTCTGTTAGCTGCTTTAAAAATCAGTAAAATCTAAAATATTATAGAAATTTTTCAGATTTCAAAACAATACCATTCTTTCACACTACTTCAGTAATAGTGTCTGACACTTTCTCTGGAAAGAGAGAGGGAGGAAGAGATAGAGAAGTAGGGAGGGACAGAAGGAATTGAAATGATACAGGGAATCAAAGCATACAAGAGGAAAAGCTCCTACGTTGTGTGAGGAGCAAATTGCTTAGGCTATTTCTTCATGAAGAAAATTCAGTTTGCTTTTGCAAGTTTGAGATTTCTTGCTTATCCTGTACAAATGATGCAGTTAGGTCTTTACTATAGAAGTAACATCTCTTGCCTATGAATTACACAGATTTCTTTTACATATTCTGGTAGCCTAACTTTAATGCTGATTAAATGTAAGATTTTACTATTATTATGTAAGTCTAGGTAGTTATTAAGACATCAAGTTTAAATGTTGGCTACAAAACAACTAATAATTTTGGGACGGTATACTATCTGCTGCCAGATTGCAAACTCATTGATGACAATAAGGTTCCTTTTGATTCAAGTTCATCAAAGTTGTTAGGCACAAGTGGGAAGGACACTGGAGTTTGTATGCCAGGATAAGAATAAAGTTGAGAACAAGCAAGTCAACAAGCCATGTCCAGAAGCGGAATTTCAGGCACTGAGGTAGCAGAGACTAAGCCAAAGTGACAGGCAAGGGCTAGAATTTTCCTCAACAAGGTTGCAAAACAATTAGTACAACATAGTATTTAATTAGTACAAAACATTCTACTAATTTTGAAAATCATTGCCCCACCCAAACTTGATTGCCCAGAAACTGAGAAATTGTGCCTTGATGAACATGAGATTTTCTGTGGACCACCTCATAGAAATAAAATTTATTTGAAAATATCTCATATATGGTAGATAATATTTTATGTTCTGCATCTTAAAATTTAAAATGAGATTTATATCTCTCACAATTCCTCAACCAAAGGATCCAAATGAAATTAAACTAACTTTATTTTATTGATTTAATTACTTTAATGATCCTCAATAGAAAAATCTCTATATCTGATTATTAGAATAAAGCATAAACTTACTAAGATATATTAAAATATATTTTATAAAACATGGTTGTCAAAAAGTATTCTGATAAATTAATAGTGAATTATCCTTTAAAATGATAAATATATATATTGTTACTAGCTATTAAATTTTATAATAACCAATAACTTATAACTTCATAAATAAAAATACTCATAAAAATTTATTATTTCCCATGGGTTTAAGATATTTCTCAAATAGAACCTAGGATTGAATATATATGGCATATTTTTCCACTCTGAGATAAATGAAAACATTTTATATAGTAAAATCATCATAAATAATGTTTAATGTCTTACCCAACATAGTTCAGCCTAGGAAAAATAATATATAGTCAATAATGCAAATATTTTTAGAAGCTAAAATTTGTTTGGTATAGATAATTGGTCAGTTTCTATAATAATATACTTAACTGGAATCTTTAAAAAATAGCAGCTTAATTGATCTAAAAATTTATTAAGGCTTAATCTGGTTGATTTCATGATATACATACAACCAAAATTCCTTGGGATATAATAACAGCTTTTACTACTTTAATTTCAAAGAAATGGTTAAAATAAGATTTATCAATATGCTAAGTTGTCAGTAAAGTGACTTTCTGGCCTATTGATGATTCTGAATTCCACGTAATTTATATCTCTAATCTTGTGTACAATAATCGTATCTAAGGCTAATGAAATTTTTTTGGTTATTCAAAACTAAAGAATTTAAGAGAACATAATGGTACTTTGATTCATATGTGTTAACTAGCTTTAGAGTTGAAAGATGAGTACAGTGTATGAACATAAAGTAGTAAAAAGATTCAGAATGTATGAAAATGAGAAAAATATTTTGTGGGGCTTTTAGTACATTGATATATCCTTTCTGACAGCAACATCAAAATGAAGCAAAAATATAAAGATGTTCAAACTTTTAACTCAGTGATCTCACTCTTGAGAAACATTAAATGGATGAGAAGTTGAATGCATGAAGATATTCTCAGTATCATTCTATAATATAACAAATAATGGGAAACTACACCATTAGTTAACAAGAGAAGTAGTGATCATCTGATAACAATGTCTGAAATAAAATTTATAATTCAATCTTTAAAAATAAGGCTAGGTAGCAACATGGAAAGGTTTATGATGTAATGTTAATGGTTTCTGCAATGTAATGACAATAATGTAAAATATATGTTCATGAAAACAAGAGTAAAAGTCATATATAAATAAAATTATTATTCATATTATTAATATTTAATCATATTGGTATGACTCATTTCAAATTAAAATACTAGGGTTACTTATTAATTATACAATTTATTTTTTAAATTCTAGTACATAGTGCTACTAAATCTATTTGGAACACTGAAAAGGCTTGTGAGTTTTATTCAAATGAGGTGTCCTGTTGAATCATCATTGTTTTGGTGATCCACAAATACTGCAAGAAACCCTCCAATGGGGTCTAAAACAATAAATTGAGCTATGAAAGTAGAAACACCCAGCAAAGTTGTTACTTTTTTTTTTAGGTGTACATTTTGGCTGTTAGGCTCTTCATTGTCACTACCAATTTCCTCAAACATTCTTGGAATATTGAACATGTGCTGTAAATTTCCACACACTTTTTAATCCTAATCAGTAGGCTGATTCATGAATCAGATAAGGAAAGTATTAGAGAGCCAAAGGCTGAGGTTTCCAAAAAGGAATTAAGGTAAAATGGAAGTAAATTAGGTGGGAGGTAAAATTGAAGTAAATTAGAAAAAAAAAATATCTTTGGCAAAAGTGGCAGACTGAAAGGCTATAACAATAGGGGCCAGAAGATAACTAAACTGAGTGTAGCAGGCTGGGTATAAGTAAGAGGGAATGAGGGGGCTGAGGCCAACTGCAAAGCTTGCCTTATTTAAAAGCAGCAATCACTACATAGCACCAACAGGTTGCTGACATGCATGAATGCACACCTAGGCCTGCCAGATATTCAGAATCATTCAAGAGAGGCCAGAAATATAGATGACCACGTGAAATCTCTGAAGTTCACGCTGTTGACAACTAATTGGAATTATTTTTAATTTTTCATTCCTGTGATAGCCAAATAATTGTGCCTTTGAGCTTATTTTGTTTCATGGGATTCTTTATGGTGTGCTACCTCTGATCTATAGTTAACATGTAGGGACCTCTTGAAAGGATGATCTTTATTTGCAAGAGGTTACATTTTCAAGTGAGGCCCTTCATAGAAAAAATAAAAATAAAAAAGCAAAACAGTGAAGCTAAAGTAAATTGTGAACATATCAGTAAGTGTAAATTAAAAAGGGCCCGCAACCTATAAGAATGTTATAATAAGACCTATGTGTCCTGAAGAGCAAAACCTTAGAGGATTTTACTTTTATTTCTCTATAAGGTTTGAGGAGACATTCTGAGTCACTACAAAAGGAGATTAGGCCAAAAAGCTTTTTAGAAAGATGGCCCCTCTATTGAAATTACATTTAAAATGATCAGAACAAAATGACAAAATTTGACCAAGATGAAATTGCTATGAGCTACCAAATTGCAAATAGGATTCGGGTGTGCGTCTTGTGCTGTGCCTGTTGCTAGATTCTTTTCCTTTATCTTTCTTCCAATTCTCATTTTCCATCCTTGGCTGTTGGTAAAAGAAAGTCCCTGGAGACTCTTAAGGAATGATGGTCTGGCTGAGTAAAGGAGGAAACAGGATGCTAAGTGTAAAGGCGTTTTTACTTTAGCTGTAGGAATTTACCCGTCATCAAAGTTAAGACTCTGGATGGGTGGGCATGAGTGGTTGGAAGGAAGTGGGGAGCTGTCTATTTGACTAATCATTTGCATCACATGCACCCAAGGAAAAAATGTTTACCTGGTGGAGCCACGGTTAACCTTTTTTCCTTGCTGAGCCGGTGCCCTTGGAGGAATTCACTCATAGAAGGGGGGCCTTTCAGAAGAAATGATTCTGTGGAGGTGGGATCAGGGGGAACTCTTAATAAATTCTGTAGGTAGGAAGCCCCTGAAGTCCTGGGACGGCTCTGATCACAAAGGGAAGGTGAAAATTGTCTTGCAGGAGATCCAAGAAAATACATATAGGAAACAAAAAAGTTTTACTTTAATTACCTTTCAAAGCCTCACCAGTGACAACATTATTTATATTGGCATTTAATTTTTTTAACATGTAAATCAAGATTTTGCTAATTGTTTAGTTTCCACGCCAGGATACAACCCTATTTGGAAACTGTATTGGATACTGAAAAAGAGATTTATTATAGTTAGTCAGTTTGAACCACAAATAGAAAATATTTATATTATTTGATTCCTTACTGAAAGCTCCTAAAAAAAAAATTGTACCATTAACTGAAAATACAGGGTAAGTAATTCAACATCCGAGACTCTGGAAAAAGGTCAGAAAATCAAGCCACTAAAAACTTTATGAGTGATTTCTTTGAGCAATATTCACATACCAAATGAAAAAGCACAAAAACCTGCATTTAAGAAAAAGACTATGCATATTCCATTCCCTTCTACCTAAATAAAGACATCTCCTTTCAGCAAGTCATCAGTTTTGATAACATGAACAAAATTTCCCTGAAGACAACATATTTATATCCTTGTCTCATGGACAAGAAGCTGGTAAATAGCACCATTACCAGAAGTACAATGACTTAAAATTATTATCCATGTAAAACATAGCTTCATTCTTAATATCTGCTTTTTATCTACTAATTTAGGTTGGAGGTAAGGGAGAGGCACATTTATGCATACAAGGAACAGCAAAAATGTTAACAAGACACTTGAAAGGTATATTATGGTTAATCAAGAGATGGAGTGTGGATGACAGAAAGGAGTAAATAAACACAATTATCAAAAAAAATTTGATTTGGAAAAACCAAGGCCCGTTTATACACCCACTCCCAGTTTTTCTCTTCTTTCCTTTCCTCCATCCTCCATAATAAGAACACATTAATTTTTGCAGTTAACTAAAATCTGGCCACTGCACCATACTATGAAAATTGCTGCATGCATACCTTTTCCTCTGAGTGCCACTGCTGACCCGAATGTTGGGTGTCTGTGGGCCCTGACTATGCAGGAGGTAAGTGTCTATGGTGGGCACGGTGACTGATGCCTCCCCACTTACTTTAGGGCTGCCGATCTTGCTCTTTCCAAATTTGCCTTTGGTGCGTCGGGACTGCTCATGGTCAAACTCTAAGTCCTCCAGCCGCTGGGTCAGGGCGAGTTTTTGCTGGATAGCCATTCGTAACAAAGTATTTAGAGTCTTCTTCTCATCCTCTGCGGCTGCTAACTGTCTCTGCATCTCACCCAATTGTGTGACATATTCATCACATCTGGAACCCAAACAGAAAAGCGGTCAGGAAAATATCTTGGTGAAATTGAATTTAGAATTTCAGTTGAAAAGTAGTAAATTTTACTGGAATTAATAAATAAATAAATTTATTTATTTATAGAATTTAGATTTAGAACACTATCTTCCTAAAGGAGAAACAAGGTAACCTACTACAGTAGAAAACTGGAAATAGTAGAGCATATTAGTAACTGATGGCGCATCTATTCAATGGAGTACACATGGGAACATTCTTAAGCGATGAAATCTTAAACAAAGTCATTTTGGGGTTGCTCCATGGTGGCAGAGGAATTCTTATTGAATGTTTTGAATCAATGCATCCTTAAGAATTACTTGAACTTTAAAAACACAATATAGTGGCACTTCATAATGAAACTGATGAGGGTATAACTAATATTAGTCTAATTAATTAGTTGGGCAATGTGAAAAATTTGGTGATATATAATTACATTTTAGAGGTTTTATTTGTCATAGTGATTAACCTCTAAGTAAGTAGTTGATATGATGATGAATATAAATCTTCATTATGATGGCATCTTATACGATACTAACAATAAGCACTTTTATCTACTTTAGTCAAAAATATAAATTTCCATGGTGATAATATTTAGCTATTTTAGCAAGTAGGGTTTTTTTCTTATGGAGGCTTTTTTTTGGAAAATAATCTAATTCTTTTGGGCACATAAGCTCTAGCAAAAAATATCTATTGTTATCGATTTAAAATAATTCTATGTAAAGGAGTTGCTTGATCCAGGGCATCCAGTAGAGGGCTCTCGAAAATAGCAGGAAAGGTTTTATCTTATATTTGCCAGAGTGGAATCTCATATATTTTCTTCACATCTTACCCTTTTAGATGGCATAACAAATACACTCAAGATGCAAGAAGATGCACGCATATGAGTTTTAAAGTCTTTTGCCCATGTACCACACCTAACCTTGGAAGAAAAAATGATTACCTTGTTGCAAACATTGCTCTCAGGGATGAGAAAGTTGCTGCATCTTCTTTCAAAGCCTTCAGTTCATTTCTAAGTTTCGTCATAGTTTCAGTCACCATTGCTTTCTCATTTTCATATTTGTTCTTGAGATTAGCTAGTGCCACCTCAGCTGTCTAAAGCATAAAAATCACAATGCTTAGAATTTTCATATCAGTAAAATCAATCATACAGATTTCTTCATGCTGGGTCTATTGCTTTCTTCCATAAAGAGAAAACAAAATTGATTTGGTTAAATTTTATATAAACATATATATGTACTTTGGACATAGGCCATTTTTCTTTGATGTCAAAACATGTCGTGAATCCATAATGTAGTTTAATTGCCTTAGAAGCCAACTGTGAACAAGAGTCAGTACCAGGAGCTAAGACAATTATAGTATTTCATTAAAAATTTGATGTTGATTGTTGAGAGTACGGGATTTTCAGATATGAAGGGAGCCCAAAGGAAACTTTATATAAGAAGAATTTTATCAAGAAGTTAGTGAAGAAGCACAGTTTCAAATGAAATACAATAGAACTCAAAAATTCTTGTGGCACCTGTGCTCTGTGGGCCTGAAATAAATAGAACAAAAGATACAGGCCCCTGCAATTTATGATATAAATATATGATAAACTACCAATCCATATTTTATGTTTAAGAAAGGAAAAGAGTTAACAAAGAACCAATTATTTTCTAAGTCTTTGCGTACAATTTCTTCAAAACAATGAATTATTGTCAAATTTAATAATCAAATTGTAAGTCAAATTTAATTCTTCACAATCTCCATAAAAGCAAAGATTCCAAAATGTTGAATGAATTGAAATATTTATTTAAATCTGGGATTTGGGCATGTCTGAAATTCTTGTAATTAATAGTTTCAAATTGAGAACAGAGCACATGACATAAATATTGAAGCCAAAATGGAAACACACCATTTTTACAAACTGTTAAGTACAGCTTTTCAGACTGTGTAAAAATATTTAATACTAAGAAAAAAGTCTGTTACTAATGAGAAAAATCCATTACTAATGGGATTTCTAAGAAGAACAATGCGGGTCTTTAACATTTGAAATGGACAGCTTCGACTTTCTTATGAAAGCTCCAAATTCTATAGAGATAAAAAGAAACTTTTTCAACTAAAATAATGTTGGAATGGGTTAGTTTGTTCAAGATTTGGTTCCAAAATGTTTTCTTATTAGTTTTGATTAAATTTAAATTCAAATTCAAATGAGAAGTTACCTATAAAAGAGTTCAATGTGTCCAATAGTGCTTTAATTTAGTGGAATCTTTAGAAATATTATAAATTCAGAAAATTATCAAGAATGTAGAAACTGACCATGGGAAAACTGGCTATTAAAAAAATTAAATTTAGATATATATATTTTTAGAATAGATAGTTGAATTTAAGTGAAAATGTAGGTGGAACGAATTTGTAAGCAGGTGGAACCACATGGTCAGATACCTAAGGGGAGCCTGGTGGGGGCGGGGGGCAGAAGAGCAAGATATGAAATAAAAGTACAAAATTATGTATTATTTGTGAGAAATGCCCCCAAAGGACTCAGCTTTATTCGTAGATTTGTTTGTCCACAGACTGCACAGAACTTTTCAGACTTAAGTAATTTTTAGTATCTATAACCTGTTAGATTTACTGACCTCTGCATTTGCCACATTATCCACACTCTCTCAAAGTTGACTTTCTAAATAAAAAACATTGTTTCCAGCCACAGAGATCTTCAAAATTATTTCCTGAATATATCATCCTATTCTGCACCTCTCTATTGACTTCTTTCTGTCTGAAATTATTTCCTTCTCTTCTAGAAAACAACTTCTTATCCTTCAAGAACAAATTCAAGTAAAATTGTTTCTGTGAAGTTTTTACAACTTTTCTGAGACATTAGTTACTTCCTCTGCAATGTTCTCATTACTTCAATTATAGCATGTATATCAAACTGTAATTATCCGTTTCTATTCTGACATCCCCACTAGTCTGTGAGTCCCCTTCTGGAGAGCAGGGACCATGGATTAGTCTTCTTTGAATCTTTAGCATCTAGTACAGTTTAGTATACAGATGGTACTTCATAAATATTTGCTTATTTCATCAGGAGACACTGTGCCTACAAAACAAAAATCTTAAAGTATATTAAAAGATACATAGAGAATGCAGAATGCCTATTTTAAAACTGAAGATTCCCTTTTTTCCTGTACCACAGAATTCTCACCTAAGCCCTTATAATTAAGATTTCACAATGTCTAAATAGAATGGATATCATCTATAGATACTTGAAGCTATTTATGGAACACAAACATCACAAAAATAGGCTCCACGTCATTAAATTTAAATGCATGGCTAGAAATGTGTTTTTATTTAGTTTACTAAGCCCATAAGGGTTATGATTCTAAAAAATGTAAATGATAATGCAAACCACTATGAAAATGAAAATTCAGCTAGGAATGCTTTGTTCTGCTCTGAATTTTTATGGCACTATTAATATCATTCCAAAGTACTTGATATGTCTTATCTTGTAAAAAAGTTATAGGCATGTGTTGAACTCCTATTAGATTACTAGTCACTTATTTTTGTATCCCTACTCACTATCAGCTATAAAATATGTAATCAGTGAATGTTTGTTCATCAGTCTCTCTTGGCTGCTCAGCCATACTTACCTATACATCTGTGTCAGTTATTTATCTTGACATTTTTATAAATATAGGTTTTTACGTTTTTAATTTCAACCTTCAGGAAGAAGTCAGAGAAGTTATCTAAATGGCTTGGCCAAGAATGTCCAAGATATTACATCATTGATAAATGTTGTTTAAGTCTTACTTAATGTGGTATTGATTATTAATAACCACTCTTCATCACTGGGTCTTTGGATTATAGAAGTGTTTATGGTAATAAATTCCTACCCCATTGTCTTTTTTGCTTTATTTCCCTGATGTAAGTTGCCATGCCCGCCTATTCTGCCAGTCCTCCATCTCCTGTTTTCACACTCAGTGATTGCTAGAATCCAGCTAAGTATCTGATGAACCACCTTTCAGTTCTGCATGGACCTTCTCCTTTGTTTCTGCTTTAACTTCCTCACCTCTACCTCTACCTACTAGAGCACAGTTACTCTCCTATTTCATCCATTCATTCACTTAAAAATACTTCTTGCATTCTGATCTGGCACTGGGACACAGTTTATTTCTCTGCTGACCAGGAATCAATCTGAACTTTCATCCTGATAATAGTAGACACTCAAAAACATTAAAGAATAAACTAGTTAAGAAAACATTAGTTAGCATGAGTTGTCAGTAGAATGAGGTCACCTGCTTGTTGGCTTTCAACACTGCCCTCAGTGTTGCGATCTGCTCCCGTTTGGTGCTCAGCAGGGACTTGAGCTTGAGAATCTCTTCCATTAAGGCTTCCTTGTCTTTATCAATCATGGGCGCCAGCTCACGTGCAGCTGCTCTTTGGCGAGACAATTGTAAGGACCGGTCCACAGCTTTCTGCAGATGCTTGATTTGGTCCCGGATTATGGCATTAAGGTTGTAGATATTCATTGGCTCTTTGCGGATGTCACTTGTATCTAATACTGGAGATGATGGTGGGGCAGTAATAACAGGAGAGATTGTGGGGGTCTTGGTTGGACTTGGTTCTTTGCTAGTCTCTGTGTTTTCTTTTGTAACTGGTTCAGAGGAGGTCTTTGTTTCTACTGGGGATGACACACCCCGCCTGGCTAACCGTGGAGACAAAAGTCCCCTGGGATCATCGGGGCCTTTCAGGCTGCCACTTCGGGTGACTCTGCTTTGCCTATAGTAGTCCAACATGACTCTGTTGGGGGTTTCATTATTACACAGGCATACGTGGTGGTAAAGCTGAGCTAGCTCCTCACTAAACGTCACCAACTCATCCTGGGCCGTATTAAGGGTATTGTGATTTTCGTTGGCCATGCTGGTCATTTTTTGCAACTCCTTCTCCATGTGGGCCATCTTCTCTCCACTCTCCTTGGTAGTCTTCTCAAGGCTAGTCACCTGCTCATCATACATTTGGATCTTACTCTCATACTTGGTCTTCTCTTCAGTATAGTTTTCTACAGATTTATTGTATTTCTCCTTTAAGGCTTTAATTTCAGCTTTCAAATCGATCACCTCAGTTACTGCCACCCTGTATTTGCATTCAAGGATCTCTAAGCCATTAATGTCCACCTCATAGTCATGGGCCTCCTCCCCCGAGTCCCGGCCCTTCTCCCCGTCCAGCTCAGCTTTAAGCTCCTTACTGTTCTGCAGGCCTCTCATGGCATTAACATGTTCCGTGAGCCGATGCACACGTTCATGCTGCTCCGTCAGTGCCCCCTTGGTATGTTCTAGTTGTGTCTGTGACTCCTGGAGATTGGCCAGAAGAATGGCTTTTTCCCGCTCTACCTGCAATGGCAAAAGAAAGTCTCTGAATGACTCAACGCAATGCCACTGATGAACTGAATCCATTCACAGTCAGGGCATATATACATTTAAAATAACTGCAGCAGAGCCAATGTTCCCATTATTTCAAATTAAATTGGAGTGTGTTTACTTACTTCAGCAGTTCTGTTAAGTCAATCAATCTAAAAGTAAATCATTCTAAAAGAACTATGCTATGTATATTTACCCATCCAAATCTCATGCATTATACACATACACTCATGAAAATTGAATGTTACTCAAACAATCTTATTTTTATCTTTTAACACTTAGTAGAAAACATAGAATGACTTCTGGAGATAGTGTCTGGTATTGTCTTTATCTGCTCCTTAATTCATGTGGGATAAGTGATTGTCTCAAGGTTCCTATGAATCATCTTTTCCTTCCCAGAGCTTAACCCAGAAACAAGCTTTCAACCTGAGATTTAAACTTACTAAATACTGCTGAGAACCCTAACACTCCACTTAAAAATAAGCATTTCAACCCTCAAATAGACATATAGTAAATTTGAAAGCTTTTAACATAAAAATCAAAGAATATAAAGTTTAGGGCTAACAGAACAATTTGCAAATCATTTCAATTCGTTCAATCTGAAATAGGAATTTTAAAAATTAGTAGTTAATCTGAATCACATGACAATTTCATTATAATATAGGTGGCATTACTGTATGTTGAAAATATTCAGGTCTCAATATAAAATACTATCTCGTTAAAACTAGGTATATAAAATTGTAATCTGAGAATTTTAAAACCATTTTCTGTCCCTCCATATGAATAATCACTATTATAAATTAAGAGTTTTTATGCTTATAATGTAAACATTTTTTTGATAAGCAAATATTTGCATTTTAAAGTATGAATGGATTTATATTATAAAGTATGAATGTCTTTATATCTAGAGAAAGTTATCAATTTGAATTTTTAAACTTTCCTGGATCATATATCTCTCCAAATTCTTATAAATTCCTAGGAGGCAAGTAAAATTATTATAAGTACATAATAAATATCAATTATTAAAATGTAATTAATATTTATTTGAACCAGCATATTACTTTAGGAGACACCTACTTGTAAATTTATAATAGAGTAGAGCAATAATTTTATGATTCTTTGTAGTACTTGATATTCTTCATATAATTACCATGTACAGACAGTCCTCACTTGCCAAGGTTCTAATATGCATGAATTTCAGTGGCATGCTTTAGTTAAACACCAGTTCCCCCAAAAATACAGTTCAGATTTCAATGTTCAATATATTAACTGTGAGCAATGTATAAAGTGCAATCTTTGCTGCTTCAATCTATAGAATCACTACCTAGTAATATCATGACCAATGACCAATCACAAGAGTTCATTCAAAGTCTGTCAGTGATTGCTCACTGTGTATCTATTATCCCATTCACTCAACGACAGCAAAGTATATAATTGTACTGTCTTCTTGTCTCACAGTGAGAAGCCCACATGATGTTTTATAAAGATAGATAGATAATCCAAAAAGGGAACTGGCAAAAGAAAGAGAAAGGAAGAGAGAGAGGAAGAGAGGGAGGACAGCAAAGAAAGTGAAAATGTTGGAAGTGAAATTTGAATTAAACATAAATGGAGTGATAGCATCAACAGTTGCATGTGGGAATGTGGACACTGATGCTGTTTGAAGGACTTTAGATACAAGGCCAAAGCAACTTGGCAAGGGAGAATGTACAACATAAAGGAAAAAAGTAGTTGTTATAAAAAGGATGAAAATATTCTAAAGGAAGTGGTTCTGGCACACTAAAGATACTCTCAGAGATAATTTCAGACATCGAAAGAACAAAGGATAACATATTGGCAGCTGATCCAAATTTAGATAGAAGTATAACAGCTTGCCAAAAGCATAGAAAAAATTCTCATTCGGTATCATGAGTTATATTATGAGAAGAGAGCACATTCAAACTACTCTTAATCTTTCTGTTTTATTTGGGGGGGGTGGTTAATTTTTATTTCAAAGGTAAGGTTTTTTTACAAAGAAAATTTTATGTTTTTATTTTTAGATTACTAAGTAGTTTTACTACCTTTTCATTTCTCTATACATGTATAACCAACAGTGAGAGTTTTTAATGTCTGGACAAAATATTTTTAAAGCTCACAGAACAGTTATAGTTTTCTTCACTAATTATTAAATTTGTTGTGCATGGTTTCAACTTGCACAATTATATTTATGGACCCACAATATCATGCAAAGCAAGAATTGCCTGTATAGTACGGTCACGTGTATTAGACCATATTAAACTTAAAATATAGTTTGGTTATTTTAAATTATTATTTAGAGGCTCCTAAATTGTGGCTTTGATTTCTTAACATAGTGCCTTCCTGTATCTACAACAGGAACACAATCTGTAGCTACAGAAACTAAAATATTTCAAAATAATAGTATTATAGGTTAAACACAGGACAAAACAAAACAAAACGAAACCCCAAAAAACAAAAACTTAGGCTGAAGCATCAGAGAACTTGAGTCAAAGTTTGGGAGCAACATTTACTTAGCTATGTGACTCTGAGCAAGCTTCAGTTTCGTAATCTAAAAAGGAGTACAATAATGCCTGCCTCATAGGGAAATTTTCATAAAAAAGCAAGATAGTGATTTAATGCTCAAGGTATTATAACGTTAGCTGTTGTTAACATTGGAGCAACTGCGACCCAATTTCCATGACCAAAATGATTCTACATGGCAAACACAACTGTTCTCATAAATTTGTATGTGTATATGCAAAAGCAACTCTTTCATTTCAGTGTCAAGATATATTTAAATACAAATCCATTTAGCTGGGTTTCATTAGATATAAAAGGCTGTATCTCCATAACTACAGATGAATTGACTTATCCAGACAACTGGGCAATAATTTTAAGTGAAAACTTTAAATAATTATGTAATATGGTATTTGATGAAAAGCTAAGTCCTTTGAATTTTTGCTAAAGGAGATGGAAAAATCTCAATTTTCTATCATTGGTATTATATACAATTTCAATGAAAATAGGTTGTTTTGGGAGTTTTATTGTTTTTCTTTTTCTCTTGAAAATTAAGTGAATTTGCTCTGAAAAGTCTAAACATCATTTGATTAGTATATATGACAACAAATAAAATTACTTCCAAACACCCTTTAATAGGAAAAGCCTTAAAATAAAATAAAAATAAAAATTAGAACAGAGCAAAATGTACTCAATGTGTCTCAAGCTTGTTTAAGAGGCAAAAGTGTTATGATGAATGAGGTAATGCCTTTAGAAAGTTTCAATCTGTATTCTGCCAATTCAGATTGAATATAAGCATTTTCTAAAATCTAAAAGGGAAGTTCTTCATGATCGTACTTCCAGAATACATCAAATAGAACATTGTCTCTTTTGTGTGTGTATGCTCTGTATACAGTGCTAATTTTCACACTCAATACATTTCTGGTAGAATCACTTGAATACGGAATGATATCCAAATTTCACACACACACACACACACACACACACACACACACACACACACACGTATTTTTTTCAGACACTTAAGGTTATTCTCACCTAAAAAAATTACTAAGTTATAAAATTTTAAGTGTACTATTTTAGTCTCCATTTATGAAGAATCTATCCAAGAGAGACTTGCTGAGTTAATTATAATCGTCTATAGTGACTAAGAATAGTTGCCTTTTTTCTCAATCTACAACCTTCACCTTCTATCTGGAACTGAGAATTTTAGTCTTCATGGTAGAATGGTTGTTTTGACAGAAAACCTAAATGCTGAATTTGTAAACTGTTTAGTTCAGTGTAAATATATGATTTAGCCTAACAATTATTGTTGTTACTATTATATTACATAAAAATTATTTTTAATTTCATGGAATGTTTACCTTTTTAATAAATACATTTATGCATATTGAGAACAGAGAGAGTCTTTTGTGAAGAACTAAGAAAAAACATATCCAGAATTCACATATTCACATTAGGACTTCTATAGGAAAAGAAATCAAAGCTGTTTTATAAGCAATTAATCTCCACAGTCTTTATTTTGGTTATTTGACTCTCAATTTAACTTGAAATGACCGGTGTGATTCTTGTAATGGTATATATATACACAAATATAACTTAGAAATAAATAATTTATTCTTCTGTGCTTGAAGTGAAGTAACTCTGGCAATGCCTATCTGTGCCCTGACAAAAGAGAACCATGGAAAAACTCAACATAGAACTAAGAAAGACTAGGTGAGGAAATCCAGCAGTTGGAAAAGAAGGGAGTATATTTTGGAGAGTGAGGTGAAAAGAAACTCTTCTTTATTTTCTAATTTACAAGCACATATGCAAAAGTCAGTCAGTTGGCAAAGACTCAGAAAAAAAAAACAGAAAGGAAGGGACCCTTTTCAACTTATTCTATCACATCAGTATTATTCTGACACCAAAACAAGAAAAAGACATCATAAGGAAAGAAACTACAGACCAATATCTCTTAGGAATATAATAAATACAAACATCCTCAAAAAAATACTAGCAAACTGAATCCAAAAATATATAAAAAGAATTTGAAAATTTGGAATTTATGCTAGGAATGCAATGTTTATTTAACATCCAAAAATCAATAAATTTAACACACTGTATTAACAGACTATAAGACAAAAACCACATGATCATCCCAGTATATACAGAAAAAGCATTTGACAAAATTCAATACCCCTTCATGAGCAAAACAGTCAATAATCTAGAAATAGAAGAGAACTTCCTTAACCAAATACAGGGTATCTACAACACACTCACAGAGAACATACTCAATGGTGAATGTATGCCTCCTAAGATCAGGAACAAGACAAAAATAACTACTCTTGCTACTTTTATTCAACATTATACTAGATGTTCTAGCCAGAGCAATAAGGCTACAATCAAAAGGCAAATAACAAGTATTAGTGAGGATGTGGAAAAATCAAAATCCTCATATACTGGTAGTAGAGATGTAAAATGGTGCAGCTGCTTTGGAAAACAAGTCTGGTAGTTCCTTAGGTGAAACAGGACTACCACACGGTCCAGCAATTCCACTCCTAGGTGCATATCCAAGACAATCAAAACACATGCGCACACAAAAACTTGTATATGAATGTTCATAGCAGCACTATTCATGATAGCCAAAAAGCTGAAACAACTCAAATGTCCATCACTGATAAATGAATAAATAAAATGTGGTATATCCATGCAATGGAATATTATTTGGCAATAAAAAGGAATTGTGGGTTCTGAGAAATGGGGAGTGGCTGCTAATGGGTACATGGTTTTTTTTGGGGGGGTGATAAAAATGTTCTAAAATTGATTGTGGTGTTGGTTGCATAGCTCTATGAATATACTAAAAATCACTGGATTATACTCTTTAAATAGGTGAGTTGTGTGGTATATGAATTATGTCTCCATAAAGCTCTTAAGAAAATCTATATAGACTTCCCTTGATTGTTGTGATTGCAGATATTCTTTTTAGGTTTACTGATATATAGTAGAAAAGTAAGGCTTCTTAGAAATGTTTTGCCTATACAACTTTTACAAAGGTAATCTTGGCTATAAAGCTTGTAATATTTTAACTACTTAAGTTATCAACTTTGTACTAGGAAAATTATATTTGACACTTTAAGTTTTAAAAACCAAAAACTGACCAATCTTGTTTTAATTAATTTTACTCCATAAATATTCTGAGTCTTTGTTAAGAAGAGATAACATTTGATTTATTTGACTCTTTCTGTGTAGCAAGTCCACTTATTAGGTTTTTGACTTTGAGTAAATAATATAACATATTTGTGCCTCAGTTTGCCTGTCTGTAAAATGAGGATAATAATACTTTTTACCACATATATAGTTGCTATAATCATCAACCAATTAAGCAAATATATATAAATAAATTGATTTGAACTCTTACAATCATATAGCAAATTGACCACTTACCATGATCAGAGGAAAATCAAAATTGTCTTTAATAGAGTGGATATAAACACAATATGAATAGTTATTCCATATCCAGGAGCATACAACAAGAAACATCAATTTCAGCTTTACAGAAACATTACTGTTTTCTCACATTGCATGTGAAATTATAGATCTATTGTGATACTGAAAAAAATCCAAAGACTTCTGCTTAGGTTGACTTCTCTGTGATGTGAAGTTAAACAGAGGCTATTTACCAAAGGCAAAACTTTTGGCACAAGCATAGAGATTTCTTTAAATAGATTAAGTAACTTAGTTTTTACAGACAGGATCTACTTCTTTTTATTCTAATAAAACTGATTAAGGTACTTGACTGTCACTGGAAAATGTCAATTATAATCTATTGAAAATAACTGAGTCTTGAGGGCACCAAAAAGCCAAAATAATTTCTCCAACAATATCTTGAAAAATTTCTTAGTGAAGAAAGACATTAATTGAGCTGTTCACTATCAAAATCTATTGTCAAGTTTATGGAGACTCTTAGATAAATAAAATGTTTTTTTATCCATATTTTTCATATATATATATATAATCTTAATTTATATGCATCTGTGTTAGTGAAAGTTAGCATAATTGGCTAAATTTAAAATATTTCTGTAATTTATTTCATACCCTAGGAAGAAATACAGTTCAGTAAAATACTCACTTTGATTTGCTCTTGGAAAAAAGCACACTAAATTAACTGAACGTTAATTTAGATATAGGCTTACCATCCTTTGCCGTTTCCTCTACTTTCTATGCTTTAAGTATTGACTATTTATATAAAGTGAAAGTGATAATGATGCCTCATAAACAAATGGCAATTTCTAATACAATAATAATAACATAAAATTTTGTGACTTATACATCGTTTCATATTGACCATTCATTCCATCTTCACAACTCTACACAGGAGGTTTGGGATTCTCACCAGGGCTACAATGTAATTATCTGCAAGTTGTATACCATACAACTCTAAGGGGCACCATTTAAGCCAAAGTTGTAAATTTTTATATTTATTATTACCACTTCCCAGCAGATGGCAGTATGATATCTTAAGGAAGGGACCTGCTTTTTTTCTAATTTCAAAAAGACATTGTGGAGACTAGTAATGGGGCTAATTTATTACCTTCTCCTTTATGAATGCATTTCAGATGGAAGCAACTCACTCAACATTCCTGAAATCCAAGGCAGAAACATAGATTTATTTTTTCCTTTTGTAACTACACAAAACTTCGTTTCTTTAGTATGACTTTTTCCTTAATTCAAGCTAGCTTTGTTCAGTCTAATAAAACTATGACTCACTTGCTTTCTTCCACAGACCCTTCTACTTTTGCACATACTCCACCATCTACTTCTTTAATTACTAAGCCCTTAGGACGTTAGGTTCTGGTCAGCATCAAACTCTCTTAAGTATAAAGCCTCAGGTCTATCGATCATGACAAAGATACAATAACCAGACCCCAATTTAGAGCAAAGTTTCAGTCAAACTGAAGATAATATCTTGACCTCAGTTATGTTTCAGCCCTGGACCCATGAAAGTGGAATGAACCTACTGACCACATCCTCATGAAACCAGACAGAACGACGCCATGGCTGAATCAGCACCTGACTAATCAGCAGAGCCCACGGCCACCTTAGCTACCATACTAATGATTTTTTTCCTATATAATCTATTCCATGGAGGCCATTGAGGAGTCAAGTCTTTGAGCACTAGCTCAGCTCACCTGTGTCTCTGGGCTTGGTGCCAATCCCCTAAATAAACCTTTCCTTTCTTAACTGCAAACTCCTATTCCTGTCTCATTTGGCTTTGACGTGCACAGGCAAACAAATTCCTTTAGTTCAGTAATATTTTTCAGAACCAGATTAAGTAAATACCCATAGATGAAAAAACATAATTTACTTGCATAGACAGAGCCTTATAAGACAAGAAAAGGCTTTGGCCTGGGTATGCTATTTTCAAAGGTTTTCTTTAATCCTAAGGAAGAGAATCTTAAAAACTGCATATTCCTGGTATATGGTGTTATATTCCTGCCTGCACCCCTTCACTTCTTTACAAACTCAACATTAACTAAGCCCATTGATTTGAAGGCAGCTTTTCCCAAATGCAGTGCTTTGTATCCTGGCCAAAACAAATCCTTAGAGAAAAGAGAACTATAAGAATTCAAACTCTCATATCTAAAGTATGCTGATGTCATTAGCTGAAGTACACAAAATTGAGAGTTGTCTAATAGTACAGCAATTGCCATACCAATGGCAGCTACAATCTCAAACTCTAAAGTGGCTTTAAATAAAGTTTTATCATAACTTCTTTGGTAGTAATATTCAGACATTCCTAAACTCCCTGAGCAGCAAAACTGTACCTGAGTGATATGAGGCCTTTCATGGTCCTCATTTTTTCTTCTTAGTGTGACTACTCACATGTTTTGGTACATAAATGTTCATATTATTTAATAATTCAGTGCTGTGCTTGGGGGTGAAGAGTTTGCCACTCCAAAATATGCCTTTTATAGAATATTTTAAGCTAGATTGTCTTAAGCTAGTTATTTTTTGGAAACAAAACAAGAGCCTTTTACCTCCCACTTACCTACCTAAAGGAATTCAGGTAGAAAAATCAGCGCCAGGAAGAGAGCTACCACCTTAGCAAAGTCTGTTTGTTAGACAACCCTCTGTGTCCCATTATTTGTTTACCACATATTTGCTCTTTCTCATCTATCTGTGAAATGCCTACTTCCTCTTGGAAATCCCTGACCCTTACCTCTCTTTCCTTATTCCAGAATGGCATATAACCCTCAACTGCTCCATTTGTCCTTGGACCTCATATTCTTATAGAACCTCCATATGTACACATATAATATTTGTTTTTTTCTCCTGTTAATCTATGTCAATTTAATCCCTAGGTCAGAAAGAAAAACTAAGAAGGAAAAGAGAAGGTAGTTCTCCCTTTCCTACACTATCAACCTACTTATATTAGTGTAAACCAAGCAAAAAGACATAGGAAAGTATTATCTATTCAGAACTGAACTTTGCAGTCAGGTAAAAGTCTGTATGTAATTCATTTTCTCTCAGTGGCCATGCCCTCTTATCTTGATTCAAATTAAATATAGTGAAAACATATTCTGTTTTACCAGCCAAAAGCACTGGGCAGCTGAAGTATAGGATATGTTGACTTGATGTACTATAAAAAGTAAATCTCATTATAAATTAACTTCATTGGTTCTATAGTCTATTATTTATTTATGCTAATTTCATTTTTATTCATCGTTTCTATAGAGGTAGAAATAGCACTATTTGCTATAAAAATGACTGTCAGTCTTAACAGCCTCTATCAGCTATATGCAAAGAACCTTTAAGATTAAGTCTCAAAATTAATCACCTAATAAGTTTGTTGAACCAGATTCCTGGTTCAGTAGATTTGTGTGGAGCCCAATAATTTGTAGTTCTATGAAGATCTCAGGTAATGGGGATGGTAATGTTACTGTTCCTCAGATAAGATTTCAATTAGCATTGGACTAAAATACGGCAGGGAGGCAGGACTCTAGAAAGCCATTTCACAATGAGATAAGCTTAAATGTGGGATCTTTCACAAGACATTTGATTTGATGATACCAAAATTTAAGGCCTAGTTTATGTTGGAATAAGAACTCCTTGGTTTCAGATTTATACCTGTGCTGTATTTTTAATTATATGGTATCCTGGCTAGTTAGCATATACAAAGTCCTTCATATTTTTTAAAGCTTAAGTATTGCTGTGAAGTGTAACCATTATTCCCGAAGTTATGCATATAGTTGCTTGTAATGAAAAAGTTCATTTTCTGTCATTTCACTTGCATATAAAATTTTTTAATTCTTTTGTTAGTCAGACGTGCATCAAGATGCTTGCTGTCTTTTCTCCCTTCATACATGACTGCAATCTAATTTGTGGCTCTAAGAGATAAATTTCTTAAAGCAATGCAAATGGCAGATTTCTCTTCAAAATCTCTTCTTTTGTGTCTTTCTACAATATTGGACTTTCAAAGTTGCTAGTTGAAGAAGCAATATTTTTTAAAAAATAATCTGAAGCTAAAACGTGAGAATAAGAAATCCTACAAGCTACTTGTAATCTGAGAAATTCACTCAAATAGTCCTAGACAAAGTTCTTACCTGCATAAGTTGCTGCTTCAATTTCTGTATTTCTGAAATGTTCAGCTCACTGAATAAGTCAGAAACAGGGTTTAGAGACTCTCCTTTCCTTAAAGTGGGAGTCCGATAGTCTCCATTCAGTTTCACAAGGGGCCCGTGGATATGCCCATTCATCTTGTCGTCATTGTTTGGTTCACTTCCGTCCTCGGCAAACTTCAGTCCATCTACTGAGATGCTGATATGGTTATCATTGAGGGTGATATATTGGGAGAGCTCCTTCCGCAGGTTATTCTTTTGTTCCCTTTCATTTTTCAAGGTCTCAAGGGCTTCTTCCAATTGGTGCTCAGCAATCTCTTTCAACCGGATAGCATCCTCCAGCTGGCTGTTCAGCAGCACTGTCTCCTCCTCAAATCGCTTAATCTCATGCTTTAAGCCCTCGTATTCAACCTGAATCAGAGAGAATAAAGAAGATTCATAAAACTAAAATTTGGGTCTTACAAAACTGTTATTAGATATTCTAGTGCTGTGATCCCCAACCTTTTTGGCACCAGGGACTGGTGCTCCAATGAGACTCTTGATGCCTGATGATCTGAGGAGGAGCTAAGAAGGTGATGCTAGCACTGGGGAGCGGCTGCAAATACAGATAAATCTTCACTTGCCTGCTGCTCACCTCTTGCTATGCAGAGCGGTTCCTAACAGGTCATAGACTGTTACCAGTCTGTGGCCCAGAATCAGGGACCTCTGCTCCAGTGGACCCAATCATTTTTAAAAAAATCAAAACATTCATCCACAAAAGTATCTTTAAAAGCACACTGTGTATACACTGTGAAGGTAACACAGAATGGTTACCTTCTTAGCAGAGATGATAAAGGTACCCATTTTAGGATTTTTATAATGGGGTTCAGTGGTCAAAAGGGAGCACTGTTAGCCTAATAAATCAGGGAATTTTTTCTTTTATAATTGTTTATGAGACTATTCATAATGAAGAGAGGATTTTATTATCGGTATTACTTTATTTTCTTTAATTATTAACAATAAGGAAATTTTAATATCCAGAGATAAATTAGTTAAAAGATCATGATAAAAACATATTCTCAATGAAATATGTTCAAGAGTAAGATGAAGAAGCAAAGAAACATTTTATGTGCTTAAGGGTAAAATCTGGAAAAACTATATCAATTATCTGATAACAATTATACATATATTGTGATCAATGTAACATTCTTTAGAATTATATCAAAAAAGAGCCTGCTCAAACATTTTCTCTATCATGAAAGCCCACATGTAAAAGAGATTCCTACTCTACTTCTTTGGGGGTCTTTCCCAAGGCACCTTCCACCTTTCAGTAAATATTTCATGTCCACAACTCCACTATAATCTCCTTAGAAAGAAGAAATCCTTTTTATGCATCTAGGTGTCATCCAATGTTTCATCATAGTGCTTCCACAGAATTCTACTCAGCAATAAGCGTTTTCTGAATAAACTAGTGTCAATAACAATAAATAAACTAGAAAAAGTAACAAAGTCATTATGATATTAGATACTAATATAAATGTGTTTAGTTGTAATTTATTTTAGTGTTTATATTAGTTTAAACTTGTGTTTCAAAAAAGATATTAAAATCTAAAAAATAGGGATCACAGACCATTATCATTTTCATATATTTCTATTACTCCTTACCCCCAGCCCTCTTCACATAATCTCAAAGCAAGGGTTTGTTTTGCAAAAGTTAGGATAACAGTTTTCGATCTAGGTTTAGTTAGGATATAGGTTTGGCTGATTAAACAGAGCCCTAAACAAGGGTGATTTAGTTGAGATAGAAGTTTGTTTTTCTCTCTCATGTAACAGTATGCTCCAAGAGGTCACCCAGAAACTAGGATCCTTCTACCTTATTGCCCTGCCTCCTATTCTGGTCCACAAGGTCCAAGGGTGCTTGCCATTTTAATCATCTTCCAAGAAGTGGGACAAAGTAAGAAGCCTACTCTCTCCCTTTAAGGACATGTCTCAAAGGTTGCCAATATCACTTTTCGTCATATCCCACTGGCCAGTACTAGTTATATAACACCTAGTTGAAAGGGAAGTAAAGACTACAGTCTTTATTCTAGGTAGCCTGGGTGCCCAGTTAAAAACTGGGTAATATGTTGGGAGAAGGGAACAATGGACACTGATGGACAACCAGCACTTGCTGCATACAGGGTCAATGGAATTTCACTAGTCTATGATAGAATCACTCAATAAAAGTCAAATTGTGGAAACTGCTTAAAATAACAGTCTTGTGTCATGATTTCTTACAGGCCTGTTATATTATAAAGTCATCTTCCTCCTGACCTCCTCCTTTTTTTTCCCTGGACAACTCAGGACACCTGCCTACCAACCTTGCTTAGTATTTCAACCAATCCTCTGACTGCCCCCAGACTGTGTGATAGCTTACATTTGTAGACATTAATTTAGTTTGCATCATAGGCATTATTTTCTTTAATCCTTGTTAAACTGAAGGCTTAGACAGCGGTTGTCAAACATTATGGTGTCTTTCAGACCAAATCTAGCCTACCACCTATTTTTGATAATTAGTTTTACTGGAAAACAGTCACACTCTTTTGTTCACATATAGTCTATGGCTGCTTATCACACTACATCAAAGTGGAGTAGTTGCAGGAGAGACTGTATGGTCTGCAAAATCTAATGTATTTACTATCTGGCCCTTAAAGAGAAAGTTTGCTGATTCCTAGGCTAGCCCTAAAGATATTAATTTAGTTTGCAATGTGGATTTTTTAAATTCTGTGATTTTTAGTTAATTGAAGGTAGATTTCCTATAAGACCTGATCTCTATCTAAGCAGCTCCACTCAATCCACTCACTGGTTCAAATTTGTACTATTCACCTAGATGTTTTGTGTTTCTCTGCTTAGGCAAAGATTGATATCTGGAAAACTCTCGTTCATCCTTCAAGACCCAAGTCAAGAATCTGATACTAACTCCAAAGATTCTGTTGACCCACTCAGGCAAACAAATCACTCCTTTCTGGTGCCATCATTAAAAGGTTGCATCATGTGATTAGAGTCCTAGCAAACTGAATGCACCAAGAAAGAGAAAGAGAAGGTAGTTTAAATTTAGTGTTTTATATTTCAAAAATAGCATCAAAGTAGTCGCCATGAGAAAAATCAGTACTTCGTTAGAATTTCTTAGAGCAACTTCATAGTTTGTAACTCTTTTTATTTTTAATTACATGAGGGTTGGGAATAGGTACCACAATATTTTCAGAGTTAGGTACTCTAAAGATTTTAATCTGGCCCTGTATTGTCAAACCTAATGTAAAGCTTTAATATGCAGTTACATAAATGGCTACATAAATGGTTAATCCTGTCTTTCTTAGTAGGATTATAAGCTCCGTGAGCCAATGACAACTTTTGTCCTTATAAAAGTATATGGCCTCATAGAAAGATACTATTAAAATACTGGTTAAATGAAAGCAAACTGAATTGAATATGAATAGGCCTCTTATGATATTATTACCTGATATAGAAATACATCCCTGAAGGAAATTTTTTTCATAATAGAAGTGTAATTGAATTGTTAATTTTAACAAGGGTTCCTAATGCTTAGATAAATATTTGAGTGCTTTAGTTTAATATATGAGATATTAGGGACATAGAATTTATTATTTCTCCCCTCTTCTCATCATCACATCTCTAAAAATTGAAACTAACATAATTTTCTGCTCTATATTAAATAATACTGGGACCAGGCAAATTTTCCTGTTCCTATGTTAGCCAATACTGGGACCAAGCATAAAAAAACATGGCTGCTTATAGCTGCTTCCAACTTGCTCTTGGAAGATGATACCCAACTAAAGCAACTTCATCAAGACTCATGTCAAGACTCTCACTTTGTTGTACTTCCCAACTCAAAACTCTTATGTTATGAACTCAGTCTATACAAACCAGTTTCCCACCATGTAACACCCAGCCCAGATCCTAAAATCTTATGAACACCCTTCCCTAAATTTCCCATTTTGAGACACCACTAAGTTTCTGTTGACGTAGTCTCTTATGCTAGAGGTCTAATAAATAGCTTTACTTCATCGATGGGTTTTTTCTGGTGGTCTTTTAAGGAACTGACAGTTGACTTCTCTTTACAACTTCTGCTTCTTCCTACACTTCTTTCAGATATTGTTTTTAAAAGCACACAGGTGTAAAATGAACTAAGAAGGTTGGACCTGATTTTATTTTGGACAAAGAACCAAATCAGCACACAGAGGAATGTGGTTAAAGTTTTCAGAGTCAACTTTTTGATGTCCCCCTATATTCCATATTTAGGACCACATAAAATTAGTTTCATTAATTATAACAATCTGAAATTTTAGTTGCCTCTTTAAGTTGAAGAGTGAATGTAAAAGAAACTGAAAAAAATTATTCATTCTTTCAACAACTATTTATTTAATGTCTTCTACTAGGCTCTCTACTAGGTGTTATATCCCAGTATGGGGAGACAGAAAATAAACAAATCAATATATAGAAACTATAAATGGAGTAAAAAGTGATATGTAAACAACAATTATTTAGAAAATAATAAACAGCTAAAAGGAAAATGGAGCTTCAGAAGGCAAAGAGTCTTCTAGTTCTTTGAACTCAGCATTTACAATGCTAGTAGGTTTGCTATTTAGAGAAACATGAAACCAAAGCGGAGGGGTATATTTTGTAATAGAGAGCTTCAGGGCAAAGTAACATTTAGACCAATTTTGAGATTGAAAGGCAGCCATCATCATTTGACTGAAAAAAATCTGTGGCATTTGTACATAAAATATTATTCTTAATGCTTCATTAATTAGAAAGATGCTTAATGCTTCATTAATTAGATGCTAACTCCTATAAATAAAGGCCAGCAATGTGGGGGGGGGGAGGGAGACAAACCAGCATTTTCTTAATTGGGAGAGACTACTGTGCACCCATGTGTCAGAGAATAAGCCAGAATGGCCCTTTGCAAGGAAAATTATTTCAAATTAAGCAATTGGACCCTTAATTGGGAAAATTACCATACTGCATCTAGAAAATAAAAGAGATGTATACATTTTCCTGCCCCTCTCTCCCCCCAAAAAATTCTGAGTTAAGCATTTGATTTCTATGTGTCAATTACTGGTGGAAGGGCATGGGCAAAGTATAAACAGTAATCAGCCAGACTGATAGGACAAATTCCCACAGAAACAGCATCTGGGTTAATGAATACTCATGGGATACCTTGGCAGTCTTTCAAGAATACCTAATACTGGCCTAAATTAACCTCCTGAGTAAATTAGTCTACCACATGCCACAATGAGAGACTACCATGAGGTTATCTGGTTGCATTCCTGCCTATGCTGAGCACAGTGAGGACTTTTAGGAATGAAAAGTAATGAATACTTGAAATACCTGTACTTCAAGTACAGTTGCTTCAACTCCTCTATAATCTTCATCAGCAACCAAAAAAACAAACCACAAAAAATACTCTTCTTGTTTTAAGATGTTTCTGACAAGTATATTTTTAAAAGTTTTTTCTAAGTCTAATTTTCTCCACTGTGAGTTCCCTGACCCTAGTCAAATCAAGACCTGGAATGCCAATGGTGCTTAGAACCCTAAGCGCACACACAGTGATTCAGTGCTTAAAAGAGGGAGAGAATGAGGTAAAAAATACATGTAGATAGCCTGGTAAACCTTTTAATGGTCTGAAACCACACCCTGCGGTCCTTAAAAGACATCTTGTTCCTCATCTTGTTCCTGCTACTCCCCATGAGGAGGAAGTGGCAATGGTCAGAAATCAAATTTTGATTGTATCAATACCTGGATTTTTTTTTTCTTCTGGATTTTTCCTTTTTTCCTCTTAACCCTTACATCTATCAAAACAGAGATACCAACTTGAGAAGGGAGTAAAAATAGAAGCATACGTTTGGGCTGGTCTCTAAATTTACTAAGGGCAAGAATCCTACCCTATGCATTTTGTGTCTTTCTAGCTTAGCACAATGCCTGGCACATAGTGTGTTGAAAAGTTATAATAGCATTTAGATCACAGTAGAAGTTGTGATTGAGGAGGCACCTTGAAAATATTCTGAACATCCAAATCAGCTTTGCTTAACTTCTTAACAAAATTATATTCATAGATAAAGTCTTCTAAAATCACAACACAAACAAATCAGAAAAAATTAAGCAATTAAACAGCTTCACTACCAAAACAATTATTAACTGTACACATGCAATCTTTTTAGTCAGGTTATAGATCAAAAAAGAAATCAGGCATTTTCTTTTTCTTACAATTTTATTCTTATTGATTTATATTTCGTAATTGCTTTCTCTGTGTGATATAAAATAAGTTTACAGGGAGGAGGGGAGTGACTGCAAGAGAGATCTTAAGCTTGTAGTCAGTCAAAGCAAGTTTATAGATCAGGCTTTGAATAAGTTGATTACAACATATTTGACTTACTCCTGAAAAAAAAAATAACATAGAGCTAAAGTATAAACTAAAATTCTTATCCAATGAAGTTTTATTGTAAATTATGCTACTTCTAGGTTTGCCTTCAAAATCTTAGCTGAAATAGGAGGGTCAGGAAATTTCAGCACATAAATACTGTAGGGAGATTAAGGTAAATTTTGACAGGTTCCTTCCTGAAAAATAAAGAGAAGATCTAACTTTAGTGGTCAGATAATGTGGCCCATTTGGAGGGTAAAACTTCCTAAAACTTACCTGATTCTGCTTTAATGTGGACACCAGTTTCTGCAATGTGATATTTTCTTCTTCCAGTTCTGTATAGTCCTGAAGAAGGCGGGCTTCTCTAAATTTATATTCGCGTATTTCATCCTTCATTCGTATTCTTTGTAGCTCCACCATCTCATTGTTCTGAAACAATAGAATAAACTATCAATATAAAACTTCCTTATTCTAGATTTTATGAAATGTAGATAAAGTCTGGGTAGTTAAAAATACAGTCGAGCACCACTTAACGATGGGGATATGTTTGGGACACGTTCTGACAAATGCATCATTTTGTGATTTTGTCATGCAAACATCACAGAGTGCACTTACACAGACTTAGATGGTCTAGCCTACTGCACACCTAGCCTGTATGTTACAGCCTACTGTTCTTAGGCTACAAGCCTGTACAGCATGTTACTGTACAAAACAAAATTAGGTTAATTAAAACAAGAGATAATAATACAATCAAGAGATGCAGTAAACACAAGATGTATGAGGTTGCTGCTGGCTTAACACAGCATGTTGTTTTATAGCAAACTTTTTTTATAAGTAGAAAGAGTACACTCTAAAATAATGAGAATAGTAAATACATAAACTAGTAACATAGTTATTTACTATCATTACCAAATATTATGTACTGTACATAACTGTATGTACAGTAACTGGCAGTGCGGCATCTCTACAAACACAGGAGTAATGTGCTGTCCTACTGTGTTAGAATACTTATGATGTCACTAGAAGGAATTTTTCAGCTCTATTAGAACCTTATGGGACCACCGATGTATTTATGGTCTGTCACTGATGGAAATATTGCTATATGGCAGATGACTGGCCAAATTTCAAAGCAATGATAATATTTCAAAATACCTGTAAGAACCGAGATGTAGCAAGAAAATACTGATCACAAAGTAAAAGGTGCTGATTACATTACTGAAGTTTGTTGCCTACATCTGAATGGAAGAAAATGCTAATTTCAGTCTGGGTTTAGTGAAAACAGAAATGTAAATATTTTTCCTATCCAAGTTTACAGGCCTCCCAAATTCTATCCAGAATCCTAGGACCCAGGCTGGGAAGCTCTTCTGCTTCTACTTGTTACTTAGGTCTCATTTCAACTGTCCTCTCCTCAGAGAGACCTTTCCTGAACAGCTAATATAATAGCTGCCCTTGCCCTTCATTCTCCATCACTGATATGCTTTATTTTATAGATCAGCATCTAGCATAGAATAGGTGCTCAAGAAATAATTGTTGAAAGAAAAGCACACTAATCATTACTTGAAACTGGTTGTTTACTTACCTTTAATATTTTTTACATTTACTAAATTTCCTTTTTCATCTGCATATAATGAACTTTTCTGTATTGTTCAACTGCCATGTCCCTAATTCCCGGCACATTTTAGGTTCTTATAACCATGGAATGAATAACAATAATACAACAAATAGTTAAACAGAATAATTTTTAAAGAATATTATTGTTTTAGAGTGAAGAACATAGGAAGAATAACACACTTTGAAATAAAACATGGCTAAATTTGTGAAATTACTAGATATTATCATTCTTTACTACATAGTCTAGTGACTGGGAGGCAGAAACGTTACTTTATTTCTTGCTTCTTGGACAATACTTTGAGCATATGTGCTCAAAAAGTATAGAATTAAAAAAATTTTTTTAGAGTTTGGCTATAAAGCCAAATTACAATATTTCATTAAATTCTTTTATTTTCAGAAACATGAAAACTTGGTATTTTCTGCTTCTCAAAAGATCTACCATTAACTGGGTGATATTTATGTATTTTTTAGTTTCCATATTTATGTGTATAAAGATATAAGAAAGCCTAATAGGTTGGAGGCCAGTAATTTATGTAAAATTATAAAGAAAATGCTAAGATACAAGAGATTTTGTAAAATGTGTACATTGTAAAACATGTGGTGACCAGAAGCCTAGCTCATATACACTGAGAATTAACCATAAAATATTGCAGAATAAGATAGTAAATTCAAGATAACTTATAGACCATGTCAAAGCTAATGAGGATCACTAACAAAAAACTCACAAAATAGCTAATGTAAACTCTCAATGCTAATAAAGGAAATGCTTTGCTGGGAAAGACCTGCTAGCAATAAAACAGACATAGGACCCAGAGGAAGAAAACTGGTCTTATTTATTTCACTAGAAATTCTTGTTTTGAACTGACAGAGATTAAATTCTATGGGCAATGTTCTTTGCTTCCATAATAAATTTAAAAGATGGTTACTGTTGTTGTTTTTTTGTACCACTCATCATCCATTTAGCTCCTACAATTCTTTTCTTCCTGGCATAAGATGGTGCTGAGCTCTACTAAAAACTTCCACCAAGAATAATGAGAGTGAGAAAAATAAAGCATGAGAGAAAGGGGTGAAAATGGAGCAACCAGGGATCACCTTAGCCTTTGCTTTTTACCTCCAGACAACTGAGCCCCAGCTTCTCCCCAGGGGAGAGGAGATTCCTCATGATTTGGATTTCATCTGAGTATAGCAGCATTCTTAAAATTTAATTTTAAATAACATAAACAAGATTTCTGTATGTAGGAATAATAAGTTCTGCCTACTATTGTCAAGAAGAAGAACATAAACTCTTATTACCACATGAAAAGTAATGTATAAAAATATAATAATGCCTTCCAGTCATAAGGCTCTTAGCCATTTATAAATTAATTCTATTCATTATCGCATTAGAGCTTAATAGCAGCCTGTATGAGGCAGGTGGCAGACCCTCCAGTTCACTCATCTGTAAAATGGGGATCCTAATACTTAATATTATATGGTCATTGTAAGGATTTAATGATATAACATGGTGAAATGAGCAGGGACGCCGGACACACAGATAATTTATAGTCACCAGCAGAACAAGTGCTGTTGAAGAGTCTCACACCAAAAGACTGAGCAATCACTACTGGGTGAGTCAGGGAAAGCTTTATAAAGGAAGTTCTTTGTAAGCAGAACCATGAAGGACAAGTAGAGTTAACTAAATGGATTAAGAGGAGGACAGACTTTCCAGACATAAGTTAACTTTTGAACGAAAGCAGAGTCATATCTGTGTTGAGGGCAGAGCTAAAATACCCACAAGTCAGATTGAGCATTTCCTTAGGACACAAGAGAAGCTGGAGTACTCACAGAGTAGGAAAAGAGAGACATTCAGAAAAATCTAGAAAACTGCTCTTTATTTTAAGCTTATGTCTAAGTTTGATGTTATTTCATTCAATAAAATGTTAAATTACAGAGTGTTGTTGTTAACCTGAGACAGTGGAGGAACCAAAATGTTTTCAGTGCCTCGAACCCTTAGAGTTCTTAACTCAGTTGTGGTTTAGGAAACAGTGCAGTCTGATGTGGTTGTAACAAAGTCACTTGAGACTTGAATTGCAGGAAATTCTCTGTTAAAGGAATCTGGGGAATCAGGAAAGTCTTAAAGCCAAGCAGCCATGTGATCAGACCTATGTTTTGGCAAGTGACTCTTTTGGGGCGCAGCAGGAAGGACTGTAAGAAGAAAGAGCCACAGAGAAGAAGCCAAGCAGACACTCCAATAGCCCAAAGTGGAGGATGATGAAGAATGTTGAGGAATAAACAGGACTTGGTCATTGAGCAATGTGATAATAAATGAAAAGAAGGCAAAAGAATAGAGTGAAAAACAAGATAAAAATACCCGAATAGAGTTGCAAAGAAAAAATTTTACAACGAAGTGAATGCAAGAGTAAATAATGTGTCTTACAAATAATTATAAGTAGTATTAATTTGGATAGTCAAATCAGGAATTTCTGGGTCTGTGAGTGGATAAAGGAAGACAGCTGCTCTGGTCTAAGTGGAAGACGTTGGAGAGGGGAAAGGCCCGGGAATGTGGTACCACCATCTTTCTCATTTCTCTCCTAGAGAGCTGCCACTATCAGGGAGTTCTGAAAGTACAAGACCATAACATTTATTCTCCTTCATTTGGCCAAAAATGAACTCTTCACTTGTTCAAGAGAGAAGTGGATAACAATTCTCCTTGCCTTCCACTCCTCCCCTCCACCCAGGAATTCTGTGCATTGGGGTCAAGAATGTTTGACCTTCTGTAGTTAACAAACTGATGGACACAGAGGGATATTCTTCTAATAGTCACAGTAAGGCAAGACCGATTGCTCTATCGGACAGTACTGTGGGCTTCAAAAGGCTTTAGGAGAAACAACAATGAAGAAAACAAGATATCCAGAGCACCACACAGTCAGCACCACCAAATGCAATCCAGACTTAATAACTGGGCAACTGCTAGGAAAAACAAATAGGGCAAGTTTGAAGTGTGGCTTAAAACAAACATGCTCACTCAGTAAGAAAGAGGAAATGTAAAGAGATTTGCCATGGCTGGAGACGAGTAACAAAGAAGTAGAGACTTAGGACTTCAGGACAGCATTTTCCATAGTTGGTTCTGCAGTAGGCTGGTTCTGCACAGAGTTAGAAGGAGTCACTCAACCATAAGTGTGGGAAGTGTGTTAGGTTAAATAAAGTTACATGCTTTTGTTGTTGTTGTTCTTAGAGGTTTTAATATGCCAGTGCGCACTGAGACTATGAAAGAGTGAGCCGTGTGTGATAAATTTATTTGAGCACAAGACCTTTGCCTTTTTAAAGGAGCCTTTGAACAATCCACAGACAAAATCATTGAAAAATGTTACTCTGAGGCAATAGAAAATGATAGTATCTGTACAGTTGGGTGGGGTAAATCACCAAGGTGGTTCCTTACAGCCCAACTCCAGATCCCTTCCAATTGCTGAGGGCTGAATGAACCATCAGATTGAAATAAGGGCAAAAAATTAAAGCTGAGGAGTGGCGGGATATAAAAAATAGGTGAGACAAGAAGATCAGGTCCTGATTGGAAATTAGTGAGTGACTATACAAGAGTAATAATGCTATAATAAAACCAAGATCCCATAATTCTCACTTTGAGGTATATGCAAATCTTGCCCCGAAGAAGTGGCACCATGAAAGGTTAACTATCCTAGATTGAATTTGAAGCCATGAGGGTGTCTTTCCCATGGGATATCTGCCTCGAACAGAAGTCAAGCACCAGCTCATTTCACAAGCATTTCACATTTCAATGCCTCATTTCAAACATTTATCATAAGCAAAATCTTAACAGCCACATAAAATCTGTTCTTTTATTGTAAACATTAAAAATAAATGGCACAAAATAAATAAGATATGACAGATTTTCTTATATCCCGATTTATAGTTTTTTTCCTTCTTTTTCTTGTACAAAAGGACATTAAAAGAATATAATTATTATTCTAAAAAATGAGCTTAATAAATATTTACAGTGCATCTTAGTTGGGTGGAACACATGTTTTACAGAAAGGCTTTTTGCAGAAAATTTTTTGTTATCAACCTTATTAAGATATAATTTGCATACTCACCCATTTAAAGTATACAAACTAATGGTTTTTAATATAGTCACAGAGTTGTGCCCATCTGAATAATTCACTTCAGAGCATTTTTATTACCTCGAAAATAAATTTTATACCCTTTAGCTATTGCTCTGCTCCTACTATTAGGCAACTACTAATCTATTTTCTACTTGCCTATATTGGACATTTCATGTAAATGAAATCTGATAATATGTAGTCTTTTGTGACTGTAATATTTTATACAATTTGGTTACTGCTGACAAAATATCTTTGTTTTTCAAAGTCTCTAGACAAACAGCTTTACTGCAGCACGAAATACATTTCACACTATATCAGCAAAGTACTGCATTGTGCTGGCATTTATCCAGCATATGTCAGATCCAGTAATCGTAATATTATGTTTTACAAGGTAGCACCGTCATTTAAAGTTCACTCAATGAGCTGCAAATTATTTTTTACTAATAAAAATGTGGTTTTGTGACCTGGGTACTATAACCTGAATAGGCTGATTTGTTTTGGAATGAGCTTTTGCAGACATAAAATATCGGAATTTTTCTCTTTTCTATAAATCAACCTTAAGTCAGGAAACCAAGATCACTTCCCAAAATAATCCAGTTAGCTCTTGCTTGACTTTTCAACTTACTTGATTTTGCTTTTTAAAATTTCTTTTTTCAAAACACCATAATGAATGATGTTATAACATTTTTTTCTGATAGTACCTCCTTATATCTTTAAATATACATATTGCTCTGGTTATGCAATTACTGTTATAATTTATTAAATGGAAAAGGGAAATGTAGGTAATACACTAAATAGATTTGATATATAGATTGTGCAATAAACATGAGGGCTGGGTTCACAAATATTCCAGAAATAGTTCAATCTAGCAAATATCCTTTTACCTCAGCTTTACGGACCTTATTGTGACTTTACAACAAGAATAATCTAACCCAGGAGATAAATAGCATTGACAGTCTCAACAAGCATTGATTATAAGTAATTTAGTTCCCATCACCATGGGAATACACTATATACTGATTTTTATTGGGAAGAGATATCGTAAAAGGAAAAAAAGTAAACAAAATGAAAGTAATGGTATATATTAAAGTGATTTTTTAAATGAAAGTAAACATTGAAATAAAGAAAAAAATTAAGAGCGATGAGAAAGAAAAAGAGGTTGAAGATAAAATGCAAGATGAGTATCATCAGGATGAAAAGGTTGAACAGAAAGGGGAGTATTAATATAATTTATAACTTGATTTGAAAGGTACAAGTTAACCCCTCAAAAAACTTAAGGTTATTAGAGACACTATTTGTTTATTCTTTAGATATAAACATTCATCTAGTTTCTGAAGTTTTTATAGGATATCTGGCTGGTCAGACCTAGCTGTTTATTTTCATTGCTGTAAAACACCTGCATTATTCAGGAAATAAAGTTTAGTTCAAATATTGGTAATAAAAGAGAAAACTTAAAATAATAGTAAGTATAGTTACTCAAGCAGTCTTCGATATGTGGAATGGCATCAAAAATAATAGCTTCAGAGAGCCAACTGTTTTATACAGAGGTGTGTGGTAGAGCAAAAATAGTTCTGGACATGGACCTGAATTCAAATACTGGCTTACTTACACCAGAAAATTTCTGGGACTTTCAGTTATCTTACCTCTAAATACACAAAAAAGTTTTACTCAACTCCAGAGTTTCAGAAATAAATGAGAAAGTATTTCTAAAAGAACTCTGCTATCATATATCTTTATTAATAGGTGGGGGTTTTTTATCCCACACATTATAAGTAGTTTTTTTAAATGTCACTTAAAAGTTTTTGCATGTTCCTTATCAGCAACCATTGGAAGAGTCTTTGAAAAAGCCATTTAAAATGTAGATATATTCTAACTCATCTCATGAACAACTTAAGATGAGGGAATACTGATGCGAGACCCAGAAATTATACAAATATATACAGCGAGTAAAAATCTCAGTCCCATCTTGTCTCACATCAGCATAGTTGCCACCCCACCCCCAACCCACAATTCTTAGTATCCTGTGTATACTTCGATTCACTTATATTGCTCATTTTCAAACTTTACCTATAGAGCCAACTTATTCTCACGTGAAAATGAACATGTTTAATGTAATTTCATAATGGACTAATCATTGTAAAATTATTTAATTCATATATGTATATATGTATATTTATACACACTTATCTAACATATCTAGTATATACACATATATGTCGCTAGAATCTGTATCTCATAGCATCCTTCAGTTCCAAGCCAGATTTTTTAAAATTTAATAAGCATTAATTTAACATTTACAAGGTGCCAAGACTGTTCTAAGCACTTAAGAAATGAAATTCTTTTAACCTTTTAACCTTCATAACAACTTGATAAACTGAATACCATTATTAATCCCATTTTACACCTAGACTAACTGAGGCATGGGTTGGTTATGTAATAATTTCCCCAAAGTTCAGGAATAAGTGGCAGAGTCAGGAGCCAATCTAGTTCTAGAACACATGTTCTAAACCACTATCCTTATTAAAGCGATTTGTTGCTTGAACGTGATGTGATGGCTAATATGAACCAGATTATTGTAACCTCTATCTTTAGGGTATAGTTTCCTTCTATGAAATAATGAATAAATATAAATGTAAATGCTTCAGTAAATTTACCCCCGTTTGTGGGTGTTATTTCTGAAAAATAAATTATTTTATTATTTTCAAGATCACTGCCTGCAAAAATTCTTCAGAGTTGATTCTGGAGTTAATGGTATAAAGGCAGCAAAAGGTACCCACATTTTGAACATTGACTATTAAATCAGTTTCATAGGTGAAATCTCTCATTGCTGAAGTCAAGCAATACCTCTAACCCTGACTGTTACAGTGTTTCCAGAACCATTCCCCTGTGAAGGCTGTCAATATTCTGGCAATGTGAGTATACGGGCTTACTAATATAGAAATCAAGTTGTGCATGTGCTTATTAAAATATAAGTTACAAACTCTGAAGTGTTGATCTGTCTTGTGTTAACCAGCTTTCCAATTTTCAGTAATTATATTAAAAGTCTAAGAAACTCAAAGATGTATCTTTTAAGTAATTATTAAAGGTAATCAATTCTCTACTTCTTACAATCCACATTAAAGTTTCCAGAAGAACTCTCCTCACTACTGTCTTCTTGCTATCGGCTTTTCTTTTTGCTTTGAAATAAGTGGAAACTGAACTTTGAATCACCTAAAGAAAAGGAATTTTGGTATGGTAGGAGTGGTAAATTGAGATATAGGGGATGACTCAGGTAGTGAAATTAAAAAGTTATAAGGTCCTCATATTACCTAAAGCATTATACAGATTTAATGCAATTCCCATCAAAATCTCATCAGCATTTTTTAAAGAAATAGAATTAAAAAATCATCAGATTTGTATGGAAGCACAAAAGACTCCAAATCGCCAATGCCATCCTAAGAAAAAAGAATAAGGCTGGACGCATCACTCTGCCTGACTTTAAATTATGCTACAAAGCAACAATAATCAAAACAGCATGGTATTGATATAAAAACAGACATATGGACTAGTGGAACAGAATTGAGAGACCAGAAGTAAACCCAAATTTATATAGGCAAATAATTTGACAAAAAAAGCCAAAAACATACAGTGGAGAAAGGAAAGCCTCTTCAATAAGTGTGATGAGAAAATTGGAAGGCCACCTGCAAAAGAATAAAATTAGACTGTTGTCTATCACCACACACCAGAATTAATTCAAAATGGATTAAGGACCTGAATATAAGACTGGAATCAAAATGCATAGAAGAAAACATAAGAACTAAACTCAAGGACCTTGGACTTCAAGAGAATTTTATGAATTTGACCTCAAAGGCAAGGAAAGTAAAAGCAAAAATAAATAAATGAGACTACATCAAACTAAAAAGCTTCTGTTCAGCAAAAGAAACCGTCAATAAGGTAAAGAGAAGAGCATCCGAATGGGAAAATATATTTGCAAGCAACACTTCTGATAAGGGCCTAATATCCAAAATATACAAAGAACTAATATGATTCCATACAACAAAAAAACAAACGATCCAATCAAAAAATGGGTAGAGAACCTGAACAGACACTTCTCCCTAGAGGACATATAAATGGCCAACAAAAATATGAAAAGATACTCAACATCATTAGCTATAAGGGAAATGCAAATCAAAACTGTAATGAGATACCATCTCATATCTATTAGAATAGTTATAATATATAGGACAAGTAATAACAAATGCTGGAGAGGATGCAGAGAAAAAGAAATCCTCATACACTGTTGGTGGAACAGCAATTTGGTACAGCCACTATGGAAAACAGTATGGAGGTTCCTCAAAAAACTAAGAATTGATCTACATATGATCCAGCAATCCCTCTACTGGGTATTTACCCCAAAGACTTGGAACATCCATATCCCAAAAGATATTTGCACACCAATGTTTATAGCCATATTATTCACAGTGGCCAGGACATAGAAGCAATCAAAGTGTCCTACGATAGATGATTGGCTAAAGAAGCTGTGGTACATATTTACAATAAAATATTACTCATCCATAAGAAGAGATGAAATACAGCCATTTGCAACAACCTGGATGGATCTCGAGATAATCATGCTAAGTGAAATAAGCCAGAAAGAAAAAGATGAAAATCACATGATATCACTTATATGTGGAATATAAACCTAAAAGCAACAAATGAGTAGGACAAACAAACAGAGACTCAGGGACATGGACAATGGACTGGTGGTTACCAGAGGGTAGGAGTGGGGGAGGAGAAGAGAGGTAGATAGGGTAAAGGGAGTCAAATATAGGGGTACAGGGGAAGAATGAATTGGGTAAGAAGATCAAATATATGGTAGCTGAAGGAAACTGGACTCTGGATGATAATCACACAATAGAATATATAGATATCAAATTGTAATGTATACCTGAAAATTATATAATTGTATTAAGCAATGTTACCTCAATAAACTTAATTTAAAAATTTTTTAAAATTTTTAAAAAGCAAAAATAAAAATGTTTTCTCTTTTAAAAAAAGTTATAAGGTCCAGGTGAGAGGGAAACAATATTAGCAAAGAATATAGACTATTGCGTAAAGTTTGGGTTAACTTGTAAAGGTAGCTCTATGCTCATCTCTAGGGACTCCTGGACAGCTGTGACTGACTCTGGACCAGGACAAGATGAAATGAACTAACTAGTGACTTATGTGCTATTTAAGGTTTGAGTCTACGGTCATGCCACCATGAACAAGCCCAATCCTATTTGATCTCGGAAGCTAAGCAGGGTCGGGCCTGGTTAGTACTTAGATGAGAGACCACCTAGGAAGACCAGGTGCTGTAAGCATAAAAAATAAAAAATAAGGGATTGTAAGCTGACAAGGTCCTTGCAATCTGTGAGGTCAACCAAGGTTTGCCTTGACTAAAAAAATAAAAGTTTGAAACTCCCTTAACAAACACACTACTAGTTTGTCTATATCATTTATAGAAAATGTACAGATTGATGATTGGTATTTGGCTTCATCTGTTATACTGTCTAATTTTAGCTATATGAGCTGAGAGTATAAAAGACTTTTTTGTAAACTTGAGTCTTGGTTTACCTAAAAACAGGTATCTTGCATGTACCTTTGCGCTTCACAACCTGAACACAAAGCATATCCACTGAGACTTTAAAAGGACCCTGAGGAGGCATCTGAAGTCTCATATCTCTGTTAATCTGTGTTTTCTTTCTCCTGTTGTATCGTATCCTTTAGTTTACCAAAGCTGAAGGGGAGAATAAGCTAACCCAATGTGTCCCTTCAGCATGTGGATCATTTCAAGATGAAGACAACTGGGGCTCAGCAACTCAGGAAGAGGCTTTTACTTTCCTCTTAACTGTTTAAAAGAATTTAAGTAGGGGTACTGTACCAATTTGAGAGCTGTTACCAAAAATAACTTTTTATATCAGAAAGACTTCCTGCATGCTATGGCAAACATCTGTTTACCAAACATTTGCTCTTCTCACTTTCCTGTGAATTGTTTTTCTTCCTTTTGAAACTCCAGACCCTTAGCTCAAGATAGTACATAAACCTTAATTACCTGACTTCCAGGGAGACTCATATTTTCTATGGGACTTCCATATGTATGAAATTTTTTCCTATGGTTAATCTGTATGTCAATTTAATTATTAGACCAGCCAAGAATCTAGGAAAGAAGAAGAGTTTTCTGTCCCTATATAACCTTATATGACTGTACCCTTTAGAATCTTTTGAGTCCTGTCAATGATCTGACCCTGTGTATATATTAAAATGTCAGTAAAAGCAAACAAAAACAGAAACAGGCTGCAAAAGTAGAGTGCATTCATTAAGAATTCCAGCAACCATCCAGGAAGACACTACACAGAAGACAAGAAGGCACAGCCTCTCCCCCTCACATCTTGCATACTCAGACGAGACTGACCTGCTCAGTCACAAGAAGGCAAATTATACATGCCAGCCCTGAAGTGAAACAGTGTCAAGGATACAAACTGCATCAGAAATTTTGTGCCTCCCTAAAAGAATATTCTAAAGCATTTTCTTCACATATTCTGTAGCAGTAAAAAACACTTGGAACACAATATTTTTCTACAAGCTGTATCTTGCAGATAGAAGTCTGAAACCAAATAAAGTACTACAAGGCAAGATGAACAGGAAGAAATTCAGTTTACATTTTAAAGATATATATACATCTGTATGTATATATAAGTACATTCAATAATATATTTCCTTCTTGGCAGGTAAAGGTAAATAGATTTTAAGTCTGTGGTTTTCTCTTTTATTTAAAAAACGCTTTATTTTCATTACTAATTTTATAATCACTCAAAGTGATTTTCAACCAATTACAGAGCTGTTTAAGAGGGAAACCTTAATTATTTAATGTTTTAATAAAAGCTATTATAATCACATGAATATGACTTATCAGACATAGGAAAAAACATTTTCAGCAAGAGAGCATTATGACTTAACCATATATTAACTCATATGTATTAGTAGTTGATAATTAAATATGTGGTATAAGTAGTTAAATAAAAAGAATTTGCACTTTATATTTTACTATAATAATGAGTTAACTGAGGCCCAGAGAGATTGAGGAAATTAGGGTACATCACAGAGGTAGGAAATAATAGCTCTAGGTTTTCACTCAGCCCATCCTCCTTAAATCTGAGCTACTATCATTAGAACACCCTGATTTAGACACCCAGAGAGGAAAACCAAAGAAAACCAACTGAAACAAAAAGAATAAAATATACAAGGTAAAAATGAAGAGTTCTCTGCAAAATGAGTTCCTCATTTTCTGGGACTTTGAGCTCAGGAGGAGGCAGGGAGTACGATGAAAACAGAGAACTAAGGGGTTATTGCCTAAAACTCGAGTACAGTCTTATTTGGCTCAAAGGAAGCACACTAATTCAGAAGGCAAATGGAGTGTTTGGGAGATGAGAACATGCTTTACCTCTTTGGAGACTCAGAAACCTACATTGGAACTCAAAGGATGGCTCCCTTCCCCCAGCCCTGGGAAAGATTTTGGAAAGCATGAATGAGTGTCTTCGTTTGGCACCTGATGGTCGGGGCTCACACAGCCAGAGCTGCACTGTTGAGAGAAAATGTTGGCTTCTGGCTGCTGAGGGACTGGTGTCTATGTTGTCCTTGAAGACCCCACTGACCACACTTCACACATAAGGTCTCTCTTAGTTTGCAGAGAAAAGAAGCTTTTATACCAAACAAAGTCTAATAAGAAGGCCTTTCATAGATATACAAAGACCAGTGATGTAGTTTTCCCTGCCCTGAATTTCAATTAGTATCCTAGGCAATAAAATGACTATTTGAGAAATGTCTGCATTTAGTCTAGGGGCCAAGGCCAAAGAAATATTATAAAATATATATATTAGAAATCACTACTAGCCAAAAGACCTCTCAGTGTGTGTGTGTGTGTGTGTGTGTGTGTGTGTGTGTGTGTGTGTGTGTGTGTATTTTAGATTAACGACAATTGTAAATTAATGTATGTCTGGGGCCCAAAATATGACTGGCTTAAAACAAATCAATTTTAAGCAAACATAACATTAAATAGAATATTTTTAATAAATCAAAGTGAACACTCTTAGAGTATATTCCTAATTAGTTACTGACTCGTGCATGTCTCAGCCATAAGATTTATAGTGACAACAGAAGTCAAGTTCATAGTGTTATAAACCCAGAGAATTTAAAATTTCGTCTCTAAAACTGCTACAAATACTAAGTGATGTGCTAAATATCAAATAAGTAAGCTATAAGTTTAGTCTAGTAAAAATGTTTTTTTGAATATGAAAAATAGCCCATTAAATTACTCATTTTCCAGTTCCTATATAGTACTTAGGTCTGAAGAGGAATATGCTCCATGGTTTCACAGTCTAAGAAAATAATTTAAATTAGGAAAAAGAATTCCTATTATCAAAATCTGGGAGAGCAACATTCATATTTACATTCCTCTTTAAAAAAATCATAGCCACATTTATTCTAAGTCCAAAATATAATTAATTGATAATCCTCTTTCCATTATTATATTTTAAATAAACCTGTCTTTCTAACATATACTACTATTTAAATATAATAACATATTAATTCCAAGAAAAAAAGAAAGAAAGAATGGCCACTTGAAGTTATGAACATATTATTGATAACAGAGGTTCTCAAAGTATGGTGCTAGAACTGGCAGCATCAACATCACATGAAAATTTGTTAAAAATGCAAAGTCTCAAGCCCTACTCCAGACCTACTGAATCAGAAACTCCAGCAATCTGTGTTTTAACAAGCTCTTTTGATACATGCTAAGTTTGACAACTATTGGTCCAAATAAAAAAAGTCAACTTACAACAGCTTAAGTCTATCTAGGAAACAAATGCTGATAGTAGATTGATCTATTAGCTATTCAAAGACGTCAACTGTCCAGTAATTACAAATAAATAAGTGGGACAGACAAACAATGGGACAAAATAGAGAGCCTAGAAACACTCATATTTATATTAAAACTTAATTAATGAGTTCGTACCTCAGAGGGAGCACCCCCCAAAAAAACTAATAAACAACAGAAATGTCATTGTAGATTAGTGGGGGAAAAAATAGGCTAGAAGAAAATATATGAGAATACATCTAAAACTTTGCAGCAGAATTTCTCAAATAAGAAACAAAAGTGGCTTACCATGGAGGAAAAGATGAACTTCTGTTCATCTAATATGGACAGAAAAGATAAACTTCTGTTCATCTAAACATATTTATAATATAGCAAAATGAAAAGATAAACCTCTAACTAAAAATAGATATTTCTTATACATATTGACGAAGACTCATATTTAGTATCTATTCATTCAACAACTATTCATTGAGTGCTTATCATGTGCCAGACACTATTATAAATGCTAGGGACATAATAAGCAGCAACAAACTACAAAGATCTCCGCTCTCTTGAAGTTACATCCCTTGCTTAACTATAGACCTAATCAATAAGTAAATTATGAAGTTCATTTATTTTAATTATAGGTAAATTGTATACTTAGAGGGTCAAAGTTTGGATGATCAGGGACAAGTTGGCCCATAGAAGAGTTGAATGGATGGATTCTTGGTATTGGTCATGTAGTGTGAAGATCTTTGTACTAAATATTAACACTTACCAGAGAGCAACTATCCTGGAAGAGACACTAAACAACCAGGCAGACAGAATGACTTAGAGAGCTGACATTTGCCAGCCTCTGTCATCAGCCACCCTTGTGCTGACACAATGCAACCATGAAGGTATTAGGGGGCTTCTGTCAGTACACAATAGAATTCAAGTCTCATGCCTGGGGTTCTTGGGGCAAACCTGTGAAGTGATTAAGGTAGTATTCATTAATTTCTTTTCATTCTAAATTCTATTTTATTTGTCATTATCTTGGATTTTGGACCATAGAGGGCCCCAAAACATCTTTTGAGTGATGTGGTTCAACTTCTATTCTGGCGCTCACATGAAAGAGCTTGTAAGAGTCAAGTCATAATTAATGAGGAAATGAATTTTTAGAATGTGGTCCTATTGTCATCACAATAGATAGTCACTATGCTGAAAAGAATAACATTTTAGTTAAAATTTTATAACATTTTAGTTAAAATTTGAAGTGTCTTGGACAAGAAAATCCTCCAGTAGATATAATGCACTTCTTTGATGAAATGACTCTCATCCCAGGTCCCCACCATCACTGCAGGGTTCTATTAAAATAGACTATGTATGATAGAACCATAGGGCTAAGACGCTGGAGGTAAGACGACTGATTGGACTGATTGCACATAAATAACCTAAATAGAAATGGTCTCCCTGCTTAGATGAGGAAATCTGCATATATCATCGTTAAAAGTTTAAACCAATTTGTGAAAAGCAATGAAAGATCCTAACAGACTGTGGCTATAAGAATGGACACACACACACACACACACACACACACACACACACACACACACAAATGGGGAGAGATAACACACTCATTCACCATCTTCCTAACAAGCCATAGGATTCTTTATACTCTAGAATTCTATTCTCCATTCGAATTCACTTAAGCAGAAATGGATGATGGAAAAGTCTATTTCTCAAGTAAACTGCTGACTGAGACAGAAAATGTGCCCAACAGAACCTCTTCAAAACTGAGTCATAGCAGTGTGATTGCGAATCAACAGAATGAACTTAAATGTCTTAGTTTACAGTTACCTTATTTTTTTCTCTTTTAACCAAGACGCTTACATGAGAACGTCTGCTTTTAGCCACAATGAAGTAACAAAGAAAGAACTTAAACTTTCACTATAAACAAAAAATAGGACAAAATATATCATACAGCTGTTTTCAGACATTAAACAACAGGCCTGTAGGTCTGTGATCTCTAGAAGAAGGGAAACAGATGAGGTGAGCAATATGAACAGCCACTTTCTGCCTGGAGGCAATTTATGGGTTGCAGTGTGGGGAGGGAAACCCAGAGAGCTCAGAGGCCCAACTGAGGTGAGGAGATGGAGTGCAGAGCTCAAGCTGAGGTGGCGGAAGTTGCAGGACAGAATTCTGAAAGGAGAGAGCCACATAAAAGATGAACTCCAGAAATCCCCATCAGGGTTTCCTTGAGTCTTTTCTGTGTTTGAGACTGCACAACCCTATTCTATGAAAAACATGCAAAACACTGGAATTAAAAAGAAATACAGGACAAGATCTTTGACTTCCAGGGCTAAAATGTAGTGAAGAATTTCACATTGGTAGTGTTTTCCTTTTCTCCTCTTGGTTTTATCTAGTTCTTCTACAATTTTAAAATTCTTTTAAATTTCTGAATAAATTTTTAATATAACAAACACTAGAAATTTATCAGAAAAAAAGAACTTTATCGATTCTGTATGTATTTGATTTTTTATAGAGAAGGTAAATATAGAGCCATTCATTCTTTTTATCGGTTCAACAAATACTCATCGAATGCATACAATATGCAAGAAATCATGTAGGTTCTGGGATTACAAAAAGCATAGGTCCCTGCCTTTGCCTCAAAGAGTTTATCATTTAGTTAGGAAGATGTGTTTAAGAGCTGATAATATATAACATTTACTAAATCCTGGCATGCAAGAACTGTTCTAAGTTTTGAGTACTCTAATGCAGTAATTCACTTACTCCCGCAACATTATGAGGTAGGCAAATTATTATTATCCCAATTGTATAGATAAATAAATTGAGGCACAGAGAGTATAAATAATTTGCTTAATGATGTACATTCTGAAGGTGGCAGAGCCAGGATTCCAGAATAGCTGCTACTAAACATTATTGTATGGTACTTAAAAAATGAGCTATTCAACAAGAGTTTATGAGGGGGTGGCTACCATAGGTAAAGCACTTTGCTAGGTAGTAAAATTTAAATACCTATATGATAATCCCTAGTTCCAAGATATTTATATTCTATATATAATCAACATTTAAAAGATTATTATGAATTAATATCTGAAAATAGCTATACAATATCATATGACTCCTACAGGAAAAAATGCATCATGAATGTCAAACAATTTGCATATGAATTAACTTTAGGAGCACTTTAGTGCCAAACAAGAACTGGCTCGATAATATGTTAAAAATAATTTAGTAAGCATTCTTTTATTTATTGATAACTGAAAAATGTTTTCATAATCTTTTCTAGTATACTTTTATTATTTAAAAATGTTCACCAATTGTGAAATAAATGTTCCTGTGGTGCCGTGTTATCTCCCGCTGCCTGAGTTTCCTAAAGCTGCCATAACAGATGACCATAAACTTGGTGGCTTAAACAACAGAATTTATTCTCTTGCAGTTACAGAAACCAGAAGTCTGACATGGAGGTGCTGGCAGGGCAACAACATTCCTTTGGAAACTCTAAGAGAGGAACTTTCTTTGCTGTTTCCAGCTTCTGGTGGCCCTAGATTTCCTTGTCTTCTGGCAACACAACTCTAATCTCTGTCTCCATCTTCACAGGGCCTTCCCTTCCCTGTGTCTCTGTCTTCTCCTTTTCTGTCTCTTATGCAGACACCTGTCATTGGATTTAGGGCCCACTCTAAACCAGGATGATATCATCTCAAGATCCTCACCTTAATTACATTTGCAAAGGTCCTTATTCTAAATGAAATCATATTCTGAGGTAGCAGGGGTTGGCATGTGTTGAGCTGTGTGATATATATTTTGGGGGCCACTAGCCAATCGATATATATCCACTTATTCTCATTTTTTCTTGTTTTGCTAATGTTAAGGGTGGCAAGAGGCTAAAGGGGGTGAATGGCCAGAATATGGGCAGGGACTTGCTAGTAACAGGGACACAGATGGAGAAGAAAATGAGAGAATGAATAGGAGAAACAGGAGAAAACAGAAGACACAAGTAACAGAGCAGCCAAGAAATGAATTAGGCTGAGATGCATATACATAAAAGATCAAGAAGAGAGTAGGCAGAAAAAAGATAAGATAAAGAAAAAGAAAAAAAATGCTGAGGCAGTAGAGAAGGTCTGGGGACAGTGTTCAAGCATTCTTGGTAATAAGCTGCATTTGCACTGATGTAAAAGGGCATTGTAGGTAAAACACACTCATAGACAAGGAGAAATAACTTCGTTATCTAAGCCTAGGACTTAAACCGGGGTCACATTTAATGTTAACGACCCATATATTACTGGCTCTTTACTCTGTTAGTGACTGCAATATCTCTAATGAACTTACTTCACTCTCAAAACTACTTCTGAGAGTTTCCCTGAACTACTCTTATGGGCTCAGAAACATGTTCCATCAAGGCATTAGCCATTTCCTTCCTCTCCAGCTCTGGTCCCTTCCAGCAATGCCCACTGCTTGGCCTCTGCTGCCTCCCAACCAGTATGAAGGGAATCTCACTAGAGCCTCTGATGGGTCCTTCCTGCCACATCCCACCAGGCCCTGCTGCCTGGTTATGCTGGGTCCACCAGGTGCCCGTACTACTTAGGTGGTCAAATCTCTTCCAGGAACCAAGACTACAGAGGTAACAGAATCCCCTTGGTATCAAAATACAAAACCTCACTGAATACCATGAAAACATCAAGATCCTGTTTCCCTTTCCTTTAGTATTATCCCTGGTTGTACAGCAATGCTGCTTGTGTCACGGAGCCTGACAGACTTTTACTTAGTGCCTCACCATCCCCAGACCCTCTCCCTACAACATGCATGCTCCTGTTCTCCACATACAGAAACAAACATGAAAATCCATAAAGATCTAAGCAGGAAGACACATCTGAGTGACAAAGACTTAACCAGAATTGCCTGATTTCTGGGTCGAGGGAAGAAAGCAATAACAGGAAGGGATAAAACACAAATAAAAGATTATTACTACTTACAATCTGTGTATCTAAGAGACCTTTGTAGAAGTTTTGGATGAGCTACCAAACACAGGGCCTGGCACATAGGTAGTCAATAAATACTTGTTAAATTAATCCATGAGCTAGAGCAGGTGTCCCCAAGCCCCAGGCTGGTACTGGTCTGTAGCCTATTAGGAACTGCACTGCCCAGCAGGAGGTGAACGGCAGGCAAACAAGCAAAGCTTCATCTGTATTTGCAGCCGCTCCCCAGCACTAGCAGCACTGCCTCAACTTCACCTCAGATCATCAGACATTAGATTCTCATAGGAGCACTGGTCCCTGGTGCCAAAGATCACGGAGCTAGAGGAATTGATCCTGTGGAAACCATGTGCTTGGGCCTCCCTAGGTAATAAAGTCCCCATTCACAGCCCTCATTCTCCTATAATAGGCCTCAGTTCGTTTGCATTACATATTCCCCAGCCGAGCCAGGGAATTATAATATTTTGAATCAGAGGTCTATTTGTTTAAACAGTTATTTTGATTGAAATATAAAGACAGATAAGGGAAAGCTTTCCAGGGAAACTTCCAGTAGAAGTTTTATTTAAGACCTTCAGGCAAAACCAGTAATCACAGAGTCTTAAGTCAGTGAGACAAAGCAGTTGCTTCTCCCCCACACAAGTGGTCCTGGGAATCTTAAAGTGCTTAGACAAAAATTTAGTCTAGAAACTAACCAGCAGCATTTAGAGGAGCAGCAGACAAGTAACATGATCGAGAGCAATGTTTTCAACATGTGGCCTGTGACCCACCAGTGCTTTGTGAAATCAATTTAGAGGGTTGATTCTAGCATTTGAAAAATACGAAATATGAAATCATAGAATAGGGTAAAGTAAGATAGAAGAGGTGACAACAGCAAACACTGAGGAAAGTAACAGCAAGCACTGTTTGCCTGAAATTTTGTTTTGGAAATGTTTATGTATATACATACCTACATGTACATGTGTACATGAAAGCGTACACACACAAGCATGCATGTGAACTCTGGGTAGGTAGTAATGTAAAACAGATTGTGATTGTGACTGCGGGCTATGCAAGACATGTTTGAAAGGCACCACTGCAGAGAAGGCAGCCACAGGTATAGTCACAAAGAACTGGAGAATATATAACCCCCAAGAGGGGCGGCTGCCACTCAGCTAAACTTATGATTTCCAAGAGAAGACAGAAATCTGCTTTTTTGTATCATGATTTTTAAATGCTGGCAATTAATTGGTCACTCTCTTGTTCACAAATATTTACTTTCCCTCCCAGGAGCCCCTCCCTTGTATAAGATAAGTCAGTGCTCCCATTGACTTCAGTCTTGGACATGTGATTTACTTTAGCCAATGGAATGTGAATGGAGTGATGCGCTTGCCTCTTCTGAGCAGAAACTTTAAGAGCCTGTGTATGATCCTCTCTTGTCTCTGCCTGGAGACCAGCAACATCTCATATAGGGGCTGTCCCTTCAGTCAAGCTTTCAGAATGGTAGCAATTTGGAACAGAGACACTGACCACTGGAAATAGACAAGGAGCAAGAGCAATAGTTAAACATTGTTGTTTTAAGCTACTGAGATTCTCGTCTTGTGTCACTATAGGATAACTTAGCCTCAATTCACTGATACAATGATTTACATAGTTATTTTGCCATCACCTTTATCATGTAATGTTGTGAATGATCCTTTTATTAATAAATATCTTGCGTTAAAATAATAGCATATCAGTATATGACTAAGAGACATATTAAAAGGTCTTCAGTTTTATTAGTTATCGGGTAAATGCACATTAAATACCATGGTATAATAATACTATATACTTACTAGAGCAACTAAAGTAAAAAAGGGAGAAAATACCAAATATTGGTGAAGATGTGGTATAACCAAACTCTCACATATTGAACATGTACAATCAATCACTCTGGAAAATTGTTTGGCAGTCTCTGCTAAAGCTGAACACGCATAATGCTATTCTACTCCTGGGCAGAGAAATACATATAATTATGCTCCAAAATACAAGAACAAGAATGTTCATAGCAGCTTTACTTCTAAAAGCCAAATATCTCAAATAATTTGAATGTCAACTGACAATAGACAAACAGTAATATATTCATACAATGAAATACATCAGATATGTATACATATATGTATTATTGTTATATATGTAACATATAAATCAGTGAGAACTTCAACCACATGCAACCACCTGAATAAATTGCCCAAATATGAGGTTTATTGGATAACTTTACTAAATTATTCATTTTACTGTACATGGACATTTGATTGTTTTCATTTTTCTCTATCACAAACCATGCTACTGTGAACATTGCTGTATATGCCCCCTGACTCAAAAGTGCACAGTTTCCTGGGGTACATACCTAGGGTTGGAAACACTAGATCTTAGATCTATACATTTTTAGCTTTACTAAATAAGGCCAGTTTTTCAAGGTGGTTGTACCAAATTTTATGTCCATTCTCAATGTCTGAGTGTTCCTGTTGACCCCCCATCTTCACTGACAGTTAGTATTATCCATACCTTTTTCATGTCCTGGCATAGTCTTTGAAGAGATAGAGGGGCTCAAGAAAATGCAACATAAATTTGTCTGATCCTTGGACCTACAATGAGTAATACCATTAACATATTTTATATTCCAGAGCAAATAAAATAATTTTATTTAATAATTTTTAAAAAGTATCTGATCTTTTCTCCATAACTTTGACATTCCTATAAAATTTACATTTCTAATCCTAGTGATGCTTAGAAAAAAAATTTCAAAGCCTGTTTGTGCTTGTACTGAACTAAGTAATTAGATACCTGAATTTTGTTAATATTATTCGAGAAAAATCAAATGAACACTGAATGAGAGAATCTGTTAGTGTCAGTGTTTCTTATTTCATGTATTCTCTGAACTTCCTTTTTACAGATACAAAACAAAAGATAAGAGAAGCCTTTAATCCTCAGTGACAGAACCAATTAGTGTCTGGGTCAGAATTCAAATCCAGGTCTGTCTGATTAGAAAATGACTTTATCTTCATTAAACATCACTGCTTCTTTTTATAAGTTTCCTTGTGACCTATTATTTTTTCAGTTTTTCAAAATAAAAATACTTTGTCTAAATTTTTATTCATCACTTGGCAAAAAGGAAATCTTACTGGGTTTAAAATCTGAAGTCCAAAGGAACTGAGTAAATCCTAGCTCTACCACTTTCTCATTGGTGGCCTTTGCTAAGTGAGTTGACAGCTTTAAACTGCAGCTTTCTGATCAGATGTAAAGTGAGAATAATAATCATATCAGAGGATAGCTGTGAAGATTGAATTAGAGCAATAATTAGAGTAAACCCTTGGTATAGTGTTTTACACACAGTAGGTGTTCAATACATGCTAGCTATTGGTAATAACACAGACACATGTCAACATTTGTTAAAGGTAACACTTTAACAAGTCTGGCTTTTACTACTGATCTTTGTCTTCTTGAGATCCAGCAAAACATCTGGTACAGACCAGCTGGCTCAAGAAATAATTGTGATTGGGTGTCAGGGATGTTTTATAAGGAATGACATCTAGCTGAGACCTGAATGACAAGAATGATCTGGCCATCTGGGGCAAAGCATGGCAGGGAGTGTGAACAGGAAGAACAAAGGCCTAAGGAAGAAAGTAGCAGCCAGGGAGCCAGGGGTCCAATGTGCTGAAGTAATATTGCTGAAGGAGAATGATACAGTACATCTGGGAGGTGAGAAGGTGCCTGATCACGGCCTTGTAGAAATATTGAATATTTTTTCCATTTCGATCCCTCATCATTAGAAGATTTTTAAGCCAGTGAGAAATAGGGCACAAATAAGAAATATTTTATTGACTGAGAATTAAAAGGGTCGCATTAGCAATTATACATCTATTGCTTTAAAAGGAGATAAGACTTTGGTATGGCTAGAGCTTTTTCTAATTCTGTCCGATGACTGGCACATTGTGACTGCTATGGACCAAACTGTCTCCCCTCATTCCATTTATATGGTGAAACCCTAATCCCACAATGTGATGATATTTGGAGAGGCGGCCTTTGGGAAGCAACCAGAGTTAGATGATATCATGAGGGTGGGACCTGCACTGATGGGACCGGTGCTCTTACAAGACAACAGAGACTCTGCTCCCTCTCCCTGCATGAGCAAAGAGGAAAAGCCACGTGAAGATGCAGCAAGAAGGCAGCAATCTGCAAGCCAGGAAGAGGGTCCTCACCAGAAAGCAAAGCAGCTGGAACCTTGATCTTAGATTTCTCAATCTCCAGAACTGTTAGACAATAATTTCTGTTGTTTAAGCTTCCCAGTCTGTGATATTTTCTTACGGAAGCACAAACAGACTAATCCAATCCAAGGAAAAAGAAATGAGTCTCAATCAAAGCACTGAATTGCTCTTAATGCTTCTGCTGTCGGAGAAAAAAATGCCTCTCAAAAACTCATAGAGAAGAAAACAGACTAATTAAACGAGGAGAACAAAAAAAGGAAATTCTTTTTAAGCAATGTCATCTATTGGCTCATTGCTCTGTTCTAATTACACCAGAAGGAAACTAAGTAATAGTATTCATTGAATTCTAGAAGACTTGGCCCAAATATCATTAATCTAATTCAAAGGCTCAATTCAGCAAGAGACAGATGATGTGACTGCCCCCGATTGAATGAGATAGTGACATAAGCAAATGCATCGCTTTTGACAGCAGCAAGCAAATAAATGCAGTTTTTGACAGCAGCATGGCGAACAGAGGAGGAAAGAGCATGGGGAAAGCCAAGATTTTATTTATTAGTTTGTGCTGCTTATGAATTTCGAAATAGATGTTATAAATGAGTATGACAAGATACAGTACCTGTTAAGAGGTTTAAGTTTCTTATTTTGTTTATTCAACAAATATTTTCCTAAGCAAATATTCTTGAGCCTCTGTAAGGGCCAGATACCATTCCGGATGCTTAAGACAGAACAATAAATAAGACAGATATGGTCCCTGCCCACAGCGGGCAGCTGTATAGCAGGTAGAGAAAAATAGAAAATAAATGAAACAATACAAAACCTAGAAAGGCTCACATAGTGAAAAATGTTAAGAATAAAATTAAACAGAAATGTGCTAGAAAGTGACCAGGGAGCTGTTTCTGTCACTATTCACCTACGGCTTATGACAAATAAATGTTAATTGAGAGCCTAATATTCATTTCTGATTTCTTGTTGTCCTTGAAAGAGGAAACATTCTAATCACTTTCGGTCAAAAACAATAAAATAAGAATCCATGGTCCCTCTTGGTCCATTATCATTCAGTTAAATTTGTATATGTATATTGAGTCCCTTCAAAAGAGAAAATGGGAAATGCTGCTGGATAATGCTACAATGGGGCATTATAGTCAAACAATGAGTTCAGATTTAAAATGTAAACAGTTTGAAAATAGGAACCAGGTTTTCCTCATCTCTGCATCATGCATGGCAACTAGCATAATTCCTGGCATTATTAATAATTTAGCAAATCTAACAAGAAGAAAGGGCAAATATATAAACAAGCAATTCAGAAAAAAAGGAACCCAAATGACTAATAAACACAGTAAGACGCTAAAACTAATTCATAATGAAAAAAAAAATACAGTGGAAGGCGAAGTGGGGTTTTTTTTCCCCCAACATAGCAGTTACAAAATTTAAAAACTTTTGTAAAAACAATCCCTACAAAAAACCAGTGTTCACCATTGTGTATGTAGACACGAACCCTTAATCATCACTGGAAGGGAGGGTTAACTGATGCAGTCTTTCAGGAAGGCAATTTGGAAAGAAATATCAAAAGTGTAAATGAACATTCCTCTTGACCTGGAAATTACACTACAGACAACTTATCCCATGGATATATTTGTCAAAACGCACAACTATGAATCACAAAGATTTTCTTTTGAGTATAGTTTACGCGATGAACATAAACCCACTGTCCATTACATAGAGAATGGTTACATAATTTATAGTATATCTATACAGAATAGTATGTAGCTATTCTTTTCTTTTCTTTTTTCTTAAAGGAGAGTTCTATAAAACATAATTTAAGTGAAAAAGAATCTAGGAGCTTTAAACAATATATGTGTTAATATGTCATGGGAGGCAGAACAGCGCCCCCAAAGATGCTCTTAATCCTGTGCATGTTAGGCTACAAGGCAAAAAGGAATTGAGATTGCAGATGAACTGAGATGCTAACCATGAAATAGAAAGATTATGGTTGGATTATCCATGTGGGCTTGATGTAATCAAAAGAGACCTTAAAAGAAGAGAGCAGGCGGAGAAGGGAACCAGAGAAGTGGCAGCGTGAGAAGGATTCTGCTTGATGCTGCCAACATTAATGATAGAAGAAGAGGGACCGTGAGCTAAGGAATGTGGTGGCTTCTCAAAGCTGAAAAGGGCAAGGAAAAAGATTCTCATCTACAGCCTCCAGAAAGGAACACAAAGCTCTACCAACACCTTGATTTAGCCCAGTGAGATGCTTTTTCTGACTTCTGAACTACAGAACTATAGGATAAAAAATGTGTATTTTTTTTAATACACAAAGTTTGTGGTAATTTGTGACAGTAAACTAATTAAAATGATGACTTCTATAGAATAAGACTGGAGGTTTGAGCAGTGTGGAGAAACATTTCAAATTTTGTCATTCCACTTAATTTAAATATTTTAACTTATGTATATGTAACTTTAGAAATATAGTCAGGAAACTTCAACTTGATGTCTAAATAGAATTTCTTTGTGGTTAATGCAGTATAGAACCAGCTTAGACCCTGCAGTCCTTTTAAAGGCATGTCAGACCTAGGGTTATGGAGTTTACATAATATGATTTGGTCTTTTCATCCTAATAGTTCAGCCTCTCCACCACCCAGAGCCTCTCAACATCCTTTCTTATGTCTCCTATTTATTTTAAGGAATGGGTCACTAACCAAAATGGTCTGACATATCAACGCAACAGCACTTATTATTAAATTTTTTTTATTTCCTTTTCAAGTTTCTGTTTTAGGACCTGTGCTTCAGCATTCTGGGAACCAAAGTTGTGTTGCAATAAAATTAGTTGCAAATTATTGGCATTATCAAATCATAGGAAAAAGTTTGTGCATAAAAACAAATAAAATACAATAATGTAACAATATCAGTTCAATGCTGCCAATTAACCAAAAATACTAAAAAACAAACAAACAAGTACATCTGCAGGGCTCCTGAAGTGCTCCCTGATCACTAAGAAACCACTCCTGAATCTGCAGGATTTTAAGCTCAGCTCCATTTAAACTTTGTCAGGTATACCTGTGAAACACAGGAATACCCCCTCTTCCCCAGCCATAATGATCTATATCATATTTCTCTATGAAAATCAAATCAGAAACTTTCTTCCCTCTCATTTTAACTCTAGGCAAGAGAGGAAGAGAGAAGACACATTCACAGACAAATCAATAAATTACTTTAAATTAGATTTTCAAATTTTGTTAACCAGAGTATAGGGTCAATTAAACTATTTCAAAGAATCCATATATAAAAGAACATGTTTTGTTTTAAAGAGATCCCTGTATACATCAAGCTTCTTGACAGTTAAGCCCAGACCTACTTTTCCATCCCAGATCTGCTCCTCGGGGCACCAGGAAGTTTGCTTGTTTAAATCTTTTTGTATTTCCTTTTTGCATCTGTTAATACATTTTTCCCTACCTACCTGGAGTTCTTCTCTCTAAAGGATGGTACTGACTTCCCAGCTTCCTAGTTCCCCCCAACTCCCATCTCACATCATCTCCATCCAACCTGACTTAGAGTTCTTAAAATTGGCACAAGAGTCTTTTATTTTAAGGTTTCCATCTTTATGTGTATCAGGAAAGCAGATCTAACTTGTTCAAGCACTTTTCTCTTGCAATTACCTCTCCTACCTTATCTCTCCATCATCAATTTCTCCTTTAAGCATCATCAGTTTATAAACACACATCTCCCATGAGAATAAACCACCACTACAGCAGAAAATAACAACAAAACTACCAAAAATAATAATATCCCTATCCCTCTGCTGCCTTTCAGGGAAAAATCCTGAAATGAATTCTTTATATTTGCCATCTCCATTTCTTCACATTCTCTGCAGCCTACTCTAATCAGACGTGGTGCTCTCCAGACCCTAGCAAAATCTCTTGCCAAGATCATCAGCAACTTCCATCTTGCCATGCTTTAACCACAACACCACACGTACAGCCTCTTTTGCTTTTTCTGTCTCTGCTGATGACTTGGATTATATTATCACTTGTATTTTTATTATTATTTATATCTTCTGCTTAAATGTTTGGAGGCCATTTATAATAAAATATGTACACATAATAAAGCAGTCAAAATAAAACAGGGTATTTTAGGGGGTAAAAAAAGAAGCACATATCCTTGAAAAGTATGGCCACGAGCATTAACAAGATGTAGCTATTAAGAGTAGGAACTGAGACCGTTGTGTCAATATGACTTAATTGTCTGTTCTAGGGAAATTTTTCCCATGGCAGATAAGAACAAACAGATAATTCAATTTACTGTTTGCTTTAAGAAAATGAATTAATCTTAGACAACAGACTGCTCACCTGGGCAAAACGCTCACATACCAAACAGCACTGTCCTGACCAGGTCATAAGTAGTCACTTTAGTTGATCTCTGAACAGAGCTCTCAGATCCCCAGCAAACAAGTGTAAAAGGTAACACAGAGTCACACATTCTAGTTATCTGATTTTTAAAAATATCGTCAGTCAAGAAAAATACATTTCTTCACTATTACTTTTGTCTCTGCTTTACAAATGAAAAAATTGAGGCTTAGAAAGATTATGACATTTACATAAGATTCCACTGACAGTAAGTGGTACTGTCTGAATTTAAACTCAACTCTCATCTGACTTCTGAGCCCATATTTATAAATATCACATCATACTGCTGATAACACTGAGTATACAGCTTCCTAACACCTATGTCAAGAGAAGGCTAAAACTTGAGAAAAAATAAAACAGTTGGCGGACTGCATGTCTCTTGAGTTATGGCCCTTGAATATCTGTCAGCTGGGTTTTTGACATAAATAGAATAACAAGTAGACAACTGAAGGTAACCCTCTCTGATGACAACCTCTGAAGAGTATTCTGTGTTACAGACTGAAGGGAGATGCATATACTTTAAATACCAGGCAAGCAGGTGGCAAGGCTGATGTTCCATTTAAAATGATGAAAAGCATGCTGTGATGATCTGATTGGATGTAGGGGTCATCTTATTTGCATAGGGCAAAGAGGAACATAAAGTCAAATGGTCCTTAAGACGAGATCTGTCATATTGACTATCTATTAGCAGAACAAACATTAAACTGGAAAATTCTATGAGTAGGTACTATTAGTTCCTTATTTCAAATACAAAAGAACCTTAGAAATGATTTTTACAATATCTAGTTGTAAATAACATTAGATTCCATATTTCATTTTAAAGAATATATATAACAGCGATTATTTTAATTTTGGAACAGCTGATAAAAAAAAAGATTCTTCTTACTGTGAACAACTGATTTCCTAAAGCCATTGCTAGAAGAAATACTAAATCAGCAGTTAAAAAAATAAAAAAGGAAGCCTGTCTTCCAAATTGAGCTCTCAATCAAGAATACAGGCATATTGATAATCTAAAAACTGAATCACACCACCTAGATGGCAAGTAAAAATGAAATAAAAGGGCCACAAAAATAATTGAACAGAAGAAAAAATAAGAGGAAGATAGAACTAGTACACTTTGAACACACTGTTACATAGTAATAATTACAAAGTAAAAACCTGAAATAAGAGAGGGTGGCAAGAATAACAGAATAGAAGACAAAATAGAAATAGGACACATAGGATAGAAAAACACAATACAGTGAACACAGAAAAATATAGGTGTTCTTGTGGAAAAGAAAACATAAGTATCTTTAAGAAAGAAATCAATTTTAATTAAAGGAAAATTATGAAGAAAATTACTCTGACCAAAATAATCTTTATTCAGAAACTAGGTATGCAATTACCTTCTCAGACCTGATAAGAAATCCGAAGACTAAATATTTAGAATGCAGAAAGTTAATCAAATTTTATTGCTAACCAATAACACTGGGGGCGATAAAACTAAATTTGACTATATTCTTGTGTTTTTCTGACATTCAAAGTAAAAATAATGACTCTCATCAGAAAATGTATATCCTTAACCCAATCCTATACCAATCCTAAAAGCTTGTAAATCATGTCTTCAAAAACTATATAAATCATAAAAGTTGTATATTATATAAAATACTAATAATGTATTAAATATATATTTCTTCACTTGAATTGCAAATGGCTTTACTAACAATTCTTTTTTTTCTTTTCTTTTGTTCTCCAACATTATAAAAATATCCTGTTTTTTTTTTGTTGGTAGGGTTTTTTTTTTGGGGGGGGGAATGGTGAATGGTAGAAGGAGGAAGGGAAGAAATTCTATGCTTAAAACCACTAAAAGAAGCCTCATAGGAAACAAGCAACAGATTTAAAAACAGAATGGCCAAAACTTCATAATGGCAAAAGTAGAAAAATCAAAAGGCAAATAATCAACTGGAGGAGATAATCACAGCAAATGATTAAGAAAAATCAACTATTTCTTGAAGCACTCATAAATAACAGAAACACTAAAATCTAATAAATAAATGTGCAAAAATTATAAAATATAAACTGTCCTTAATTAATAAATTTATTAATTAATAGATTAATAAATTAATGACAGTGGCAAATTTCTCATTTGTTCTTTTTCTTTTGAGTGTCTATTATATGCCAAGGTCTGTCCTAGGCTATATTAATGAACAAAACAAACCATGTTCCTACTCCTCAGTGACCTCATCAATTACTACTGAAATGCCATGATTTACCTACTAAATAAGCAACCTGAAAGAGTTATAAAGCTTAATGTTTGCCAGGGCTCAGTGAAACAAGAATTCTTTGCTGTTACTAATGGGAGCATAAATTGCTTTAATACTTAAGAAAAGCAACATAGCTAATATAGCTATATGTATGACCTTAAAAAAAAAAAAGCCTTATACTGCTTGATCCAGTGATTCAACTTTCAGAATACTATCCTCAAGAAACACTTCTAAATACATTTTAAAAATATGTGCAAACAGCAATGAGATAATACAATAGCTAACACTGATTCAGTGCTATGTGCAAGGTGCTCTTTCAAGTGTCACATGTAAGGATTCATTTTATCCAAAAGGTAAGTATGTCACATGTAAGTATGTCACAAGTAAGTGTGTCACATGTAAGGATTCATTTTATCCAGGAGATAGGTATTATTCTTTCCACTTAATAAATAACAGTATCAAGGACCAGAGAGTATAATTTACATGCCTAAGGTAACTCAGCTAATATGTGCATAACTAGTGTTAAACTCCAATAGATAAGGCGATGGCAAATATACCTGCAAAATCTGTTCCTAGCTCTCAAAATGAAATCCAAAGCTTCTAACTTCATGTTTGCAAAGTGTTAAGTAAAAAAATTATATGAGCTTTTACCTAATATAATTTTTCTTTTGTCCATCTGCTTTATACAACATAAAATATTACACTGCTGGGCTTCAATAAAATTTTCTGGCAATCCAGTTAAAATAAAAAAGATTAAGATGCCCAGGTCCTATCTACCCAAGAATAACAACTGTTTTTAGCCTATAATTTGATAGAATGTGTAGGGGAAAGTCTGTTTCCACAAACAGTTTCATAATCTATAATCTTGACATGACTCCTCATTTCAGATAGATGCACAACTCACAGATTATTAATAGAGAACTGATCAATTTCAAGATACCCATAAACAAAAAGGAACCTGGCATTAAATTTTTAATAATGTTTATCTTAGACTAGAGAGCCAATGGCACCTACCAGATGTTTTCTAAGGGGCACTAATCTGGCAGGTATTTCCTGCTTTAATTCAGGCCACTATCCTGACAAGAACAGCCCAAGGGGAGAGAAGTGTCTGCCAGTACTAGAATTAATTATATATTTATTGTATCCCCTGAACAGCTGGCATTGCCTTACACATGACACATGCAGTATTTCCAGCAGTGTTTGGCACGGCATTTGCACCGAGTAGGTGCTTCACAGAATAGTCATTCCTGAAGAAGAAATTTTGCAGCAAATTAAAATACAGCACAGAATTTCCATTTCTCTTTGCCACACAGTCTGAAAATTGTGGTTACATATGACTCTGCACATACACATCAAGAGTTAGGTAGTAACACTGTCTGACCTTGGAGTGACTCATGGCCCTTCTCTGCTGATGGGCGAGTACATGGCAATAAGATGCGCATCGCCAACTCTACTCTTCTGAATCCTACTCATTTTAAACACATCTTCCCTAACTGTTCTAATGGCAAGTGCCCCAAATAAATTAAGATACAATAAAGAACTGATAACTAACCAAAGTTACATATTTGTGATCTTTTATTCTTCTTTCTTTATTAACGGTATAGAACATGCATTCACATGGGATAGAGGTCTCCAAAGACATTCAGGTACTAATCCCTGGGACCAGTGAATGTCACTTTATACAGTAACAGAGGCTTTGTATATGTTATTAAGGATTTTGAGATGAACAGATTATCTTGGATTATCTGAGAAGACCCTAAGTATAATTAGTGTCCTTATAAAAGGGAGGCACAAAAGAAGGCAATGTAATGCTGAAACAAGACACTATACTGCTGGCTTTGAAAGACAGAGGAAGGGACATGAGCCAATGAATACAAGAAATGCACTTCCAGAAGCTAGAAAAGGATGAAAGCTGGAGAGGAAACAGATACTACTTTAGCGCCTCCAGAGGGAGTATGGTCCTGCCAACACCTTGACCTTAGCCCAGTGATCTGCTGACTTCTGGCCTTCAAAATTGTAAGAGAATAAATATGTGTTGTTTTAAGCCACCAAATATGTACATTGTTACAGCAGCCATTAGAAAATTAATACAGCCCCCAAGGGGTTGGAAACTGGTCCTTGGGCAAGTGAAGAAAATCTTAGATATTACAATGATTTGTGATTTTCCCAAGCTCAACCTTACCTACAAAATCTTATTCCTCAGTTTTTAACTTTGTAGCAGTTAAAAAAAAGTCTTAAAAAGCTCCTTAAAAAGACAATAAGAAAAAACAGGTTTATAAAACAATATTTCATTGACAAGTCCTGCAAATAATAATGCAGGATTTTTCTTACCCTCAAGGCCCAGTTTCATTATCATTAACATTTAAGAGCAAGAAAAGTGTCATTATTCTGACAGGTTCTTTTATAACCTTCATTCTAACAATGAAGTTTTTACCATCCAGAAAAGGGTTGCTGGCCTTTTTTTTTTGTACAGGTAGCCAAGTCTTACCTCATTGTTTAAAAGCAATTGTGGTACTATTACTGCATGCCAAAGGCCAACAGGAAATACATTTTGATATTCTATATTTCTTTAATGTAATATAGGCAGTGAGGTTTTTGTATATTGTGTTAGAGTCAGAAAAGATGTTTGGTTGCAATTCTGCTTTTAAAAAAAAATGTCTTACTGAAACCAAAACTCTAGCAGACTACTATTCCTAAAGCTAAATATTTTTAATATAATTGAACAAATGATAATGAGAAAACTAGTTAAGAAGGTAATCGGTATATATCCTTTCTTATGGGATGCAAAGCATTCTACTTTAATTCTAACTTCAAGTTTGGGTCTAGTGTGATTAGTATGCAGTATTTATTTTTAAAAATATCCTTGTTGATTAAGCATTAAAAAGTATAATTCAAGATGCATATCAAAATTCATTATCACTAAACTAACTCATTAATTTGCTCTTCCTTCCTTACTCACGTACGTTTCTTATAACCTTCAAGAAATGAAGTTCTTAGTTCATCGAAGTATCCCTGATTTTTAGAATAAGCTATAAATTTCCTTAGGAGAATTAAATGCCTGAACAGAATTTTAATCAGGTTAGACCTGCAAACTGGAATGTTCTTTGGAAATAGAGGTCAAGATGTAAAAAAAAAAAAAGAAGAAGAAGAAGATTAAAATTGGCCACTAAGCATTCCAGCTGAAATGCTGATCAGGCACCACTTTTCTTTCTACACAGTCTGCATAGGGAGCCAAACCTGAACTTCGGGTGGGAGAAAAAGTTTGAGACTGAATTGAGCTATTTTTAGTTAGAGAATCAATATACACAAAATGAAATGTGCACAGATCTTTATTCTCATATTCCAAGATGTATAAAACTGGTGTTTGACCCTATTCACAAAATGTGAAAGAAAAGAGAGGGAAGGAAGGTAGAGGCGGGATGAAGGAAAGGCAAGAAGAGAGAAAAAAAATCCGTATACATGCTAATTATATTATATATAACATCAATGTATACAATATATATAATCCACATATGTATGTGCATATATACATTAAGTTTATACCATACCAATTTTACATAAAAATCTAGACTGCTTTCACTGTTTATTATTTTTAAATGATGAAAGATAATAGATAAAAACTTAATTACTCTTAAAAAAAGTAAAGAGATTATACAAGATAACTTTAAAAACAAACGCTTTCTTTTACTGTCAGCTTCAAAGTTGCCATTTCTACAGTATGCCCCAAGCAATGCTTTCTCACCATTTCTAACTTTAGCTTGACCTTCCCTGCAGTTTCCCATTTAATTCTCCATTTGTCATTGGTTTATAGACTGGCTATCACACTGGAAGTAGATGTCACTATCATATCAGGCCAGATGTCTGTGTCTCTTCTCATTGTCTAATGTAAAAAGAAAAGAGTCACAAACAAAAATGGTACTATTTTGAAGCTGTGTCCAAATCCAAATGATGTCCAGTATTTGAATGTTGGAAATATTTTTGAAATTTTCCCCCCAATATCTGGAATTATGGTGATGCAGGTCCTTATTATCTTCCCAAAATAACCTCAAAAAAGCTAAAGATATTTTTGAATAAAGATTAATTGACATCATTTTGAGAACTATTCAAAAGCTGTTGCATTATTTCTCATTGACAAATATAATAACCTAACTTTCCAAATCATGGAAAAAAATACTTCTCGTCATTAAAAAAAGAAATGAAATGTATATGCTCCTTATTACAGTGTATGCATTTTAATCAATAGCCACTGACTATGAGCATATGGGATTACAGCAGGCATCAAAGTGGTTCTACAGATGTGTATAATGCTCATTCTCCATGCTTTAATGAAAATGTGACGTTCCCTTGAGCACACTGTTTCCCCTGCAATTCTCTCAAGTGCTCACTTGGATGTGGGGTGAGTGCCCCTTTTGCACCACATGGCTGCTCTCAGAGCTTTCCCCCTCTTCTCTTAAAACTCCTCTGCTTTAAAGCCCATGTTGTCTAAGATCTTTTTAAAGCTGGCAAGTGTAAATTTTTTTGGAAACAAATTAATAGTAGCTTCCACTGGGACAAGGCAGTGGCAACAGGGGAGGCATAGACACTGTACGCTATTTACTATCAGCATTGTTACTGTCACCTACCAAATATCGACTCATTTCCCCACATCTGTCTAAGGCTTTAGCTCCTGGCTCATTGTCAACATGTCCAGAATTTCTGGTCTTGATTCCTGCGTTCTCAGTATGCACATAGATGATCTCAATTCCTGGAATTCCTCCTCTTGAGGGACTTTCTCCTCCTGCTTCACTGACTCAGTCTCATGCTCATATCTTAGTGACTCACTCTTCCAAGTGACCATCTCACCACTTCTCTCTCCTTAAATCCCCAACACCCTGTCTTCCCTCTCAGGCACTGACTTTGCTTCCTGCTTCAGTGAGGAAGCAGCCTGAAGATTATTTCAAAGATTATTCATTCATACGTACTGATGTACACTTTTCCAGGCATTACTGTAAATGAAACTTCCTTGCTGCTTTCTAAAGGCAATCTGTCCATTTTTGCACCAGATCCCATTCTCTCTTCCTCATTCAAGGATCCTCCTCAATCAAGGAAATCAATTGCTCTAGGCATTCTCCCTTCTTTCCACTTGTTTAAGTTTCTCTCTCCACTGGTCACACCCATCAGCATTCACAGATGCTATTATTTCTTCTGTCTTAAAAAAAAAATACACACAACAAAAAATTTTTCTTGAGCCTATTCTTCCCTTAGCTACCTCCCATTTCTTTGGTCCTCTTTGTAAAAAAGTTGCCTCTACTCTATGTCTCCAATTTTTGTCCTTTTACTCTTAATCCTAAAGAGGATTTTGCTTCTGCTCCACAGAAACATCCCTCACTGAGGTGACCAATAACATCGTTTTGCTAAATACGATGGTCAATTCAGTTTCCTCATCTTTCCTCATCTTACTTATGATCAGGATCTGCACTATTGATCACTTCCTTCATAGATATCAGTTTCTTCAATTGGCTTCTGGGAACCATTCTCTCTTTATTCTCTTTCTGCCTACTATTATTTTTACTTTCCTCTCTTGTCTGCAACATCTTAGTGCTATGGTAGCCCAGTGCTTGGGCACTTGCTCTTTTCTTTTTATAGTTCCTATCTTAGTGATCTCACTGATAAGCCTTAAATGGCATCTATCTGCTGATAATTTCATATTTTATATTTCTAACCCCGGACCACTTTACCATACTCTAGGCCTTCATCTTCCACTACCCATGACCCATTCAACATATATACTTGGAAACCTAACTGAAATTTAAAACTTAACATGTCTAAAACTTAACTTCTAATCTTCTCTCCTAAAACCTGTTTTACCTGAAGCCTTTCTCATCTCAATTGATGATAATTCCATTTTTCAAGTTCAAGATAAACACCTTAAACTAGCATGATCTTTTCTCCTTCTTATCTCTTATTCTCTGTTCCAATCCACGTTGGCTCCATTCTTAAAATATATTCAGAATCTGACCTCTTCTCACTACCTCCACCTGTCATCCTAGCCCAAACTACCATCTTTGCATATCTGGATGACTGTATCAACCTCCTAGTCTTATCATTGCCTCATTAAAGTCACGTCACTCCTTTGCTCAACAGTTTCCAACAGTTACCATTACACTCAAAGTGAAAGCCGCAATCCTTTCAATGGTCTATAAGGCCCGACATGACTTGGTTTCCTTTTATTCTCTGGTATTGGCAAAGGGAGAGACACACAGATCAATAGAACAGAATAGAAAGTCTAGAAATATACTCAAAAATATGTGGTCAATTGCTTTTGACAAAGGTGCAAAGGCATTTCAATAAAGAAAGAATAGTCTTCTCAACAAACAGTGGTGGGAAAATCAAACATTTACATGCCAAAAAGAAAATCAAAGAAAAAAACTTCAACTTAAATCTCATACTTTATACAAAAATTAACTCAAATGGATCATAGGAAGAGGAGGAGAAGGAGGCTCTTCTGCTACAAAGGGTAAGCAAGTGACCGCCCAAACTTGGTACATACAGACGCATCAGATAAAGAACTGGAGAGCAGCTTCGTTTTTAATACTTGTTTGCAGTGAAGAGAAGTGAGGCAGGACATCTTGGTACTAATAATAACTTCCATTTGTTTGGCTCCTTTCTCTCTCCACAAGTCATACTACTGTACTTGAGCATGTCCAAAGATGATGAACAAGGTAAAGCAGAGACCTCACTATAGATATTCTTTTAGTTCATTGTAACTTAGACATGTCTAAGTGTAAATTATTGATAAAATTCCAATAAATTTTGGACAAGGTATGTCTCATAATAATGAAATTCTATTTGTAATGTCACTAATTTCTAGAAAGATATCAGTGGTTTACTTCTGTTATATTTCACAACACTGATAAATTTTTTTATCCTATCTTTTTCTATTACTATAACAGTCAATTAGTAACCCCAGTTAGTAGTGGTGCTGGTACCTGTTTGTCAATCTCCTGTTTGTCTATTGTACTCATGTAGAAATTAGAAGACACCTGCACCTCTTTTGCAGCTTTCATACCAAATAATGGAGTGCATGGTTTAATACAAAGTTTCCAAAAATGTTCTTTATAGACTTTATTGGATGAAGCTGCTTTTGGCTACCCATGTTCTCAGCATCACTGGCAGACTGACTCGACCAGACTGACTATGATCTGGCCCATGATGCTGCTAAGGGAAAGCTGAAAAGAAACAGTGATAGAAACAGGACTGAGGAAGGAAGGCTCTCTGACCTAATTCACAGCAGCTGCAATTTGCTGCCTTCTCTACAACCTGAAAAATAGTTTATGGTTCTGCATCACCAGGCTCTAAGACCCATCAAAACACTCCCCCAGGTCTCATTTCCCAGGGAGAAGAGTCCTGCCATTTTGAATTAGTGCTGACACAGAGTATTACCATCAACCGTTCTTCTCCATAATGTATTAAAACAGGAAAAAGGGAGGCAGTGCTAAGGTCATTTTGTTTTTTAAATTCCTTTGCAGAGCAATAAGCCCAATTCCAAAATAATAAATTAAAGACTTTAATTCTTAACAGACAAGAAAAGAGAAGAAAGCTCATCTCAGAACAAGCTGCCATTTCATTAAAAAAGCAGAAAAAGTGCTAACATTAGCATTATGTGATTTTTGCTTAATACAGCTCCTCTGATTTAAGAAAAAGGTTTATTCCTCTCTCCTCGAGAGAACTTTATCTTTTTTTTCCCTCCCACCAACCTCTCATGAGGAATTTGTTTACCTCCTTCAGATCCTGCACGACGGCTGTGAGCCTCTCATTTTCTGCCTGTACGTTAGTGACCACAGCCCGGCTCTGCTTCAGTTCGTTCTGCAACTCCAAGATCTTCCCCAGGTAGTAAGCTTCCTTTGATGCCGACTCCTGCAGAAGCGTTTCCTCCCGAGTCTCCCCATCCTCAGCAACTTTTCGGTGGATGGAGAAGGACTGCCCAAAGGCCTGCAAGAGATTTGAAAAGAACAAATGCACAATGAAATGCACCATAATGGCACTATTAAACAGATTTTGGAAAATGTTTTGTTTTGCCTTGTTTGTAAGAAGAGCTATTCTGCAAGACTTCTAAAAGCAAAATATGCATATTTTATGTAACAGTCTAGCACCTCTTACTGATAATTTAAATTAATGAGAAATAAATTTTTAAATATCTTGCTAAATATATATATATATATATATAATGAATTTAAAAACACTTGAAAAACATTGCTGCTTTCTTTATGTTACCATTTTTTTAGACAAATCCTATTAAAGAATCAATAGTACAGTACTAATGAGCCCAACAAGATTCATGTTCTAATTTTCATTATAGGAAAGAAAATAAGACTTTCATTAGTTTTCTGACATATTAGCAGTAAGGATACACCAATTATGACTACTACCCTTAAGAGACAAAACAATCAAACAGCATTCAAATTGCTCAGTACCAAAGACATTAAAATATAGTCAGTGTATAATATATATGTATCTATTTATGCCAAAAGAAATACAGAATAATAAACCAGAAACTAATAAAATTGGTTGTCTTCAGGAGGTGAGTGGGAATGAGGTGAAAAGAATGGGGAAATGAAACGTGATACAAGGGAAGAGGCAGGGAGTGGTGCTTTTATAGTATGCCTTTTTCATATAGTTCTAATTCTCGGAACTACAGTAATTTTTCACATATCTACCAAATAAATGATAATTAAAGTCAATCCCTTTGTGTCAGGGGAACCCAAATGCAATACAAACAATAAATGAACCTAACTGTATTACAAATGAACAACATAACTACATCAAATGAGTGGAGAAAAAAAGGTCTAATCTGAATAGTTTTGGAAATGGTATTTTTGCTATATACTGTAAAGTTAAAGACAAAAGTAACTGTACCCAAACACTACTATCTAGTTAGTAAATTTGTTTCTCATAGGGATTATGGGATCACAATTCTAAAGCTTCTTTATTATATACTAGGGGTTGAGCAAATAAGTAAATGTATTACAATAATGAAAGCCAGGTTCTTGCCATTGGAAAAAGGAATTACGAACAAGGAAGGGAAGAAGTCTAGAAGAAAACTAGTGGTATTGGGTTGTAATTAGAAGTATTAGAATAAATTTATAGTCTTTATCAGGTAGATAAATATTCAGATAGATAGACAGAAGAGAGGCATCTATGTTTATGTATACACATATACATATTTCCAAGTTCCATCAGCTGAAAGGGCCTAGAAGTAATGGCATACCAGTAGCAATGAGCATACCTTGCACCCGAATTTTGTTTCTAAATATCAATCTCCATACATAAGAACTAGGGGTCTTTGGAGAAATGACCAATTCTTGGGCTGGAGCAAAATTAACTTGGTATATCTTGTGGTACCAAAGAATAAGTAATAAAATGCTTTTAAAAAGTGGGAGTTCCCTAACTGAAGAGACTCCCAGTGACCAAATGTGGGATAATTTGGACAACAATAATTATAGTAATAAATTATAATCCATAGAATAAAATAAATATTCATGAGTCTACATTGATATAACTGATTAAATGAGGAAAGAAATAGCTTTCATAGCAGAACTCTAATAATTGTAAAGGGAATGATGGAAATAAAATATATAAGCATTTGACAATTAATAATTGTTGTCGGTAAGAATTAACAGTGGAACATAAACTTAATAGACGAAAAGTATGATGAGAAACAGAATGTTTGTATAGTCTCAAAGTATCTCCTCTCAAGATACTTATTAATTCCAAAGGGAAAAATGGTAACTTTGTAGTGAAGAGATCTGGTAGACCTTAACTAAATGACACAAGCTACATCAGCATTAAGGAGACATATCAACATCATGTACCATCTGATATAAAATACTGAGAAGGACATGAATCACTTCTGTGGTAGTCTTGCCAAAAAAAAACATAAGTCAATTTTTATCATAAAAATAAAAACCCAAACAGGGAGACATTCTACAAAATTATTGACCAAGACTCTTCAAAAGTATTAAAGTTAGGAAAAATAGAGAAAGACTCCTCCAGACTAGATGAGACTAAGGAAACCTGGCAATTAAATGCACTGTGGGATCCTGGACTGAATCCTGGACCTAAAAAAAGACATTAATAGGACAACTGGTAAAATTGGGATACATTCTTTATGTTGGTCAATATTATTATATCAATAATATTGATACAAATTTCTGTTTTTCATAATTGTAATATTATTATGTAAGATGTTAACATTTGAGGAAACTGTATAGTAGGGTACATGAAATTCAGTGTAGTATTTTTGCAAATCTTTTCTATTACTCGAGTTATTTCCAAATAAAAAATTAAGTAAGTAAGTATAGTCTATACTCTAAAGAAGTTGATAGATCTAGTAAAATACTGGCACATAGAGTTATAAAGAATGTATGTGTTCAAACACCAAAGGGATATTATGGTCAATTAAAAGTAATATAGCTTTATGAAGTACTTCATGATATTATTATGTTTTGAAATTTAAAATGCCATAAAAGTCCATGAAGAAATAAGGCTGAAATTAACCTGTGAAACCCAGTTTCACTTTTTTTTTTTTTTTTTTACAAAACTAGAGGCAGAAAATGTATATGTTGATTATAATAAGTGACATGGAAAAGTTAGGGGGGAAAGCATGATTTACTGATTAACTCTTCTTAAAATTAAACTCATAGAAGCAGAAATTTAAAAAACACTAATGTGGAGACCCATGTCCCAATAAACTATCTTAAAATCTTGACATGGATCAAAATCAAAATATGGTTCCTTAGCATCAACTGGAAAAGAAAGAATTTGGTATCAGTGTTCATCTGTACAGAGCAAACCATTCCTGGCACTTGGCCTGTTCAGGCACTGGACAGAAAAAAATTCTTATCTGAGTAGCCAATTTTCTACATGTAGTAAAAAAAAGCATACAGACTCACAAATAAATAAAAATTATTTTTGGTGATGATGTTTACTTTGCTTTTCTATCAATAATGATCAGAGTCTATGAAGTCAATTCTGAATTCACTACCCATTAAAATGCTTTTAGGTACACTTGAAACCTATATAAAACCTTATTAAGCAACATCACCCCCAATAAATTTAATAAAAATTTTTAAAAGCCTTTGGATGGTTCATTTCTGGATTTCGGCACAAAAAACAATAATGATACTTTGGAGAGGAGAGATCTGGAGAGGTCTGGCAGCACATCTCCCCAAGTGACCTGATGAAGTCTTCGGCAGATTTGAACCCTGGCAAAGGAATCCTGACTCTATAGTCAAGTATTAGTACAATTTAAAATTAGCATGAACTGTGCGTCAAGTACCTCAGCTAGCTTCTTTTTCACAACTACTTTCCCACTTTTATGTAATAGAAAACTTCCACAGAGACATTTTCTTTACTCTGCTTGAGTAAAATCAATAGACTTAAGCAGTCTATGATTTTCGTATTATTCTCATCACATAGGCAATGTTCTCCTGGCATAAAACAACCCAAAGTCTTAACAGCAAGTGAATTTATCTTTCCACCTTGATGTAAAGTTTTAAAAATTGTATTCTGGATCCAGTACCAAAAAAAAATTTTTAAATTTCAGATATATACAGGGAAAGGATTTTCAAAAAAGAATTAAGAATTAATATTGCTATTATAAAAATTTTGATGAATCCTTAATACATATTTATTACAGCTTAGAAACCTTAACTAAACATATAGGTTTCCAAATATGTCATTATTTTTATGAAGAACTTGGTCCTTCACTGGACCTGATTTGAAAACCTGTTTTCAAGGTATGCAAAGGTATCTCAAGGTAACCAAGGACATCTGTATTTGAAATAGAAAAATAATACCAATCTTGCATAGGCTACAAATGCTCAATGATCTGCATTTCCAAATCCACCAAGAACTAACATTACTCAGAAAATATCTGCACTTTAGAAAGGGCAGGTGAAGGAGAAAATACTCTTACTTTGCCTAATTCTTAATTGTCAGTAACTGAAACTGGGCATGACAGCTAACCGACATCTATCCATTGGCTAATTGTGAAAGTTGATTTACCAGACCTGTCTGGCTCTGCCACTACCTCCCCCCTCCACCACCATTCCAAGTATATCCTGACAAAGTGGGGCCCAAGAGAAGAGAAACAATCTTTTTAAAGGCAACTGAAGCTGCATCCTTGGCAGAGATCACAGAACTAGCTTCGGTGTCTATTTATAGGCAATTTTAGGGTAGTCATACTTGTAGTTCTATTTTATCCAGAGAGCAAATTCCTTTTAGGCAGTGCAATCATTTCATGCACAATTTTTATTTAAAATTAATTGGGGTAAACTGACATTTCTATACAACTTTAGAATGTACTATGATTTCTCATTATGTATGTAACTATAACTGCAAAATATTACCTTTAATATATTCCTTTGCAATATTTCATAGTTGCTTTAAATTACGTACCAGAGAAAGTCCAGTTAGCTATATAATAAGTACCTTGTTTTCTCATTCTACTAACATTTTTAGTCCAAAGAAAATTGATAGTTTTTACCTTCATGTTCAATATGTTAGCTGCTAAGCAGAATTACTGTTACTGTGAGCAGAATTTTTGTACTTATTATTCTTTCATGATATGAAAGATAAAAGAAATAAAAGTTTGGCTAGTATATTTAATATCATTATCTTTAAAATATGTGTCCTTGGTTACAAAATTTTCATTCTTTCATCTTAAAAATTGTGGCCGAACAGTGTACTAGGTCACCTAAGGACATTAGACAAAATATTTTCTTAATTCAAAACACTAAAATTCATTCATTCACGCATCTGTTCATTCATTCAACAAGTAACTATAGAGAACTGTTACAGGCACTGCTTTAGGCACTGAAGATTCAATAATGTTCTAGAAATAAATTTCTGCTATTCGGAGCATATATTCTAGTAGAACATAAATAATTCAATAAGTGCATGACAAAATGTTGGGAAAGTTCTAAAAAGAAAATGAAAGCCAGAGAAGGAGCATAAAATAGCACTGCTCAATAGAACTTTCTGTGAGGATGTATCTGTGTTGTCTAATATTGTAGCTACTAGCCATAAGTGGCTAATGAACTCCTGAAATGTGACTAGTGTGACCAAAGGACTGAATTTTTTATGTTTTATAACTTTAATTGTCACATATGGCTAATGGCTGCCAGGTTGAACAGTGCAAGCATAGAGAATAAGGCAGATTGTAGAGAGAGGAAGCCTCATTCAGAAAGAGAGATGATACCTCTGACCAGATACCTACTCTGAGCAGATACCTGAAGAAAGTAAGGAGTGAGCAAGAATGTGACCTTTCCCCAAAGGAACAAGCCTAAATGTAAGCATTGCTAAGCAAGAATTACAGCATTGCCATGGTGCCTCTTTAAAGACTATCAGTGGCAGCTCTTTAAAGTCCCTACTACAGCACTTTACTATCTTAGAGCATCAGGGACTATTTAGACATGATTTACCTCATAGAAATGAAAGGGCTGGGAACTGGCCTGTCACTGAAACCTATCTTCCCCTACGTACAACTTTACCATCTTTGAACATATAATAAACATTATTTGACCAGTTCTATTTCTCTGTTGCCTCAGCCACCAGGAAATTCAGCATTAAATGCTCTGTATAACTATCTCCTGTTTTCTCTATAGCTTTGAATTTTTATTTTTACTCTATTTTATTGTTTTATTGTATTTGTTTCAAATACATTTTGAAGGAAAGAAGCAGAAAGGGAGTAGAAAGGATACATGTTATAATCCAACAGAATGATTTAAATAATGTTTAATTACCATTTGTTTTACATTAAGTCTTACGAAAAGTCCATTAAAAGAATGGAGTTCAAGAGTATAATAGAACTGAAACTTCTATGAAGAATTCATTCTTATTCTGTGGAGAACAATGAGCCCAAAAGATATCATAAAGTACATAAAAATAGAAATAAGCTAGTTAACTTGTTAGAACTGGCTATGAAACGTATCCCAAACCACTATATTCCAGCAGCAAAGTGTCTGATAGGGTATGACCCAATTAGAATAGAAGGGACCACTGGAGGTGAGACAGCCCAAAAGTATCCAGCTGGGAGAAATGTTTCCATGACTCATTTGGTTCAAACATTATTAGAAGTCAAAGGTTTCTCTGACAATTAGAGGGCACATGTACTCATGAGAAGCAAAAGAGGTTAAAAGCATGCACTCCTGAACTGAATCAACTCTGCCACTTATTAATTTTATGACATTGAGCAAGTAACTTAACATTCTGTGCCTCAGTATTCTCATCAGTAAAATGGGGATAATAATTTCTATTTACATAGTGTTGTTTTGAGGCTTGAAAGATAAAATCTAGGTATCACTTGGAATAGTTCATGGTACAAATATAATTAAGTGCTCAATAATTACTGGCTATTATTAGTAGAAAGATGATGTGCTTTGGAATCACATGCATTTGTGTTTAAAACTGCTTCCCCTGAAATCTTTGGCAAGATCTTTGAATTTCTATGTCTCAGTTACATCTTGTGTAAAATGAGAATTAAAACATGTACCTTAAAGGTAAGCTCAGACTAGCCCTAAAAGGTAAAGATATCAGGTAAGAAGTATAAACTCTATAGCACAATGCCTTGGATGCAATAAATGCTTATTAAATATCAGTTCCCACCCTTTCTCTCCCGCCCTTTAGAATTCTCAGATCTGTCTCTGGTAGGCTGTCACCTTCTCTGGTGTAAAAGTTGTCCTTGGACTTACTTGTACATGACTCAGGAGGCTGTTCATCTCTTTACAGAAAGCAGAACCCTATTTCTGAAACACCAAACCTCTTACCAGAAAAGGGAGCTCTGATGTATCTTTTCTTATTAAGCCATTAAATATGTAAAAAAAAAAACCTCAGAAATTTCTCAAGGCATAAGCTATCTGATTTAACAAAATATTGTTTTATCTTCTTTTAGTGAGAACCGCCAACTTGTTCTTAACTTCCTCCCATCTTTCCTTGCTTTTAAGTTAACATATACCCAATGATAAATTCTAACCATCTGGAAAATACAGGATATTTAATTACCAATTTTTGATTCTCATTTTGCATTTTATAAGTCATTTTTAATTAATCAAAAAATAAAAAATATGCATTTTAATTTGATGAGACCAATTATTTATATGTATATATATATACACACACTTTTTTTTTTTTAACGCCTACAGCACCTGGTCTTCCTAAGTGGTCTCCCACCAAGTACTAACCCCTCCCCCTCAAGTAAGCACTATCCTAAATTTTATATTTATAATTTTCTTGTTTGTCTTCATACTTTACCATATGTTTGTATGTGTAATATTGTTTAATCTTATTTTTAAAAATTCATCTATATGCATTCTTTTGCAATTTGCTTTTTTAATTCAACTTTAAATCCTACAATTTATTTTGATCAGTGTAGCTGTAATTTTTCTATTTCTATTGTTATAAAGTAGTCTTCTGAGTAAATACGTACCTCATTTTAATACAATCATGTGCCACATAACATGGTCAACAACCAACTACCTATACAATAGTGGTCCCATAATATTATAATGGAGCTGAAAAGTTCCTATTTCCTAGTGAAGTTGAAGCTGTCATAACATCGCGGACAAGATACATCTCATGTGTTTGCAGAGATTCTGGTATAAACAAACCCACCACACTGCCAGTCATATGAAAGTATAGCACAATTACAGTAGTAGGCTATATCACCAAAGTTTGTGTAACTACACTCTATGATGTTTACATAATGATGAAATCTCCTAACTACACATTTTTCAGAACATATTCCCATCATTAAGCAGTGCATGTAATCTAATCTCCTAATAATGGATGATCAGATTGCTTCCAGTTTTTTGCTATTACAAAGTAGCTGTGAACATTCTTGTACATATCTCTTAGGCTACTGTTTCTTAAAATACATTTACTGAAGGAACAGTTTTATTTTTAATCCTTAGTATATCGATGCTTTTGGAAAATACATTAAAAATAAATTACTATAACCATATATCTACCTTATGATCCAGCCATTCCACTCCTAGGTATTCATTTACCCAAGATAAATAAAAGCACGTGTCCACATAGATTTATATACAAATGATCATAGCAGCTTTATTTAATAGCCAAAAATTGAAAACAACTGAAATGTCCATTAATAGGTGAATGGGTAAATAAATTGTGATATATCCATATAATGGAATACTACTCAGCAATAAAAAGAACTACTAATACATCACATGGTTGAATTGCAAAATAATTATGCTGAGCAAAAGGAGCTGGGCACAATAAGAATACATACTGTAAGATTCCAATTATATGAAATTCTAAGGAATCTGAACTTAACTATAATGACAGAAAACAGAAGCATTGTTGCCCTGGAGAAGAGGTGGGAAGTGGGATTGAGGAAGTGGTATGGAGGGGCAAAAGGGAAGATTACAATGGGACACAAAAATATTTTGGGAACTGATAAATATGTTCATTATCTTGGTTGTGGTGATGATTTCACAAGTGTATGCATATGTCAAAATTCAAAGTGTACATGTGGTTTGTTATATGACAATTATACCTTAATGCTGTGTAAGTAATAAATTACTAGAAAAAATATAAGAAGAAAAACATAAAATATAAGTCCCAATTAACTTTAAGGGTTTTTTTTAGGTACACAGCAAAATTAAGAGGAAAGTACAGAGATTTGCTATATACTTCCCGCCCCACACAAGCCCCCATCAGAGAAGTACATTGGTTAAAATTGATAAACCTACACTGATACATCATTATTATCCAAAGTCTACAGCTTACATTAGGATTTGCTCTTGGTGTTTTTTATTCTGTGGGTTAGAGAGGCCCACAGTGACATGTATCCACCATTACAGTATCATACAGAGTAGTTTCTCTACCCTAAAATCCCTCTGTCTCTACCTGTTCATGCCTATTTCCCAATTCTTGCCAACTACTGCTCTCCCAAAGTTTTGCCTTTTCCAGAATGTCACATAGTTGGAACCATGCAGTTATGTAGCCTTCTCAGATTAGCCTGTTTTACTCAGGAGCATGAATTTAGGGTTCCTCCATATCTTTTCAATGGCTGGATAGCTCATTTCTTTTTAGTACTAAACAACATTCCATTGTTTGGATGGATGACAGTTTATGTCCATTCACTTAGTACATCCTGTTGCTTCCAAGTTCTGGAAATTATGAACAAAGCTTCTGTAAACATCCGTGTGCAGGTTTTTGTGTGGAAATAAATTTTCAACCCCTTTGGGTAAATACCAAGTATCATGATTATTGAATCATATGGTAAAAATGTTTACTTTTCTAAGACATCAACAAATTCTTCAAAAGCAGCTGCACCATTTTCATTCCCACTAGCAATGAATGAACATTCATGTTGATTCATATCCTCAATTATTTAATTTTTATCATTAAATATAATGCATAAAATTACATTTCAATAAATTTGACAAGAACAAACATAAAGGAAGAAAAGGATTACCAAAACAGTACCATTATTCACTTACAGTGTGATCAATATAAATAATATTTATCTTGATGAAGATCTGTAGAAAATAATTTGCAAATCGGTGCTGGTCTCCAGGTAATATTTTGAATAGTATTACACTAATACTCTGAATAGCATTCCATGTGTGTTTCTCTAGCAGTGTTTCTCAGCCCTAGTGGCCCATGAAAATCATCTGGGAGGCTTTTTAAAAAACAAAGACACACAGACTCTATCTCCAAATATTTTTAGTTAACTGACTTGGGACAGAGATTCTCAAACATTCTTGGTTCAAGGTACAGTCGGTATCTCAATAATTTTTGAAAAGCACCAATAGGGCAGAAGAAATACTGAATGACTCCAAACAACTTCGTTAGTCTATAGCTTAACAACATAGTTTCTATTTGAAAAAAAATGCAGATAAATTGAAAGAAAAACATTTTAATTTCATTCTTAAATAACCACGATTACTTACTAATGGGATGTGTGTACTTGTTGAGAACTGTACAACTTCTCAACTCTGAAATCAGATTGGACCCTGCCACCTTCATTTCCTGTTCCACATTGATTTTCATGTGGTATCTGGTTTTTATGAGAGCCAACTACTGAAATCTAGCTTTGCAAAATATTACATAATAGAAAACAAGTAGCAAATCTAACGTTGAAACTGAAACAATCATGAGATAATAGTTCACACAATGTCAACAGACTCTGAGTATCACTGTGTTCTTCACGAACATGTAAAATATCCCAGGGTCCTCTGTGAGTTTGTGAGTTTGTGGTAGTGTCCCCGGAGCACTTAGGCACACAATTTGGTAACCACAGGTCTGGGGATAAGGCTTGTCCTAAGTATTTCTTACATGTTCATTTTGAGATTCACTATAAGGAAGAGTTGAGAACTACTGCTCCAGGGTGTGAACCAAGAGGTGAATGACGGGGTTGTAACTTAAACACAGCTTCAACTATTCCTGACAAGACTGCTGGGTTCTCCAAAGTTATTGAACTAATTCCCACTGCCACCAATATTGTCTAGTAATTATTAATTCCTGTGGCTCCATATCTTTACTGTCAACTTTCAGACTTTTAAAGTTTTTGCCATCCCAGGCAGTGTAAAACAGTATTATGAAGTGGTTTTAATTTGCATTTCCCAGATTACTAATAAAGTTAAACATTTCATATTTTTATTTACCATTCACAATTTCACTTCAGTGTAGTTTCTATTCAAGGATTTTCCTACAGAATTATTTTTTTCTTTATTAATTTGTCATTTTATATGCGTGGCAAATATCTTCCCCTAGTATTTACGGCTTGGTTTTTTTTTTGTTTGTTTGTTTGTTTGTTTGTTTGTTTGTTTTTTACTCATTTCACAGTGACTTTGATAAAGTAAGGTCTCTATTTATTATTTGTCCATTATATGTATGCCAACTATTTTCTCCCGGTTTGTGGCTCCCCCACCCTCCACCAACTCTTTTAGAGATGTCTTTTGATGAATTAATGTCCTTGATCTTAAGGTAGTCCAACGACCAATCCTTTCTTTTGGCTAGCACTTTTTGTGTATCATTTAAGAGCATTCCCTCCTTCAAGGTCACAAAGCTATTCCTTACTTCCGAAAGTTTTAAAGTTTTGCCTTTTATATTCATGTCCCTTAATTCACCTTCAATTGATTTTTGTGGATGAAATAAGTACAGATCTATTTTAATTACTTTTATATGAATAATCAATGTCCCTAGCACCATTTAATGAATTGCCTCTCCTTTTCCACTGATGTTGAGTGCCAAGTCGACCATAAATCATACTGACATAAGTATGCCTGTTTCTAGGCTATTCCATAGTGCTCCACTGATGATCATAAGATACTGAAGTGAGGAGCAGGCAGAGGGAACTCACTCCAAATCCTCTGAATAAGAGGGATCTTCCAAAGGAAATTATTTTAGTTCAGGGCTCAGAAAAGGAAAGCCTTGTTTCAGAAGAAAACACCGTGGAAAAGAGGTTTTATTCAGAAAAAAGGATTTCATAATCTATTTCTCAGGAATAAATACAGTAGGCTTTTTGAAACCTAAAGGAAGTAATGAGAAAATATTCCTGATCTTGCAGTTATTAGCAAAAACAGCAGTAAAATGGAATTATGAATATGACCTAGATTTTCTTAAAACTCAGTTGTGACTAGGATGTAAGAGAATATATGAATTAATTTTCTGTCTCAAATTTATTTATTTTGTCTATATTTTTAATAATTTTTAAAATTTTTTCAATTACAGTTGACATCGGTATTATTTTATATTAGTTTCAGGTATACAGCATAGTGGTTAGATATTTATATGATTATGAAGTGATCCCCCTGATAAATCTAGTACCCACCTAGCACCACACATACTTATTACAATATTAATGACTACTGACCATATTCCCTATGCTGTAGTTTACATCCCTATGACCATTTTATAACAATTTGTACTTAATGCCTTCACCTTTTTCACCCATCCCCCTAACTCTTTTCTTACCTGCCAACCATCAGGCTGTGCTCTATCTATGAGTCTGTTTCTGGGTTTTTTTGGTTATTCATTTATTTTGTTCTTTAGAGTCCACATATAAATGAAATCATATGGATTTTTGTCTTTCTCTGTTTTACTTATTCCACTTAGTATAATACTTTCCAGGTCCATCCATCCATGTTGTTCCAAATGGCAAAATTTCAATCTTTTTTATTATTGTGTAATATTCCATTGTGTATATGTATCACACCTTCTTTCTCCAATTGTCTATTTATAGGCACTTAGGTTACTTCCATATCTTGACTATTGTAAGTAATGCTGCAGTAAACATAAGGATGCATATATCTTTTTAAATTAGTATTTTGGATTTCTTCAGATAAATACCCTGAAGTGGAACTGCTGGGTCATAAGGTAGTACTATTTTAAATTTTTTGAGGAACCCCCATTTTGTTTTCCATAGTATTTGTACCAATTTTCAATCCCACCAACAGTGCACAAGGATTCATTCCCTTTTCTCCACAACCTCTCCAACACTTGTTTGTTGATTTATTGATGATGGCCATTCTGACAGGTGAGATGATATCTCATTGTGGTTTTAATTTGCATTTCTCTGGTAATTCATGATGTTGAGTGTCTTTTCATATGTCTATTGGCCATCTGTATTTCCTCTTTGGAGAAATGTCTATTCAAGTCCTCTGCTCATTTTTTAATTGAATTGTTAGTTTTTTGGGATGTTGAGTTTCATGAGTTCTTTATAGATTTTGGATATTAACCCTTATCAGATGTATCACTGGTGAATATCTTCTCCCATTCAGTAGACTGCCTTTTCTTTTCTTTCTTTTTCTTTCTCTCTCTCTCTCTCTCTCTCTCTCTCTCTCTCTCTCTCTCTCTCTCTCTCCCTCTCTCCCTCTCTCCCTCTCTCCCTCTCTCCCTCCCTCCCTTCCTTCCTTCCTTCCTTCCTTCCTTCCTTCCTTCCTTCCTTCCTTCCTTCTGATGGTTACCTTTGCTGTGCAAAAACTCTTTAGTTTAATAGAGTCCCATTTGCTTAATTTTTCTTTTGTTTCCTTTGGCAAAGAAAACGTATCAGAAAAAAAATATTACTGAGAGCAATGTCAGAGAGCTTACTGCCTATGTTTTCTTCTAGAAGTTTTATGGTTTCAGGTCTTATATTTAAGATTTTAATCCATTTTGAGCTTATTTTTGTATGTGGTATAAGAAGGTGGCCTGGTTTCATTTTGTTGCATGTATCTGTCCAGTTTTTTCAACATTATTTACTGAATAGACTGTCTTACCTTACTGTATATTCTTGCCTTTGTCATAGATGAATTGGCCCCGTAGGCATGGGTTTATTTCTGGGCTCTCTATTTGTTCCATTGAAATTCTTGTGTCTGATTTTAGTCCAATACCATGCTGTTTTGATTACTACAATCTTATAATATAGTTTGATATCAGGTAGCGTGATATTTCTAACTTTGTTCTTTCTTAAGATTACTATAGAATATAGATCAAGTGAATTCTATTATTAATCAAGTAAGAAAAAATATTTCTTAGACATATTTCTTTTTCTCTGTATGTAGGCATTTATGTTCTTACTGGTTAACAAAGTGAAAGAACCGTATGTTTTGAGTGTGTCTTCTTGTCCTCATGTGAAGTAATGTTTTTAAAAACTGCCTCAGTCAAAAAAACATTATTTATAATAGCAAATAACATCACTCCCTATTTTGTATATAAATGTCAATAACTGTCAAAGTCACCAGCTGGTGAGTGGCATGGCTAGAATTCCAACCCCAGAGCCTGTGCATCAACTATCCCATACTGCGTACAGTAGAACTTCAGCAAGAAATTAGATATGAAAAGTCTAATAAGAAGCATTAATAAGATGATATGAAACTTTTGCTGTAAACTTATAGGTAGTTAGGAGATACTAAAATAGTTTAAGCAGAAAAAGATATGAGATTGTTCAGGCTAAAGTAGGGTAAAACCATCATCTAATTAGCTTTTCCCTAATTTGCTACCGTAGAAAGGACTATGGGTTGCCCACACAATGTCCACTCTCCCTCTTCCTTAGTAAAAATGTTGACGTCATTTGGGGTGGCAATGTTTCTAGCTTAAAGAGTACTTTTCCTAAATTTCTTGGCTTCTAGGGGTGTTCAAGAAATTATAAGCAGACGTTAAGTAGATGAAATCTAGGGAAGATCTTTCAAAGGATGCTGATTTAGTTGAGAGATATCCACTTTTGCCATTCTATTTTCTTTCAGCTTGAGACTTGGATAGGATGACTGAACTACTAGGAGCATCTTGTTACTATGAGGAGACCTTTGGCATGTAAACCAGGATAGCAGGAAAGAATGTGAGAAGGAGCCTGGGCCCCTTGTAACCACAGAACTGCTGCACCAACTCTGAACAACCTACCCCTGAAATTCTTTTATGTTTAAACCACATCCATTAGTTTTCTGTAAAATTCAGATGAATCCTAATCCTAAGTGATATGCTATCATAAATAATTCTTTAACTTATAATTATCCTCAATACTTTCTTGCCAGAAATTTATAAGAACTCTTAATTTTGTTCTAATTCACAATAACTTCCTTTCTGCCTCACATTTATTCATCTCTGCAATTCATTCCTACTCTGTTTACCTATTGTGGAGTACTAGCATATAGTATTAATAGAAAAAAAAGATTAGAATATCAATAAGGGTATAAACAAACAGTAGATACAAAAGTCAAGAGCTCAGCCTGCAATGTCAAAAGGACAAAAGATTAAGAAAAATTAAAGTTAAGAACCTTGTTTAGAATCACAGGTCCAATAATTGTTGAAACTTGGACTCGAACCTAAAGACTGCTTTGTGATGTTGGTCTTAAAATAAACCACTGATAGTGAACTGGCAAGAAGGAGGTAGAAAGAGCTTCCAATTGAGGGTGACAGGTATGGCAAAGGTCTTGGAGGGAGGAGGCAGGAGATGGACAGTTCTTATTTATAGACAGACCATCAGAGAAGCCATGAGAGCTGGGGGCCATTTTAAGAAAAGCAAACCTTAGTACAGGGAGAGAAACTAAAGGGGAAGTGTGAGATAATGAAATAAGTAGGCTTAGACGGGCCTCCCAATCACCAGCGTGGGGAGGATAGAGGTAAGAAAATGCACCAACAAGAAGGAGTACCCAGCGATAAAGCAGGCTGTTCAGACAGTCCCATTGAAGTCCACAGTTGCTGTTTTTGTTATTACCAAGTAACTAAACATTCATCCCTGACCTTGGTCCAGACCATGGAAGACTTTCAGTCTCATTATTTTTTTTCTTCAGTATTTTTGAAACATTTATCAATATATATTACCCCTATAACACCCCCCTCAAAAGTATTAAAAAGTCTGTGAGAACTTTAAGGATATTTGGTCCTCTCCTCAAAATCATCATTATAAAGGACTGAAAAAAAAAAGAAAAACAATATATGCTTGCTACTCAGAGATTTATATTAGAGAGTCACTCACAGATGGATGATACAGGTAACAACTAGTCACAATATATAGGACTTGGAAATACTAAGACTATAAATCCTAATCAATACTGGATGAAGGTCCTTTCCTGTCTTACGGCTGGTCTGTATCTTGTCATATAACTAGTTTGTAACAAGTTATTATGAGACATCCAGACTTCAGAACGTTAATCCTATCTCTTGAGGAACACAGACATGGACTTTGAAGCTATACATACCAACTGGCTGTCAAGGAAGCTGTCTTCATTCCTCTCTGTGTAACATCCTTGGTAAAGTACTTAAATTCTTTTGTCAGTAAGAAAACGTTAAGACTTTTTGGTTTCCTTCTTTGGACTGATTGCAAAAATCTGATAGCCATAGGCAGTTTCTTTTATTCAAGCCAGTACTAATATGAATTTTTCTTCCCTAGGCCCAAACATTTCCAGCCTGACCCCTTGCTTCATCAATGCCTTTAAGTTTTAGGGAGAAACTAAAGAAGTAAAATTTGGGATGAAGATCTTAAAAATATAAGTAAAATCTCAGAAAGCAGATGTTTTCCTTTTATGTCTGATGGCTCTTCCAGAGATGAGCAAGTGTGGTTGGTAAACTTCTGTCTAGTTAGTTATTCATGGTTGGCCTGCCAGATGTTAATTCAATCCTTGACCCATCTTACACGTCTCTTTGCTTTTATGTCTCACCACATCTCTGATCAGCCATTATAGCCAATATCAACAGGGCAGGGGTGAGGAGAAAAGGAAAATAAGAGGGGAGGGAGGGAAAGAAAATACAACAGGCTGGTCAAGAGTGGGGTGAGGCTCAGTAGGCGAGGTTGTTTGCTTTGCACATTATTTGGTAATTTATTCTAACTGAAAATCCAAATGTCTTTTTCAGTCTACATCAAATGTCCACATCAAAATAGCTATGTCAAAGCAATAAAATGTAAATGTCACAGGACTCTTTCTCGAGGTTATTCCTTCTTAAAGGCACACTCTAAGCTCTAACTCCATAGACTAAACAAGCTGCTCTAAGATCCGTGACTGAATTTCCTGAGGTAAAACTGTGGACCTAAGGACAAAGCTTTTCCTATCAGGCTTCATGAGGAAGTAAAACTTATAAACTTAAGAATACATTAATTCAGCCTTTAAAGAGAGAACTAACAGGCAATGAAAGTACTTAGCGAGAAACTTCAGGAAAAAATAACTTTGGTACAGGTTACTCAAGATGTAGGTCAAAAATATGATGAGTTAAAAAGTACTTTCACAGTTGGTGGTCTTAAGAACACATAGAACAGGGAACACGTATGCAACAGGCACAAATTTCTGCTTTAAGTTTAAATTTGCAGAAGCTCTGTGTCTGGTCAAACTAGTAAGTAGCTCTATTGAAATTATTATTTTTTAAATTTTATATCAGTTCAGGTATACAGTCCATTGGTTGGACATTTATATAGTTTATAAAGTGATTCCCCCCAACGACTCTTATCACTCACATGGCTCTACACATAGCCATTACAATACTACTGACTATATTCTCTATACTGTATTCTACGTCCCATGACTCATTTATACTTCATCCCTTCACCCTTTTCTCCCAGCTCCCCAACCCCCCTACCCTCTGGCAGTCAGTCATCAGATTGTTCTCTGAGTCTGTGGGCCTGTTTTCTTTTAGTTTGTTCCTTTTGTTCCTTGGCTCCACATATAAGTAAAATCATATGGTACTTATTTTTCTTTGACTGACTTATTTCACTCAGCATAATAATCTCTAGGTCCATCTGAATCATTGCAAATGGTATAAATAGCTCTTAAATGTTAGGTAAGCAATGTCAGGAAACCTCTGTGGTATGTGATTTCAAACTGCTTAGCCTGTAACCTTAAGTCTATGTATGTTTGTTATAGAAAACCAAATTTCTTAGAATGTATAGTATAAACAAATGATTGTTTACATTAAGTTGTCAACCATATTTAACTTAGAAAGTTGATGTTGCTCACCTACCTTGTAATAATTAACCCAATGGTTATGAACTCACTGATTTGTTATAATTAACCTCACCCACATACAAACTAAGTAGAGTTTCATGTTAGTCATAAAAAAAACAAGGTATTTTCCCTTCAGTTAAATAGTAAAATAAAATAGCATTTACAGTAGATTCACTTTTAAGACCATAAAGCATAATGTCATTCTTCCACATACTTATCAAGCTGTTTGTCCAGGTGAGTATATTGTCCTAATAAGAAAGCTGTCTGGCCAGATGAGCAAACTGTTTGTCCTAATAAATTGATTTGCAAGAATTTCCTAAAGCAAACAGTGAAGTTCTTTATTACTTCACTGGACAAGAATTTGCTGAAGCCAAAAGTTAAGTCGTGTTGACACAGGTGAGTTCAGTTCTAATATCTCCCAATCCATATGTGAATCAAAAATGATTAAAGAGAAAAAAAATAACTGAAAGTAAGGAATATTCAACTACAGAATTTTAGAGGTTGGCAAGTAATCTAAGTTTATAAATTCACTGTAGAAGACAATGAGATCCAAAGAGTTTAAATAACCTGTCCAAATTCATATATCTAGTTAGTGAGAGCAGACAACATAATCTAGATATTTATCTTCGAATCCAATGTTCTTTCCATTACGCGACTCAGCTGCTGCTTTGAAATAGTCTTTTAAACATAAAGAAACATAGGCAGTCTTTTACAACACCTGTAAATGACTCCCAGGCTCACAAATGTAATACAGAGATTTAATAAAGGCAGAACAGTTTCAAAGCTGTCGACTCTAATACATCTCACTTCACAATGAAAATTCAGAAATGAATATTAAATCATTCATTTTACATTTATTTTATATCATTAAAAACCCCACTTACACTTTGGCAAAAATATCCAGTCTACCATTTGCTCTTCTGCACTCTATATTTAGAAGCTATTAACATGAACCTTTCTGTCAACTTGTACTAGTAGAGAACTCTGACTAGTACTCCAATGTCACAACCATCACAAAGAAAATATTATATAAAAATATGATTACTTTCTGTTGTTCATTTTCATGGCTCTTAGTCATCCATAAAGTGTCTGACTTAGACAGTGAAACTGAGGGTGCTTGTGACTCATTAAATTTAGTTTTAAATCTTAGCTCTATAATTCTCATTCTCTCTCTCTCTCCCTCAAAGACCTAGCCTTTCTTCAGGTCATCAGCAACCCCCTGAGGCAGCATAATATAATAGCTCAGACCTGACTAATGGTCACAAGGTCTGGACCTCTGGAAGGCTGCAGATAATATCTTGACCTTAGCTATATTTCAGGTCCTGAGCCCTAAGGTAGAGCGACCTCCTGGCTACTTTCTCATGAGACCAGACAGAGTGACACCAGAACTGTCCTCAAGACCTGAAGAAATAATTTATTGCCCTTACCTTGCCTCTGACCAATCAGCTCTCAGTACAATCCTGAACCCCTTAAAATCTCTTGATTTTGTTCTATATAATCTGTAACCCATATGCCATCAGGGAGTTGGGTCTTTAGCATTATCTCTTTATCTCCAGATTGGCCAATTCAACATTAAACTATTTTTCTTTCTATACTGCATGCTCCTGCTCATGCATCTCTTTGGATCAGTGTGTGCAAGCATACAGACTCTAAAACACTACAGTCCTGGTAACAACATCATTTTGTTTTTATATTTAGATTGCTGAGATAGTAGAAAGCTGTGCTCCAATAAGATAACCACTAGGCACATGTGGCCATTTAAGTTTAAATTAATTAAAATTAAATAAATTGAAAATAATTTTTCAGTCACATATTTCTACAGTAGAAATGTATGTGTACTTGCAGCAGTTTTTAGGGGTGTGTTTTATTTGTCCACTTTGCTACAAAATGTTATCACTAGTAAATGTGCATCATTAAATAAACCAGAAAGCAAGGTTATGTTGTTCAGGAAAGGGTGACAGAAACAAGGAATCACAAAATCTCAGTATCTTAACACAACAAAGGTTCATTTGTTCTAACCCACAGTTCAAAGTGGATGTTTCTGGACAGGTGGTTCTGGATACACCTCCTCTGAGCAGTAATTTGGAGAGGTGAGCTCCTCTGTATTCACCCCAATAATGATGGGAGAGGAGGGGTAGAATAGGAATACAAAAGGAGGGTTTTGCCACGATATTTGGGAGTTAGGTCTAGAAATGCTACATATCACTTCTCCCCATATCTACTGGCCATAGTCTCCTGGCCCCAAACAGATGGAAAGGGGTTGAGAAAGGCTACCTTCCTACAAGCCCAGGAAGAAAATGAAATGGTGGGGTGAATATAAAGGCCTGTCTCTGCCACAGAAGTCAGCCGACATTCAGACTTCATCACATAATAGATGAGCATCTGTTTACAGCAAGTCTTAAGATTTTATAACTGTAGTAGACGGAACATTATTCAAAAGTATTCCTTATCCCTCACCATGGAAGGATTATACATTCCTCTCACACTGATGCCAGACTTAGCTGCACAGCTTGTGATGCTCCACTCTGCAAAACCGTACATCCCTTAGTGGCCATCTAACTTGGTTTGTAGAATGCATACGACATGACATGTGCCACTTTCACGCAGAAGCTTTAAGATCCATTGTATGTTTCCACTGTATGTTTTTTTTTTAACCCTCTACTAAGAGACTAGTAAAACCTCAGAGAAGGGCTGCTCCTTCAGTTCATGTCTAGAATGACAATGACATGTAATAGAGTCTTAGTTACCTGCAATAGACGTGTAACATGAGAGATAAGCCTTTGTTGTTTCAAGTCTCTGAAATTCTGGGGGTTGTTTGTTTCCCCAGCATAACTTAGCCTAAGCAACTACTATGGTATCAAAATCATAGCAGAGGATGTGGATCCTAGAAGCATTATAAACTGAGAATGGGAATTGCTAATGATTTGCAATTAATAATAAAACATTCCTGTGACAGGTAGAGAACCTGACAAAAGCAATAATGTAAATTAGGCACTACACTGACCTTGGACTTCTTTACCTGTAAATTACTTCCATGTCTTGGGGCAGAGGGTCTACCAGGGGCTTGGGATCATGGAGGCTGTGGAATGAGTGGTGTTCCTGAGAGTGATTCTGCTCCTGTGTTCTCTGGCACTGTTAATTCAGACACATAAAAGGGCAAAGAGACTTCTATCTGGACAGAACGTATACATAACATGTTCCTACCCACTAATTTACAAATAAACTTTTGGAATTCAACAAATCATACTGAAAACCACAAAGTTCGTTCTGCAGGAATGTAGTTAGTAGAAATAGAAAGGTTTAAATCAAAAGTTGAAAGAATTGAGCTACCTAATTTATCTACCTATTTCAAAGTTTCAGGCAAAAACAGTCCTATAGCAAAAGGATTTCTACCATCTTGTTTGCTTTTCTGAAGTCTAAGTTCCTTTGCTATTATTTTAAGCAAATTCTCCTTAAACCTTCACCTAGAATGAAAAACAATCATCTTTCAAATAACATTTGTTAGTCAATTACTGACTATTTAAGGCTATATGGAGGCAAGAAATAAATCAGTGTACCATTAAATAAGATCAATAAATCCGCTTTTTTTCTTGCAAGGTACTGCATTAGATAACACGATAATGACTATTTAAGCACTTTACAGTTACTGAAAATGTTCAGCTTTCTTCAATGGTCCTGACTATGAGCATAAATTGCCACTTTAAAATGAATAGTAAAATGGCCTAAAGGTTTGTAGAAACACAGAGAAATAAGAAAATTAACGCCTTTTTCTAACCTATTGGACAAATAAAGCTCTGAGAGTAATATTCACCAAACGTCATAATACATTATAACAACACTTTTAACTCCTTAATTTCTAACCTTTTGATTTTCGCAAAACAATTTCTAAAACTTTTATGAATAGAAATACCATCAATCTCCTCATGTAAGTGAAGATTTCTATGCATAGTGTCAGACACTGGGGACTACAAAGTGCCTTCTCCTCGGATAGCAGGTTTTCTCCTTCCCATAAAATCAAAAGGAGACATTCAGATGTTTACCACCACTATTCGCAACTTGACTAATAATTAGCAGTTTCCTGTTCTATACTGATATTCTTTAAATTCTCCTTTATTGGGAATGGAATAAATTTAACTAGATCCAACAAGCATACACTGGCAGTTTTTCATTTGTACCAGCTAATTAAAAACAGCTGCAACACTAGTCTTTGTAAACAGAATACATTTTAAAGCAATTACCATCATAATTCTGCCAGCCACCAGTCTTACAGTGGCGAAAAGGTCAGCAAATTACTTGTTCCCCAGCAATCTGCAGTGCAGGAACTTCTAGTTTTGCTTTTGCTGAACTGATGAAGTTCATATAGGTGTAAAAAGAAAAAAATTTAATTATATTAAAACTATATAGGTCAGTGCTTTCTCTGTTAAGAATTACAAAAAGTAAATTCCAATTATAAAAGAAAGTTGCTAAGAAAATTGAATTATATTCCAAAAGCCAGTGAGTAAGAAATGCTATTTTCTAACAGAATCACTAACTTATTTGAATTCGAAAATGTACTAAATTAAAATTCTTCAAATAGTACATAAGACAACAAGCTGTCTTGTTGCATTTATATGCATAAAATGAAGGGTTCCCAATAGTAACTTTAAATAATTTCCAATGTTAATTAGGAAAAAAATCAAGTCTAAAAATAACTGTTTCTATTTCATAGCCAGAATTGCTTTACAGTCTGCATTCAATATGACAAATTAGTAAAAAGTGAAATTTTTTATAAACAATTCTTTAGTTATTTTATGTATCTCTCCCAATGACAAAAATATTCCTAAATTAATTTCTGATTCTCCAGTAAAAAGTGATATTCTATCTTCTGAGTAAACATAGATTGAAAACATTTATTTTTACTCCCTTCTGCAATTCCTCTAAAGCTATAGCAGAATACATTTTTAAATATATATATCAACCTATTGTACTTCTCCACAACTTCCCCTCCAAACCAAAATTAGCATAAAAATACTCAAGTTTAATGGTTTCTGCAGGTCTTCATTTCCGCATAAAGTCTCCCATGTCACATAAAAATAAATTTGTATGTTTTTCTCCTGTTAATCTGCCTTTGTCAATTTACCATTCAGACCCAGCCAGGGACCCTAAGAGAGACAAGGAAAACTTTTCCCTCCCCTACATTGTTCTCTTATTAGATTTTAAGCACTGGCTAGCACAAATAAGAAGAAAAACTGCTTACCTCAAATTGTGTTTTATCTATTTTCAGAGTAGATCGATATTTTTGTCAGGCTCAACTTTAGCTAATATAGATTGGTAAATATACCAATAATACAAAGTTTCTACTTTGTAAAGTATACTTCACCTAGAAATTGATTTTATCATTTATTTAAAATATAAGTACATTCTTGGAATTGTTTCTGGTGGGAACTGTATCCGGAATCTGGTGTAAATGGGTTTCTCCAGATAATTGCTTCATCACTTGAGCTGTGGCCTACTGTTTCCTACAGAGGCCCAAACAGACTACTTTACACAGAAAACTGCAAAGCAGGATTTCTTCATTATGTGGAATAATCCCTCTTAAAGAATGGCTTCTTGAAGATTTATTTCCATTTCAGTGGCCTCTTAAAAGAACTATGAAGTATATCATGTTCTTTTTGGCTAATATTTTACATGCTTCAAACCCATGTCTCCCATATATGAAAAAAGTGACTGCTCTCTGTCAAAAGTGGAGTACTCTTTTAACTAAGAGCTATTTTTCCTAAAGTGTGAACCCCTTAAGTGAAAACGTATTATAAAAGCTTCACTCACCACAGCTTGAAGGCAATGAATTGCGTGACCCCCAGATGGCAGCCTGCAGTAACAGAGTAACTCTCTACAGTAGCATGAGAGCTGTCATTTTTTACCTACCCAGCCTGTTGCCAGGCTTTTGTACAAATTTAGAGACTACTCAGAACCAAGTGGCCACCTTCCTGACTTTTAATATTGCTAAGTCATAAGATTCCTGTTTCCACGGTCCATCCATCTGAAACTCCAGCATATATCAAACCAAATTAATCAAACCTAAATCAAATCCATTCCTAAATATTGTTCTGTAAATCAGGAACTAATCTGCTGACCAAGCAAACTGATCAGTCCTCTTTAACTCCAGTCCTACCCTATCTGATCTTTCTATTTTTTTCCTAGAAACTTCAACTTAAGTCCCAGCAAGAAAGAACTGGGGTCAAGAATGTGTCTTTACAAAAGGCAGACACCAGCACTGCAGTCAAGTGAGAATAGTTTGATCACACCTGCTCTTTTTAAAAGCTTGTGCTCTAACCTCATTAATGCTGAGCCCACTCACTCATATGGGTTGTGTTCAATGGTAGTCTCTTGATATGAATCAGAATTATTCTGAGTTCTGGGGGTGACACATAGTATCCTAAGTGATATTCCTACCCTCAATCAGCCCACTATCTAATTAAAGACATAACTAAATCCCATGAAATTACAACTATCACAGGAAGAGTATACTTTGGGTAATATAGACTGTAAACCCTTTTAGCTAATTAATACTTCTAGAAATAACTTCTCTTTTTCCCTAAAAGGTTAAAAAAACAAAAAAAATCACCCATTATCACACAGTCATATTAGAACAAAGTAGACAGTCGTCGGATGCACACTCTTTTGCAATCTAAATTTTTATTTCGTACACATTCTAAACACTGGTATATCACTATTTTTAACTGTTTCAAATAATTTCCTTAAGCTAATTATTTAGACTGTTTCCAAGTTTTTATCATTACAAGTTTTTGCAATATTTTACGAACATATTTAAACTTTTTAAAAATCATTTACCACTTTATTTTCAAAATAATATATTTTTATTCTTGTTTCTTTTGTTTTTGTTTTTGTTTTTGTTTTTGTTTTTGTCTCAGCTCCTTCCACTTCTCCTTGGCCATTCCCACTCCTCCACCCAGGACACCAGGATTAGAATCTCAGAAATTCCTCCAGATCAATAAAGAACTCATTCTTTTGAGTATCTCTATAAATTCCGCTGTGTGAATACATAATATGGGATTTATCCAACTATTCCACTACTGATGAGCTTCAGATTTTTCTAGTTCTTGCCATTATACAAATAATATAAAATTATTTTTGTCTACATACACTTGAGTCCTGGTGATTTTATTTCTTTAGGATAAATTCTACCCTTTAAATGTAAAAATATTTTATTGGAATAAAATGGATAGAAAAAAAGCTACATATTAATTTTGAGAAAGATAAGATTTGGCGTGAGTTTGAAACCAAACATCATGCTACTATTACTGAATACATTAAGTTGTCTAAATAAATAGAAATTGAAGGGGTTCAGAACAGATTTCCCAAAATGTGCCACTTCAGCATGTGGATCATTTTGAGCTGAAGGTAATCAAGACCATGTAGAATCAAAAGAAACTTTTACTTCCTCCTTAAAGACTTTAAGTTGGGAAATTGCCATAATAAGAGTTATCACCAGAAATAATGTTTTATGACCTCTCTACAGGGCAGGGCAAACATCTAATTACTAAACATCTGCCCTTATTGTCCAGCCCTTGTTATATCTTTCTGTCTCTGAACCTTTCATTTATGTGGGGTCGGCGACTCTCTAAGGTATGTGGGAGTTCCCATACATATAATTAAATTATTTATATTTATATTGTTTCTTAATTTATCTCATGTCAATTTGATTATTAGAAGAACCAAAATAACCTAGAAGGACAGAGAAATATTTCTTCTTTTCCCTACCACCATCAAATCTTATATGTTAGAGGAAAAAAAAAATACACATTTTGAGAAAAAAATATACAATTTTTTAAAAAGAGAAAAATGAAAAATAAAGAACACATGCTATCTTTAAGTTATTCTAGTTAGAATATAAAAAATGGAGCATTTTATTTTTTTCCTTATTGTAAGATATTATTACAAGAAGCTATAAACTTGCAATACAAGAAACCCTTCATGGACATGTAATAAACTTTACAGTTTTAACGTTATAAATGTTAGTGACTGCTTTGTAAAACAAATATCCCATTAACCCCTGGATCTGTCCATTTTGGAAGAGCATATTATTCCTACTATAAATTTTTTAAAGAATGGAACACTTTAATACTTACATCACTCATATTCCTTACTCTTTATTATTATATGCAGTTCTGGTATTTATTATAACATAAAGATAATGACTTGATCATTAGAATTTTATAATGATGTTACTTCAAATGGATCAAAAGTCTGGATTATGTACTGTCATTTTATATGCTGATCAAAGGTAGCACTAACTACTCAGTGTTCTGATTATGACTCTCATTCACTGACAGCATAAAATCTAACTCTCATATGGCATGAAATTCAGGAGAAAATATTATAAAGCTACTCTAATATAAAGCAATATTATGTATTATTAGTTTTAAAATATTTGCCAGATAGCTTTCCCAAAAGGCTAGAGTAATTCACATTGCCTCCTTTAAATAAGAGTGTGTTCTTAATTCTTACCAGCATGAGGTATCATCATCCTTTTTGCTAATCTGATAGATATACAGTAGTATATCAATTTTACATTACTACACATTTTCCTGACTAAAACTAAGGTTGAGCTTCTTTACATGTTTGTTAGCAATTTAGATTTCTTCTTCTGTAAAATTCAATTCCTATCTTTTGACTTTTGTAAAATTTATTTCAGGAATGCTAAAATAGTTCACCTTCAGAAAATTTAAACATAATTTATTTTATCAACAAAGAAAGAAGGAGAAGCAAGGGAAGACCATAAGAGATTCCTACAATGTATTTGATAAAATTCAGCAGCTAAGTAAAATAGGTAAAGCTTAAAACAATTTAAATAGGATAAAAACTATGCAAACATCATACCAAATGGTGATGCAACAAAACCACTTCCATTAAAATCAGAAACAAGAGTACCAAATATCTCCATTATTACTGAATATTTCAGAAGTTCTATATAAGAATATTAAATAACCAGTAAAATATCATAAAAGACACAATTATACATATTGGCAAATTAGAATATCAAAGACATGACACCTTAAAACTGTAATTCTTACAGAATTTTGCAAGATGATTTAATATCAAGTACAAATCAGTAAATAACACATCTTATGACCTAGCAACTACATTCTTGGCTATTTACACAAGAACAATGAAAGCATGGCCACAAAAACACTTGCACAAGAATGTTCGACAGTAACTTTGTTCCTAATAGCAATAAACTAAAAATGGCTCAAACATCCATCAAAAGGTAAATGTATAAACGAAATGTGGTACATGTATACATTAAAATACTCTCAGCAATAAAAAAGAGCTGTTAAGATAAACACAAAAACACTGATGAAACTCAAAAACCTTATGTTGTGAAGGAAGCCAACAGAAAAGAGTATATCTGTATGAGTTGGTTTATATGAAATTCTAAAACATATAATACTAATCTACAATAATAGAAAGTTGCCTCTATGAGGGTGAGAGACAAGGTGAGTTGCTGGAGTGATAGAAATATTCCATACCTTGACTGATGTAATGGTTGGTTACACACATGTATACATTTATCAAAAACTCATTGAACTGTACATTTAAAATCTTAGCATTTTATCCTATGTAAGTTATTCTTCAATGTAAACTACATCTCAATCATACATCAATAAATTGGGAGAAAAAGTTGAGAAAGGAAAAACCAGAACCTTAATATATTGCTGTCAAGAACATAAAATAGTATAGTCATTTGGGAAAAGAGTTTGGCATTTCTCAAAAACCATAAAATCAACCAGCAATTCCACTACTAGGTACCTACCTAATAGAAATGTTAACATATGTCACACAAAAACCTGCTTGTGAAGTTCAGGGCAGCATTATTCATGAAAGCCAAAGAGTAGACACAATCTAAATGTCCAAAAACTAATAAATGGGTAGACAAAATGTGGTATACACATATAACAGAATATTATTTAGCAAAAAAAGAATGAAGTACTGATATATGCCATAACACAGATAAACCTTAGCAGCATTATACTAAGTAAAAGAAGCCATTCACAAAAGGTCACATACTATATGATCCCACTTATATATAATGTCTAGAATAGATAAAAAGTATATTTGTTTGCCTGGGGCAGAGAGTGGGAGTGGGAACAGAGGCTAACCATATATGAGAATGAGCCATCTTAGCAGGAAAATGAAAATATTTTAAATCTGAATTATAGTGATGGTTGCACTTGTAAATTTGCTAAAAATCACTGAATTGGGCACTTGAAATTGGCGATTTTTATGATATATAAGGTATACTTCAATATTTTTTAGTTAAGGAAAAAATTGGAGAATATTTCCAATTTATTGGGACCAAGAATCCAAGCATGTCAAAAGTATGTGTTAGACACACCTTAAAAAAAGAAAAGGGAAAGTAAAGTAGATTGTTAGTCTCCTCTTAAACTCTTTTTAAGAGTGAATACTCATTTATTCATTCATATATTCATTAAATCTGTTGGAATGCTCAAGATAAAATAACAAGCAAGGTAAACATGATCTTTGTGCTTATATTCAAAAGAGAAAACAGACCCAAGAGGGACAGCTAATAAATGCTTGCAAATAAGAAATGCTATTAAACAAAGAGATGACTAAAAAAATCAATAGTTTTCCTCTATACCAATAATAACCAGGTGTAAAGGCAAATTTTTAAGCTTCCCTTTACAAAAGAACTATAAAATATTTAGCAAAGCTACAAATTCTACAAAAAGAAAACTATAATTCTCATATTTTTAAAAAATAAAATATTTAAATAAATTAAAATACATTTCATGCTTGTGAGTCAGAAGATATAATGCAATTCCGTTAGAATCCCAACGAGATTTTGGAGCTAAATGATTTAAATGACTTATAATTACATATATTGTACAATAAAAACCTGGAAATAGCCAAGAAAATTATGAAAACAAAAACAATGACAGGACTATTATTTTTCAATTTCTGTTAATGACAATATTTTCAAACATTATACTGGCCTACCTATAGGAAGAAAGATCTTAAATAGAACAAGAATTCTGGGAAAAGACGTGATTATAGACAGAGATAGCCATTCATTTCATAGGGCAGGACAGTCTAATGATGCTGACACAATTGGTTATTCAAGTGGAAGAAAATAAATACAGTATAATTCTAGTGGATTTAAGCTTTCATTGTCAAACGTAATTTTAAAATTTTAGATGTTTAAAAGAATTTATAGAAACTAGGAATATAACAGACATTTTTTGTGTAAAATAGAAAATAAACTAGAAAGCAAAAAATAAATCATTTGACTATGCAGACATCTTATAGCTTTATAGGGCAAAAGACACATAAATAAACTGAACAAGAGAAAAAGTAAAGAAGGAGAAACTATTTTCAAAACAGATAAAGTAATAATATTCATATAAGACAAAGAACATCTATGAATTCATAGGAGGAAAACAATGAACTACCCAAAAGAAAAATGTGATCATGCCTTTTTACTTCTACCATAAACAAGATTAAAATATGTTCACAATCATCATGTAAAAGCTGTTTTAAAAATCTGTGGGAAGAAGCAGACTTTTTGTTTTGTTTTGTTTTGTTTTATTTAATACAAAAATTGTTTCTGAAAGTCTTGGTAACAGATTATTTGTGGAATAAGCAGTTCCTAAAGAATTCACATTCATTTATCCAACCAATATTTACTAAATTCCAAATTCGTGTACATTTCTTAGAGAAGTATTTGACGAATGCCTCTGGTAACTGTACATAAATTTAAGTGATTTTTCAGAGAGGAAAGCCAAAGTAAATTAAGTGGCTAATAATTTTTAAAGAGTTGAGAAGAATCAGGTTTGGAGCAAGACACTGCTGTCTTTGGGTATCTGATCTCTTTAAGCTACTGTGTTTTTAAAAAAGGTGAAACTCAAAATAGGTTAAAACTAGGTGAGCTTGACTCTAGCAGTCTCTCTCTACTTCCTCTCTCTCTCCACCCCTCCCTTCTTCTAGTTCCTACCTTCTCTCTTAGATGATCTCTTATGTCACTTCGAATTCTAAAATTCAATGCTCCACTAATCTACATTCAACCAATGAAATCTACTTACAACTAATAAGACCGTTTGCCAAATTTTAGACATACAAAACATGCTAGTCCAAAAGGTAATAACTATAATCTTTAAAGTGACGCACTCGAAGTAAGGCTTCACTTGCTGTAAACACAGAATCTAGATCCATGAGCCTTCTAATATGCAAACTAAAATTCTGTAACCTTCAATGAGTAAAGTACAATATAGAGAAATATGCAAACAATATTCCTGTAGAAGGCAGGGAACCAAATCTTTTTTATATAAGTAATGTTTAGGCTCTGTCCCAAAAAGTATTTTTGTTCATAAGTGGTTTAGACATATTTTATTTATTGAATTTATATCCTATCTTATTTCAAAAAGTATATAAGGTAGCTGGCAAAGATATATATATATATATCATATATATAATAAAATAGAAAGTAATAAAGATAGGGGGACTGGGTAAAGGACAAAGAGGAAACAATTATTCTGGTTATTTTTAAAAGTCAATATCATTTCTGTAATTGTGCATAAAAATAGCTCAGAATTTCAGAGTGTCTAAAGAAAAGGGGGAAATAAAATCTTTATATAACTTGCATTGTCAGAGAAGAAAAATTGTATTCATTTTCTAGATAAATAATCCTTTTTTTAGGATTAAATTCAGAGATATTTCATGTGGAGCCTTATGTGGGGAACATGTGTTCAAAAGACCCATATTCTACAGTTTCACAGAAAAAGAGTTCTTATATAAATCTTAAATATAATTTTAAAAGCATAACTTTGAAATACAATTTGGGTAATGTGTTTCTTTGGGAAGCTAAAGCAATATGGGTAGCTTTCCAATAACAGTTGTTCAATGACCTAGTTAATCCAAGGATAAGACATCATTTACCAACGGAAGTAGTTTTCAAAGTGTGGGTAGTAGAGAAACCTTTCCTTCAAAGAGAGCCTTCTGGAGAAGTCTGGTATGTAAAATGAATTGAGGCAAGGCTTCGTCTTTCCTTCCTTCTACTCTCCTCCCGGGAAGGCCTCGAAGGCTCCCGTGGTAGAATTCAAAAGCCACTAACCTACAGAATAAAACTTCAAATACCTAGAATGCATTCAACGATTCAACAATTATGTATTGTGTCTCTACTAAGTATCAGAGAAAATACCATCTATATTTTTTTTCTTAAAAAATTTTTTTCATGAGAAAATTGACAGTTCTTGGTACAATTCCTCATCAGAGCCAGAAGTACTGATTAAAACCCAAGATCCTTAAATTTAGAAGGGTTCATCATTGAGTCTCCTTGTGTTGCCTATCAAAATTAGCTTGTTTTATCACTGTTAGTGTTGTGTCTTTATTCTTTGCAATAGATTAAAAAATAGAAATTAAAAAATATATCCAACTTTTTATAACAGCAAGTACTTACACAGTCCCTATTATGAGCCAAGTGTTGTTTACAGGGCGGGGTTGGGAGATTATATATATATATATACATATGAGAGCAAGAGAGAGAGAAATGCCATCTCCTTTTAACTTTTGTGTTTGTATAATAGTGTTCCAGCCTAGGACTAGAGGGGTTGCTGATCTTATGGTCTCAGTCAGACAGGCATCCGTCTATAATCCTACCTTAGGCACTGTGCTGGGTGTAGCCTTAACAAATATAGTGGGCTTTCATTTTCCCCCTTCTATCCCTTTGTTCAATCAAATGCAAGTTCTCTGATTTACTTTAACTCAAGGTTTCTCAACTTCGGCAGTAATGACATCGTTAGCCGAAAGATTCTTTGTTGTGGAGACTGTCCTGTGCAATGTACGATGTTTGGGGGTTTACCAGCATCCGTGGCCTCTATCCACTAGATGCCAGTCACATTCCCCTAAGCCCAGCAACCAAAAATGTCTCCAGACATTTGGAATGGTAGGACGAAAAAGCCCCCAACTGAGAATTCTTGTAGTTTAATGAACTCTATAACAATCTCTAGAAACTCATAGTCTGATTAAATTAATCTACTAACTGAGATAGCTCTTTCTCATAGAAACAATTCCATAAAGATGATCTATAAATTTCTCTTTATAAAGAGCCCTGTCAGAATTCCTGACTTGGCTCCACATGTGCTTCTCTGGTTTGTTTTGTTTTTGAATAGTTGAATCCTTCAAATTTTTTAATCAGTCAAATTAGAAATTAGCTGGAGGCTAATTGGCAAATATTCTTGACAAATGAATTTTGACAGAGCATCTCCACAAACACTATTACACAAATCTAAACAGTCAATTCTGTTCAGCTATCTTTTCTGGTAATTCTAATCTTTCTTCTCATAATTTTATACTCATAAACCCAATTCACCTTTATTGTAATTCCTCTAAGCTCTGATGTGAAATTCAAGCTCTCAAGAAATGCTTTGTCTAACTTATCATGGTCTAGTATACATCAAGGGGAGAGCTCCCTCTGGTTCAGTGAAAAGCAGGGCAGTGTCAACTAATTACGCCCCTAAGACCCTAGATTTGCCATTTCACCTACCCTGTCAGAATGCACAGCTATCAGGGAGCTCATTAAAAATAATTCTGTTGAAGAGCATAAATACTGACAATTAGCTCCTGTGACCTTCTAAAATCCATTTTACCTCTTGATTATTTTTTCCTCCAGTAGTCAGATTGTTTTCTAGAGTAGTAATAGATTCACTTCTGTCCTTGAAGAACAACCTTTCCTTTAACTATCCCTGGGTTACTAAAAGGACTTTCTGAATGCAGGCTGCAATGTTCCCACTTTGACCCTCACAATTAAGAAACAGAGACAGAAAGACAGGTTATTTTTAACTTTCTCAAATTACCTTAATTGCCTTTATAATAAATGCCATATAGTTCTTTAACAACAGGGGCTTCCCCAATTCATTTACTTTCCACCATGCAGTGAAAATTTTGTGGTTTAAAAAAATGACTGGTTCAATGTAAAAAAAAAAAAGAGAGAGAGAGAGAAAAGAGACAAAAATAGATTATGTGGTAGTAAGCTTTCTTAAGTCGTAATGTTTTTGAAACATATATTCTGATTTATCTTCAGTTTACATGGTGAGAATTGAGAGTTAAGTGCGCTAATTAGAATTGGTGCTTAATAGGCTGGCCATTAAAACTGAAAAAAATATATGTAATAATAAATCAATACCATTGGTAAACAAGATAAATTGTACAAATTACTAGAATAGTGTACAGAAGCTGCTATAACAGACAAACCTGTAAATTGCCATGGTTTAACTTAACAAATGTTTACTTCTCACTCAAGTAAAGTCAAAATTAGATTGAGTAGCCCTCCTCTAGTCATGCCATCTAGAATATATCACTTCTACATTTATTTCAGCAGCGGAAGAAAGAGATAAAGGAAACACACTGGCTCTTAACTGCCCTAGCACAGAAGTGATGTGAATAAATTCTGTTCACAAGTAATTGTCTAAAACTAGACTCGGATCCTAATTCGACTAAAGAGAAGCTAGGAAATATAAGGGGCACATGGAAAATTTAGTGAGCACTGGAAACCATGTTCAAAAGGTATTTCCACAATACTGAAAAACTGGAAACAGCAATTTTTATATTCCATATAATGAAATACTATCAAGCCATTAGACTGTTTTCCAAGCTCATAATATTGTCTTGAGTGAATATGCAGGATAAATATGCAGGAAAAAGATGAGAAAAATATTACTTTGTCAACAATGGTCTCTTCATATAGTATAATAATAGGTAATGTAATGTTATTCTCTATAGACTTCCTTATTGTCAAATTCTTCACAATGAGCATGTATTAAGAATTTATAAATCAAATAAAATTAGATATCAACTCACCTCAGTACCTTGTACATAATAAATTACATAAAAACAGGAGGAAGTAAACAATGAGATGTGTTACACTGTTACATGAAAATCTATTATAATGGAAAATTCAGTTTTAATCAAAGAATTTCCATTTTCTATTAGGAAACAAATTTTGATGTATGAGGCTTAGAATTATAATACGTAAAATTTACTGTTCAGTTACCATTAGTCAGGCACTGTGCTAAGCATATCATATCTTTATTTCATTTATTCCTCAAACTCATATTTTGAAGCAAGATTATACCCATTTCCAGATTTGTAAATTGGGTACAAATAGGAGAAAGAGAATTTGTCTTCAGGTAGTATGAAGTCTCTGGAGCCCATACTCTTGGCTGCTACCCTATATATCAATTATCTTTTGGCACTGAAAAATTTTCACCTACATTACATTCTTCCAAAGATTGCTAATGGAATGTAAACTTTCAAGGAGGCAGTATAAATACAATAGTTTGGTACTTAACATCCATTCTAACTTTTTTCTAATGAGCCTTCTTTCCAGAAGAGGTTGAAATATTAAAAACTGCATTTTCCAGACTTCTTTGCAGCCAGGTTTTTGAGTATGGTTTAGGGTCTACCACGCACACACTCATGTGAAGGTTTAGGTGGGGAAGTGAGGCTGGGTTATGGCTGTTTCTACTATTATGTCTCATCCGAGATTATTTTCCTTCTCTGTGACAGTGCTAACAGAGATTGCAGTGTCTAGTCCCACACTTCATGGGTAGTGAAGGGTATGAGGAGGGGCATCCATTTGATGGTGCAAATTATAGCAGGCATGGTATGATTCTAGAACCAGCAACAGTATGCACATATTCCTGATCAGGGCAGATTCTATACTACAGCAGTAGTGGTACAACTCTGAGGATGACAGATTACCAATATTGAAAACTTGAACAAAAATCCATGCAAAGTTACAAATGCATTCAAAAAATATTCATCCATAGACTTCTATTTGCCAGACATTATTCCACACTAGGTGATGGGAATACAATGAGAAGCAGAATGTACATTACCCTATACTAAGGAAACTTACGGTTTAGTTGGGGGAGTAGAAATGAACAAAATAATTATACAAATAAATGTTTATTTACAAACTCTGATAACTCTTAAAGTTCTGCCTTCTTTCGTGTCATCTTATTCCCTGAGCATGAATACCATCAGGAATTTCTAGAATTCACATCAACTTCCTGAATGTTTAGTCCAGTTTATTGATCTCAACATTTAAACTAAAGTAAGTTACAATCAGTTTAGATAGCAAATAAGGACAAATTGAAACCAGTAACGATGACAATGCAAAACTTCCAAGACCTTCTTCTGACAAATGGCTACAATTCAACAATTACAGTAAGCAAAACTATTCTCTCCTAAAGACAAAAAAAAAAAATACAATCATGATGTCAGTGCTGTTGAAAATAATTGTTCATATTGACATACCGTTAATGGAGTCTATGTCTCTGGTTGAATAATATTGATTTCGCTAATGTTCTTTCTAGTGTCAGCTCCCTTTCATTTGTTATTCGGCATGCCATCTTTCAGCTTGGAAGGGTCACTGCTTAGCATTATGATGGGTAATGCTTTGGCAATGGGATGTCTTCAGGCTCAGATCTTTTATCATATGGGGGACTCAGTAAGTAGTGTAAAAGATTGGGTTTAGGTAAATCTGAAGACATGACATTCAAATCATTTTTCTTTCTGGATCTGAGCAGATTACAGGCAATATTTAGTATTATCATATCATTAAGCCTTCCAGACAAAAGATAAAGATATTGCTTATAGAGTCATAGATTTAACCTGTCCTGTCAAAATGTTTTTTTAAATAAATGATGTTAGATATTTATAAGGTTATGTCACAGTCTTGTTGCAAATAATGCAAATTTAGATAGAATCTGATTACAATTAAAACATCTGCCTTCATTTGTTTTCATTTTAATTTATGTAGGGGGAAAAAGAAAAAGTTAATACGTATATGTATATGTGTGTATGATAGATAAAACTTAATTATAGAAGAATGTTCCACCATTAACAAGATATCTACTCATTTCACTATCTTGTACATAATAAACCATAAGTTGTTACATGAATGACTGAATATGAAACACAAAAGCAATTTTAAGTGGCACTACTGCATTTTAAGATGATTCAGATTTTCATACCAGATTATAAGTATTAAAACTAATTTGAGTCAGCTAGCTCTTATTACACAGATAACCTCAGTAAGAGTAGTTATTTTTATTTTAACCATATTTATAGAAGTATTTCTAGAGTGTACAACAGATTTTGAAATATAGCTTAGCATGCAATAACTTAGCTCTTTAAAGATAAAACCTTAATAATACAGGGTATTATATAAAGCTTGTCAAAAGGGGCAGTGTAGGGCATATTGGGAGGGACTCTCCTTGCTGTGGGGTTCATCTCTAAGAGATGAGCCAAAAATGCCTGATAAAAGTACGCTTGGTTCCAGAAGAGGCTCATATCCAGAGTGAGCTAATACAGTAATTGGGACATGGCCATGGGAGGGATAATACCTACCATTTGTTGAATACAAAATATGTGCCAGACTAAACCACATGCTAAGTAAGTGTTAGATGCCTTACATACATGTTATCTAAACTCGTAACAACTAGGCATTATTAAGTTTAAGAAAAGATGAGGAAGAGGCTGATAGACACATAACAAAATCCCAAAGGAGGTTTCTGGTTAGAGATGAAAATTTTAAGTGAAGGCAGCAATTATTAATTATGTTTACTTTCCCTTCAGTAATCATAATAGCTAACATGTATTAAACAGTTATTATCTACTGCACATGTATATTCTTATTTGGCCTCAAAACAATCCTCTAAAAGTATGATTATTATCCCCATTTTGCAGATGAAAACATTGCCGCACAGGGAGGTTAAATTTGCCCAGGATCACACAGCCATTCTGAGGCAGACAGAAGATTAAGCCCAGGGCTCCAGGACACATCTCTTAATCATGACACTGCAGAGAATATAGCAGTTCCCATTATCCATGCGGGATACCTTCCAAGACACCCAGTGGATACCTGAAATCATGGATGTATATGTGTGCGTGTGTGTGTGTGTGTGTGTGTATATATATATATAAATACACACACACACACATACCTATAATAAAGTTTGATTTATAAATTAGGTATAGTAAGAGATTAACAATAATAACGAATAGTACAACTAATAGAAAAATTATAACAATACACTATAATAAGTAAGGTGAATGTGGTCTCTCTCTCTCTCAAAATATCTGATCCGGAGATGGCTACTAAGTGACTCACAGGTGAGTAGTATAGACAGTGAGGATACACTGAACAAAGGGGTAATTCACGCCCCAGGCAGGACAAAGTCTGATGGCACAAATTTCATCATGCTACTCAGAACAGCGCACAATTTAAAACTTATGAATTATTTATTTCTGGCATTTTCCATTTAATATTTTGGGACTGTAGTTGATTATGGGGAACTGAAACCATGGAAAGCAAAACCATGAATAAGGGGGAACTACTATATGTGAAAATGGTTTTTTTAATGTGAATAGGTGAAAAGTTAATTTCTCAGGTGAAATTCACTAAGCTGTGTCAAATGTAGATGTAAAAAAAAAGGAAAAGACAGAAAATAGCTAGGAAATAAAATGTCATGATGAGAGAATAAAGAAGTGGCAAAGAGATTTGGGATCAGATGGCTCCTAGCACCCCTCAATAGGTTCCCTTATGCACCCAGGAATCGTCTTCCAGTAGCAGAAAAGATGGGGAGCGCCCTTGATTTATCACTTTTAACATTTATACAGATAATATGTGGGATTCCATTTGTCCTCTTGTCCTAGACCCCCAAAATGTTTAGAGGTAGGTCAGAAATCTATTAATACTATCCAAAAATAATAAAACACCCACATTTGCACGTAGTCAAAGAGGTCTGTCCTATCAACATTTCATCCCCCCAAGAGAAGGTAAACTCCTTTGCATTCACATGAGTGGTCCTGGGTCCTTCGTCCATGTTTCCATGTACAAATGAAGGTTACTATAAAAAGGCATAAGCATAAAAAATGAAAGTCGAATTGACACAGGTGGGGATGAAGGACTCGAAATAATTATAATAGACAAGAGTGATTTCTAGAGCATTTCACCTGCTGCACCGCTATCTAATATTTTCAAAACACGTGCCAATTAACACCCAACGTTATCAGGTTTTAAAACTGTGAAAACCAGGCCTTTGAACGATAATATATACCTACCAGTCATTATATTCCAGGCAATAGTTCAACGTGTTTTACATTTATTAATTTATTTAGTATGTCTGCTCACTTGCCTGTTTGTCTGTATCTCTCTGTCTCTCTCTGTCTCTCTCTCTCTCTCTCTCCACACACACACACACACACACACACACACACACACACATACACACACACAGTATCTCTCTGTCTCTCTCTCTCTCTCTCTGCGCGCGCGCGCGCACACACACACACACACACACACACGTATTCAGACTGACAAGGGTAGACTGATACTAATCCAGAAATAACCAGCTTCAGCACTACTGAAATTTTGGGTCAGGTCATTCTTTGTTTGGGGGGCTGTCTTGTGCATTTAGCAGCATCCAGACCTCTACAATAGATGCAGGTAGCAACTAATTGTGACAACCCAAAATGCTCCAGACATTTCCTAATGTCCCCCAGAGGGGAAAGGGAGAAGAAGAGAAATTACTCCAGCTATGAACCACTGATACATACTAACTCATTCTGTATATGATTACACATGTAGCAATATGTGTGTATACATTTCTATTACACATTTCTAGAGAGAAAAAGAAAAACAATGCTTAAATGTATATATAAAAACATACAGATAGACAAATACATAAAACCCTACACAGTCGGTACTATTATTAATATACACATTTTACAAATGAACAGACTAAGGCACAAGGATGTTAAGTAACTTGCTCAAGTTCACACAGCTTAGCAAGAAACAGGTCCAGAATTAAATCCATATTTTTATGCTAAAAACCCTGCTCTTAAACACAAAACTGCATTATGCCGTGTAAACTACTTAAGGAATAAATAATTTAAAAGTCTAAACTAAAGCCCATTTCTCTCTTTCTTAGAAGTCAACATGGCACAAAAGATCACAGTTTTCAATGTCTGAGAATCTGGGTTGGGTCCTGCCTCTAAACCCAGCTGCCTGTGTGCCCTTAGGCACCTTATTTACAATTTTATAAACACAGAGATAATAATTATACCACAGAATTATTATGAAAATTAAATGATATACTGATTGTCCAAGTCAGAGAATTAGCTTGACTACAAAAGTATCATTTGATTTGTAAATATCAAAATTATTGTTTTTATAGCCACCAGTAACATTTACTCAGTGTAAAATAGTACCATCATGTTTGAGAAATTGTTTTGAGAGTTAAAATTTGAGGATTTTTGAGATTTATTCTAGGTCACAATGTTACAGTGTCAATACTGTCAAACTGGTAGTTATCTTAAAATACAGAAATATAATGACACACACATAAGTAGACACAGCAACTCACACATAAAACACTGTCACATACTACATAACACTAAACAAACTATCTCATACAACACACACATATATACATACACATACATACATATATATATAACAATTTTGCAGAATTTTCTGTTTGGAGAAGAGAATTAAAATAGTTGAAATTTTTCCTGAATACAAGTAATTTTCAAATAATTTACTAAGGTTACAAAAGCAGCCTTATTTGCTTCTAGGATAATGTCACAACTAGTTATCCTGGTTGATCTAAACACACGTGTTCTGAATATACATACATCCCCCACATGTGGTAATAGTAAGATTAGGAATGTCATCACAGCACTATTTCAAAATGTAAACATGTGTTTGACAGACGATTCACAGCTCTTTAGAAAAGAATAGTAAGCATTTGGAGCCCAGAACACACACACACACACACACACACACACACACACACACACACACACACACAACTGAAATTTTAGAGGAAATGATCTAGGTCTCTGGCGCCATATAGCTCTCAAAAAGCTGTTACAGTGACCTCCCAGAGTGCCTCATCTTGAGCTGACATAACCCTGCTGTGCTCTCCTTCAATTACTCTAAGCATATCCTTAGATTTCAGCAATATGATAGCTGGGAACCTGAGCCCCAGCTAAAGCTGCCCTCAGCTGTATCTTTATTAATTCATCCCTGAGCTGGGATTGAACAGTGCTGAGGAACAGAGAAGATGGCATTGTGTTCTCCCTGGCAAAGACAAGTGTAGGCACTTCACACAGAGAGAAATGCTTGTCCCACCATTCAAAAAGAGCTGTTTGCCTGCTGCCTGAACTGCAGTGTGCCTTCATAATGCATACAAAAAAATCCTTGGAGGAGACATCATTTTTAAGTACGATTTTATTGCAGAAAGGCCTGAGTCAGCTGTTGTCTCTTTACAAACGTCTGATAATCCACTCCTGTCACAGACTGACAGGAGCTGCTATTTTCCTTCCATCCGTTGGGGCAGACCCCAGGAGAACAGTTATCTCTCAATGGGCCACAACAGCAGGGCTCTCTCAAGACCTCAGTACATTTTAAATGTGCAATTTGTCCACACAGACGTATAAATCACCATGGAATATCTTTTCTGAAGTATGAATTCCTAGATAATTCCAATTGAGCTGACATCACGGCGAGGGCTTAGTACAGCTAGCCAGACAGCTAATTTAAGTGACCTTTCAAGGGGTTTATGTGTCATAACAAAGGTGGAGAAAATTTTCAAAGATTTTAAGACACTGTTATAAAACCCATTTAATATAATCAAATATATCTTACTATCTCAACAAATGTTGCTCACAATAGTTTCTTTTATTTCAGTGTAGTTGAAACAGTAAAACAAAGCATTTTCTTTGGAGTTTTTGTTTTTGTTCTTGTCTTTAACTTCTTAGGCATTTTGGAGTGCAAGCAAATGTATAAACATGTGGTATTCTACAGCAACAACAGCAATCCTCTGGCATTTTACAAGACCCTTCTTTGTAGAGTTTGAATTTTTTACAATAAACACATGTTAAAGAAATACATTTAGATGTTCTTAGTGGAGAGGAGGGCTATATTTCTCTCAGAGAATCTTAAAACAATGAGTTCTTGAACTAGATACTACAATAAAAAAATTTTTAGCTAAAATGCTCAGGTAACTACAGGTTGAATTTTAATCTTTATAGCTGGACAGCTGAAATTCTCCTTTTTGCATATCAATTAGATTTAGTCACTCATCATTCTACCTTATGGTGTAGCCATTCACAGATGGTTACTCCAGGGATGGATGCATTTCGGTAACAGTTTGTAATGCCCCTGGGTAATAAAGAGTGTAAATGATTGCTGTGTGCTTTTGAAATAATGCAATCACACTGTTAGTGGCAGATAGGGTACAGCTGTGGACAAAGCCCACACTTGCTTTTAGGACCGGTCTACACTGTGGATTAAAGAAATTTTAAAATATGTTAATTAACTAAAAAAATATGTCATTCGAGGTACTGAATTGTAAGAAAACTACAGCTCATTTTCTTAAAACTGCATTTCAAGTGAGATAAGCAAAAAGGTTAATTTCACAGATGCTCATCTTTCTGCCTAATTGCAGAATCAACATGGGGTAAACTGCTTGAATTAGAGGAAAACCTAAAATGGGATCATTTTAACTGGATACAGAATAAAACAGGAGGACATTTATCCACAGTCCATCAGTAGAGACATTATTTAGTGTATGGTTAAGTTGATTTGGAGTACCAGGCTGTACTCGACTGTGTACAAGATACCAAAAACTTTCCTGCTCTTCAGAAAATGAAAATCTATCATGGTAGAAAAGATTTCATGCATACAAGATGGTACTTAACCAAGTGTCAGGTTATAAGCAATACATATGATAAGACCGCAGGAATTTGGGGGAAGGAAAGAATAGGAAATACATTCACTGGGGGTGCTTGGTGAAGAAGGTTAAAGAGCAAAGGAAGATCTATTTTAATAAGAGCAGTAAAGTCGCATAGGGATATGGCAGATAAAGGAAACACTAGCTGCTCAGAGTCAGGGCTCACATAGAGGAATAATGAGGGACAAATGCCCAACTAAGGAGCTTGACCTTGACCTAACAACAGGTGTATAGGAGGCTGCTGACAAGGGAAGGATTTGAGCGTGTTTAAAGAACTGAGCTAACCGTGGTCACTAAGATGGACTGGAGGGATGGGCAGAGCAGTGATCCTGAATCCAGGCTCCACCTCAGAATCACCTGGGAACATTTCTACACTAGACCTTGACTTTATTTTTCAAGATTTTCAGACCACTCCAGAGACTGTAATTTAATAAAGCTCAGAGGCTATATATTTTGAAAGTATTCTTCAAGTAATTCTAGTGTGTTTCCTGGCTATGAACTACTGAACCTGAAGTTTAAAACAAAACAAAAGGCAAAAAAAAATATTCTTGGGAGAATACTGATGATATCCTCTGGTGAAATTCTGGTCTGTGGTCATGGCAATGGAAATGGAAAATGGATTATTCCTGGAGTCCCTGCAAAGGGAAACTAAACTGGACTTGGTAATAGTACTCAATGAAGGAAAGGTATCAATGACTTCGTGACATGAAGCCTAGGTAAATGGGAGCATTTCCTTATGCTGACTAAATTATGGTACTTTAATAATTGTGAGACATGAAGCCACTGAGTTGTCATTAAACTGTCTATAAAGAAGTAATTATGTGAGAGGTGAGGGCTAGAAACACACCTTCTCAGCACCAAGGTAGTGGAAAAACTTATGAAAATGCATAAAAAAGAAGAAAGTCCCAGGACTGAACCTGAGCCCCTATTCACAGAGTGGGGAGAGAAAGAGCATTAGGGCAACTTAGGAGGAAGAGAGGTAAGAGGAGAATGAGAACAGATACGAAATCCCAGAGAAGAGGAAGGAATTTAAAAATGTTGGGTCCAGAATATTCAACTCTGAAAAAAATAGTATTGACTTTGTTTAAAATAAGGTCCATAATAAACTTGAAGTCCACCAAAAAATCTTAAGAGTTAGGTGAGTCTTAAACCTACTCTGATTTCAAGCAATGGAAATCTGATAAACCTGAATGGATTTAAGGTTTCTGAATGTCCTCTTCTACCAGGTGGGCCCTTGCTGGCTCATTTAATACAATCACTTTAACTACTGAAGCTTCAAGAATGTAACAGAACAATCCCTCATATCCAGGTGTCAGATGAGCAATCAAATTTAAGCGGATGTGCATTTCATTGACTATATTATTACTATAGAAAGTAGGTTTGATTTCTTCAAAGAAAAAAAAGATAAATAAAAAGTTATATGCCTACAGAAATAACTCCTTAAGTAGAACTTATTCTCACATTGCTCAAATCTCTATTTTCTTGGGGTTGGGTCCCTATAGTCATGTTCATACACACAAATCTGTCTCCCTGGTTATAGTACAGTGGACCAGCTAAAAACACCTGATCCCAGGTGGGTCAATCAATTTCGCTCTCCCTAGCAGCTACAACTGGATTTAAAAACACTAGTTTCTGCTGACTGCTTAAACTGAAGACATGTAATCTCAGGAACTGTGGAACATCCATCTTCCACCATGGCCATAGGAAAAGGCACACCAGAGGCAGGGAAAAAAAAGAAGCAGATGTGCAGGCAAAGGCAGGAAACCCGTCCACCTTAGAGTCTATCCAGATATTCCTCACCCTGTAACTTAGTACACTCTGACTTGGATCTGTTCCTCTCCCTTCTGCTGCCTCTGCTGCCACCACTGGCATTCCTGTTCCTTTCTCCTTGTGCCTCGCAAACTCTAAGAGGGAGGATCTTGTTGCATTTGGTTAGTCATCACTCAATATGAAGTAACCATAAGGTACAGTTATAAGCCTAGGGATGCCTGGGAATGTGACCTTCCATTCACCTGGCCTTAAATAAATACTATGCAACTTATTATGTATGGGTTGGCATGTGCATGCCTCCAAATTAATAAGAATGAAAAATGTAAGTGATTGAGGCAAAGCTGTACTATAATCCAGTAATCATATTGTATATAAGTAATGAATGAGCTGCCCCTGGTGAGTAGGCAGGTATGCAGCCAGAAGTTCCAGAACCATCAGAAGGGCTGTCAGGGTACGAAGACCACCTGAGAAAGAAGGCAAGTGGCTGCCCACTAGTGGAATCTGTGCAGGTCCCAAGAGTAAAAGCTGCACTTCTGTATTATGCATCCTGGGGAAGCTGGACCCCACGCTTCTGTCTTGGTACATGCTACACTGTCACCTGCTTTGTGTGGAACCGGGGTCACATAAATCTCAGTATTCTTTTACATCAAGGAAACCTTAACTCTTTAGGAAAACTGCCTGCTACCACCTTCCCAACAAGGCACCACCATCTGTTTAGATGCCTACACAGAAGACATAAGCTGGTGGATCTTTCTTTCTTTTTGTTTTTGTAGTATTTGCTTAAGTACAAAGATATACCAGAACTGCTGAAAAGCATGATAAAATTTATATTAAGATTACAAGGAAAATCAATAAGATAATGAAAATGACAGGGAAATGCCGAGATACAAGAGTCAGTGAACATACCATGAATCTTGTCTGCACCTCTGAAAAGGGTTCTCCTCTTTCGACTACTATCTCTGAACAACAGCCAGCATATTCTTATCTATCACTAAGATACTAGAGTAACTCTACCCTAGTGTGATATTAGTGTGTCATATACTTAACACTGTTAAAGACCAATCCAAGACCCCTGTGTCAAGCTGTGCAGACCAGCACTGCAAAACATCAGGAGTGCCCTTTCTATCACGAATCCAGTCGAAGTTGTGTGACACAACAGCCCTGGAAATTACCTATCTATGGCATGCAAACACAAGGATGTGAATTCAGAAACATTAATAAGCAATTTATTTTGTACAGCTAAAAAGAAGCATCTTATCTTATTTAGCTGTCCTTTCAGATCATCATGTTCTCTGCTTGAACCCCAAGCCCAGTTCTTTCAATCCCTATCCTCATCAACGTACCTAAAATTAACTAGGTGTCTCCTAGGATCTTTCTGTTTGTACAGGGCAAACCCACACTAGATTCTCAAAGTCAAGAAGAAAATTTGTGCTTTTTCTCTTATTTCCTTAGCTAAATCTTTAGACAGACCAAAATAATCAACCAGGATTATCAAGGAACTCCAAATTGGTTACTGGCTCTTCTTAGGATCACATGACCAGAATTCTCTCAAGTCAGACGGTTGATATTTCACTTTTGTTCTCATTTTGCATCCTTTAAACTCTTGTCTTTTTCTTCGTTCACCTAAAACATTTAAAGCCCTAACTTTATTGATCTGCATGTCAGACCATTTTCTGGCAATGCTTCTTTGACAAAGCACACAAATTTAGCAACATGAAATCAAATGTGTATTTCTTAACTTCAGAAAAAAATCACTTCTTCTATAAAACACATAGAAACATAAAAGGCAAACAGAATTACTAAACTGTGTGACTTATATAACTTGTTATGAAGTTATGTGTGTTGCATTATACACAACATACAAAAACATAAGGTTGTGTAAGTGCTATCATTCATACGAGACCAGCCCATTAGTACAAGAAAATCTTTATTGATGACCAAATCTTTATCGCTGACCCTGATATTACCCAAGATCTATATTTAATACGTGTTTAAGAACATCATGGTTCCTTATTCAGATCAGGCTGTAAGAGAAGTGGCCTGGCCCGTGTAGTTGAGCACAAGATGCCACAATGCAATACGGGAATAATCGAAACATGCTTACAAATGGCCAGTTATTCATGTCACATTAGATATCTGTTTCACATCTTTACAGTTACAGAACTAAGTTTTACTACAGTAGTTTTTCATTTTTAGAAAAATAACAGTAGCCTGTAAAAGTTTCCAGTGGGAAGCCTTACGGTGATATGAAAAAGTTTCACCAGCAAAGCAACTACCTGCCTACCTAAGAGACCTTCACAGGGCACATAACTTGGTGAATCTGACATGATTCAGGTCATAAACCATGGCCTAGGAAAATTTACCCCATTTCAGACTCATTCAGGCTTGCAGATGCTCTCATGTGTGAACTAAACCCACAGAAGACTGATGCAGAAAACCAGAATAGACATTTATTTACAATAAAAATTATAATTGCCAAGAAGTCAGAGAAGGAAAATCATTCAGTAGGAAAATCATTCTCTCCTCAAAGGCAAGCTCTCCAGCAACCATTTAACCAGGCGCCAGTTGGCACAGCACAGAAACAGAATTAACATGAGATTTGCCAGCTTAGAATGTAACTGCATCAGGCTCTGGAAACGTAGGATGTCTGTCACCACTACTATTAGGAGAAGTGACCACTACAGGGCACAGGCAGGGTGCTCACCTCTGCTCAGTGCACACAGTCAACATGTGTTGCTCAGATTCTCTTTGTTCTCTGCTTCCCTTTTTAAACATCCCCACATTTGATTTCTGAAGCCTTGATATAGATATTATTATTTTTTCTTAAGATTGTAGTCAAACCTTGCTGACCTAGAGCTATTCTGTCTCTGAGATTTTTCCTTTTCTACTCTAGCCCTTGTGTTTATTTTATGCCTTATTGCCAAATTCATAGCAGGCACTTCATTGTCACACCCATGCCCACACTCACTAAATTATTGTGTGCTTATTTATGTTTCTAGAAAATCTAAAAAGGCTTTAAAAAACTGTCATCATATTGACTCTAAAGAGAGTAGCCTTGAAGTGGACTTTAAGAAAACAAAACAAAACAAAGAAATTGAGTGAGCAGTGTGTTGAACAATGAACTTGAATGATTTTAATCACAAATCATTTATTCTTAAGTAGCACAGAAATCTTTCATGGTAAATCTTAACTACCATGAAGCAGGAGTTTAGCTGTCTGATCATTAACCAAAATATCCAAAATGGTGGCTAAAGAAAACGAACAGAAAAACAAAATCACCTCCCGGCCATCCTTACAGTAGAATGAGACTGCAGATTTCAAAATCTAGAACTCTCTGCTCTTGTTCCCATGAACCTCCCAACACACTGCTTTCCAGTGCTGATCTTTTCTGGCCTCTCTGCCATCCATGTTGGTTTCGCGTTCTCGAAATGCTTCCCCACTGGTTTCCTTCCACAGGCTCCATTCTCCTGGACCTTACTCTGCGCCCCCCAGACTGTGTGCTCCCCAGACTCCACCCACAGCTCTTTCCTTCTTCCTCTCCTTTCATCCTCTTTCACTACTGTGACTTCGAGAACAACTTATATACAATGATTTGAAACGATATTGCATAACCAGAGCAAGACACGTTAATGGCTCCTCACTGTTAATTTTCTTGCTTTTTCATAAGTCAATCCTGATATTCAGAAGTGTATCTGTACCATCCGATTCAGTGCCTCCACTCCAATGTCTTATAGTTCCTCTAAATTCCACGTGTTAAAAACATTACTTTTTCTTAGTCTCAAATCTTTCCTCCTATGTTCTCTATTTCAGTTCATGGCCTCTGCATCTACCCACTTTCCCAAGCTGAAAATCTTGAAGCCATCATAGGTAAGAAGAACTACTGGCCAATATGTAAGAGTAACTATCTAATAATAATTATTAAAAAAAATTGTGCAAGAGAAAATTGCAGAAGTGGTTGCTAATAATCCAAGACAAATGATTAACTTAAGCAGATGGTATAATTAAGAAAAAGAGTGAAAGGGAAGAACATATGAGTTATAAAAGAGACTTTAATTTGTATGTATATATCATTTATAATTATAAATATAAAAAATTGATTAATTCCATTTTTCCCACTCGACTCTAAGTTCTATGAGGGCACAGTACATACTTGTTTTACTAATCTTTATATGGCTAGCACCTAGTACACTGCTTCACATATAGTAATTTCTACTTTGATTTGTCTATCAAGATCAAAGTAGACTTACAGAATGCCAATCAATACACAATATCAGTCTAATACCACCATAAAAACTAAAAAATTTCTAGTGGAATGAATAAAACTTTTTCAGCATATCATGTGTTCAGTTTTTCATTCATCACTTGACCAGAAATGCCTCTATTTTGCTAGATTAAAGACTCTGAGTATGATAGTGATTTCCACCTCAGCAAAACTAAAGTGGCATTGAGAACTATTTATAATTTTTGAAAACTCCTTTTAAAGATTAAACAAGTCTCCAAAATCTCTGCTATCGATTTTCCTGGGCATCAGTTAATCAGGAAGGTATAAGACAAGCAGAGAGGTCTAATCAAGACCCTACAGCTGGAAAAAAAAAAGCAACAGAAGGGAATTTCTTTGAAAGCACTCTACCCAAACACCTACTTAGGAAGAAACTGGCTTCTTATTCTCTATTAGCAAAGCTGACAACTCAGACTGAGTAAACCTAAATATCATATGAATAATTTATGAACAAGGACGCCTGTTGTGTTTATGAATGGTCATGATATATAAATATACAGAAAATAGAAATCTGCTGTCTTCTAGCACTTTTTCCTAAGCCCTCCTCTCTAAACCTAGTATTTGTAGAAATAATATTCACTCCAGCCTTAAAACAAACAAACAACTCCTTCTCCCTAACCCCTCAAATGTAACTGTTCGTCAAATTCTACCAATTTGGTCCTCTAAGGCCCAGCTCAAAACCTGCTTTCTCTGTGCTTTTTACTGACTTTCTGTGCTCCCAACGCATTCTGCATATTTTCACGTATTATAGTAATAAATTATAATTATTTTAGCATCACCATCTTCCTTCCCTCTTCTAAGACCAGGAGCTATTTAAAGATTCTCAGGATCTCCTGTGTAATAACTACGCTTGATACAGTACTGTTAATTTAATTGGCACTCAAATCATAGTCAAAGAGGGAGGAAATGAGATTTGGGAACATAAACATAGAATTTTGATAGCAAAGATTAATCCTTTCATCATCCTACTTTTCTCAAAGGACTTTTCTTCAATTATTTTTGTTATATCCATGTCAGAGCCTTCCTCATGATTTGAATGACGTGTAGCTGTGGACACTGAATGGATGTACTTGTCATTAAGGCTCCTTTACTTCGTAGTTCCTCTCTTATTCACTCAGTCCCTCAGCAGACGCAAAGATCAAAAAACGTACTGCTAAAATATACAGAGATAATATACACATAGCGGTGCTGATTAAAACACTGATGGGAAATAAAGAACACTACTTTCAAGAAAAAAATAGGTCTCCTATGTCTGTGATTTTACTCAATCATCAGGAGAAAGCCATCTGTTTTCCTAGACAAGGGACAATGGTGCTTGCTCCCACCCACCCGAATGCCACTGGTATCTGTCCATGAAAGGAAATGGATGCTTGGTATGTGTATATAAAAGAGGAGCAGAGCACTGAGCTCTGAGGTGACCGATAATGCAGTTTGGCTGCTCTTGTGGGAGAGTGGGGTACAAGTATCAAAAAGATGAGGGAGAGAAAGTGATCCTGAGCAGTGAGGATTAACGTTTGAATCTTAACCTACATGAAAAAAAAAACAGAAGCTTAAGTAGCTATTGTTGGCGGGAGGGGGTCAATTTTTTCTCTCACCTTCTAAATGCTTCTAGCTGCACTAACAATCAAATTAACATGAGTCAGATTAACAGGAGAAAATATCCAAAGTTTATTATCCAAATGTACACTCAGGGGTCCTTAAGAATATGAAACCCAAAGAGGCATTGGTCAGTTGAGGCGTATATGCCATTTTGGACAAAGGAGAAGAGGGGCAGGGATCTGAGATTTCCAAGGGGAAGTAGGCAATTCAGCAGTAGGTAAGAAAATGCACATGATGAACAAATTCCTGCTGAGCTACCCAGACACAATGGGACACAGGACAGAATCTAGCAGAACAGGTTTTTGCATAGATCCTTCTCATCCACCACACTTCATTCAAAAGGCTGAAGTGAATATTCTAAGATTCCCTTCCTGAAGCAGACCTTACCATTTGAATTCACTTGGGCAGGAAAGGGGAAGGTTGAGGGTTCTTTAGGAGTCTCTTGTTCCTTAATAATCAGCTTAAAATCAATATCCCAAAAGGCACATTTTGGGGTGGCAAAATTTGGTCCCCTTCATTATGTGAAAGGTTTCAGTAGATAATAGATTTGACATTGTTATACAAGTAGATAATAAATTAACCTCTTCGATTAATGAAAAGTGATTATCAAGTGCTGTCCCCATAAGCAGAATAATTTTACTATATAACATTTCCTGGTGATTATTTGTTTGGCCCAGACTCTATTTGACAAGATGATTTTGTATCTAAGAAGGTATATTTTGCTAGTTTAAATGCATTCACACTTGCTACAAATTTATACCTTCATACATTCATTTCTATTTTAGCAAAAAATTTTCATGAATGGGAAAGAAGAAATATTGTATTAGATCCTGCTAGCAGAAAAGCCATTTGTTCTACTGTGATAGACTAATGCCTTTGAAAGAATCATTTATGAACTCAACCTCTTTATGTGCGATTCAACTACTGTGGATGCAAAAATTTATTTACACTTACAGTAATGCAAGATTAAAGAACTAATTTTGGGAGATAAAATTACATATAAGACCTCAAGGTAGGAAAGAATTTCTCTTTTTTAATTTTTATTTGTCAATTAGAGTTGACACTCAATATTATTTTATTAGTTTCAGGTGTACAGCATAGCAGTTAGACATTTATATAATTTACAAAATGGTCCCCTGGATTAGTCTAGTTTTCACTTGGCACTATACAGTTAGTACAATATTATTGATTATACTGCACTTTATAGTCCCAAGACTATTTAGTAACTGCCAGTTTGTACTTCTTATTCCCTTCACCTTTTCACTAGGCCCCTCCATTACCCCTCCCATTTAGCCATCACCAATTAAGAATTTCTTTAAGAAGATACAAAAATACATGAGCAACCAAAAAAAAATTTGATAAATTTAATTAATTACATTAAAATTGAGAAGTTAATCAAAGGACATCACAAAGAGATAAAAGATAAACCACTGTGTGAGAGATTTGCAACACACAAATGATAAAGGACAAGAATCAAGAATACATATAAAGAACATCTATATATCATTTAAAGAAAGATCACCAAATATTTAAATGGCTAAAGACTTAGACATATCCTCCTGAAATTAAAATAACTGAATATTTCTCTTGAAAGATATATTCCATGGATTTTTTTTAAATGTTCATAGCATTATTTGTTTTTAAAATGCAAATATCCCTGGGACATGGAACACATCTAGCCATTGCCAACCATTGGTATTGTTAGAAATTTTCTCCTCCTCCCTCAATATATGGTTCACTAATGGCACAGAAGCAGCTGGATTTTGGAAATACTAGTCACTGAGTCTTAGCTCAGAAAGAAAAAAAGAGAGTGATGGGGAGAGGAGTCCCTGTCCACACAGGACTGGGCATGATGCTCCCTGGGATAAGACTTGCCTGATTAGAGGTGTTTATGATGCAGGACACGCAATTCTCCCAAGTTGGGGGAGACCAAGACCCAGACTGAGACAGAAGAGGGTTTCTTTGGTGGAGAGTGTAGAAAGAATTTAAGTACACACTGAACTTAGAGTCAAAAGTTTCTTGAAGAAGGGGAAAAGCAAAGACTAGAGAAAGCAAAGACAAAAAGCCAAGACAAGGCGGAGGGGCGGGGAAGCCCAAAGTTAGGCAATACAGTTTATATATCATTCTTTAGTTCCTGTGAGTTAATTAAAAAACTTTGTTTAACCATATCCTTTGATATGGACATACAGTGAGGAAGGATAAGACTATGTAGTGTGAAAAGGTAAAAATTTGTAGCATGAAAGGCTCCCTGGCAGTTCTTAGCCTTTAATCCACAGGTCCCTATGGTTTCAGCCATAAGGGATGAAGATTTTATTTGTGTAAGGCAGCCACTTAAAGACTGTTCTTCCTGTTTCCAATTCACAGGTGTGGGAAATGGGTTGTTAGTAATCCCAGCAATCTTCCTTTGTTCTGCAGGTGTCCTCCTGGCCTGACTGCAGAGCAGATTGCAGTCTCTGAATGTAGCTTGATTTAACACTTGAGTTCTGTTGCCTCCTCTTTACATTACTTAGAACAGGTGCCAAATGGCTTAAAATGTTCTCTACAGACATGTACATACTAATGCTCTTGTCTTCCACCATATATTCTTCTCTCTGACGAATTTTATTTTTAAATGAGATATTACATACATTTTCTTTTATACATATGCATTTTAATGGAGTTTTTTAATCAGTTATGTCATATACTTATACTAGTAACGTATGAGTGTTCTAGTTACTCCCCATCTTTACCATTTCTTATTGTATTTTTAATTTTATCCATTCTAGTGAATGTGCAATGATACATTATTGTGTTTTTAATTTGCATTTCCTTGATGTCTAGTGATTTAGAAGTTCTTTTCATGTACTTATTGGCCATTTATATATATTATTTTGTGAAGAGTTTTTTACTCTTTCACATTATATTATTGAGTCATAGAGTTCTTTATGTATTCCAGACACAAGTTCTATATGCATTTTGAATATTTCCTCCCAGGTTTTGGATTACTGTACTATGTTCTTAATGATATCTTAGGAGAAAAGATGTTTACCTTGAATATGTACGATTTATCAAATTGTCTTAAAAATAAATAGCTAAAGATTTTAATTGGCACTTCATAAAAGAGGAACCCTCAATAAACATGAAAAATTGTTCAATCTCACCCGTAATCAGGGAGTTGCAAATTATAACTATAATAAGATACTGTTATATACTCATTAGATCAGCAAAACTTAAGATTTGACAATATTTAATAATGGTAAGTATTGAGAACTTTCATATACTACTGGTAGGTATATAAATTGGTGTGATCACTTTGGAAAACATGATAAGGTTGAAGATAGGTATATTCTGTGCCATAGCCATTATTACACTCACAGAAATTCATGAACGTGGTAGAATTTTCATAGCAGCAATGTTTGTAATAGCCCAAAGAATAAAAGCAACCCAAAAGTCCATCAACCAAGGAACATATGAATAAATTATGGTATAGTCATACAATGGAGTCAAGAAAAAAATTCTGAGATGTTCTAAATTAAATTATAGCAGCCAGAGAGTAAGAGAAAGAGAATAGTTAGCCTGTTAATAGCCATGGACCAGCTCCGACAAAAGACTGCTCGCATTCCTGTGTATCTCTCCGCATTTAGGATTAATTTCCAAGAGGCTATTTCCGAGATTATCCAAAATAGAGAACAGCCAGGCGCCACAGAACCCCAGGAGCCTCCGCTTCTTATTTACACATGAATCCACAGTAGACATTTGCAGACTCTGCTGTGCCTAGCTCAGAACTAGCCCCCATCACCTTCTCCCATCTCCTTTGTCTATAGCTAATGTAAATCCTTTCAGAATTGTTTACATCTTTCTCCCTTCTACCTGTTATATAAAAAACACTTGCAAAACTCTGGGACAAGGGACATGTTGTTTTTCCTATGCTGCTGGTGATTTAAACTCTATGCCCTCAGTCTTTTGTTTGTTTCCGTTTTGTTTTGTTTTCTTAGCAATGGTCTGATAAACCTTGTCTTTTAAAAAGCCTTTCAGCCATGAAAAATTTTTTTAACAATGGGGTACAATATGATTCCATTCATGTCAGGTTCAAAACAGACAAAACTAAATCACATGTGGTAAAACTATAAAAGAAAATCGAGAAAATTATGACAAAATTGTGTATTACTTGGGGCAGGTAAGCTACATGGAGAAGGGGCACAAAGGGAGATTGTGGGTGCTCGCAATATTCTATTCCCATCACCTGGGTGGTGGCTACACAAATAGTGGTTTCATATTGTTTGTTACACAGTGCTTCATGTTTGTGTACTTTTTCTGTATATATATTATATTTCATAGTTTAAGATGTTTTTTAAAAGGTTAAGCAGGCATATACAACTAGACATTCCAGAGACTGGATGAGATGAAACAACGGACAAACAAAAAATGTAATCAGGAGATAACTGCCATGAATAAGTAGAAAGCAGGATGAGTGGAATGGGTTGAGTAGAGAGAACTGGTTACAGGTTGTAGAGTAAGTCTCCATAGCTAAGTGTTATGGAGTGCTGCTGTGGACACAGCAAAGGCTGCAAATTGAATGCACAATGAAAATTTCTAATCATGCCACATGCAAGATTCCATAAAGTCCCCAGAAGTCCTTAATAGATAAGAATTTGGCTGTGTCAGACTTAACAATTAAAGAAAAGAAAATAAGAAAATCTGTCTATATATTTTGGGTGCTTCATAAGAAAATAATTTTAATGATAAAATACTTTTAAAGGCTTGGAAAGGTTAATAAAGTCCTCATATTTAGTTTGAGATTTCTTTAAAGAAATGTTGCAAGAGTCAGATGTGAAGTAAAGACTATTGTAACGTGCCTTTCTTTTTTTAAAAAAAAAAGTTTAGAAGATTTAGGAAAAAAATTATGCCATAAATAGCAAACCATTCATTTTAGTTTAATAACTAATTTGAAGAATTAGTTATTTTTAACAACAGATTTTCACACTTGTATATATCTCTATAAAGAATTCCAATCAATCTTTTTTTTTATTTTCCTGATCTTATTTACTGTGAAGTGCTGGTCATCATTTTTTAAATGAATTCATTTTGCTTTGACTTCTTCCACATGTCAGTTGTTCTCAGATAATAAAGGTTCTCAAAATGGATTAAATTTTAGCCCTCATACTCATACCTTTTTGTTTTATATATTAGGTTGAGCCATATAGAACTGTAATATTCTATCATCTATGAAAATGGCAGTTTCATACAATTTCACATTTATACATGATGTTCACACTCTTAGCTGTGTGCTCCTGCCCATAGCACGAGTCCTGTCCTGTGATATTTGAAAAGTCAGCCATTATACAGAAGAAGGTGAAGACATTTCTGTGTTTTTCATTGTAACTTTTCTTCCTCATTTAAAAGGAATCCATTATCTCCCTCTTTTGTTCAGCAAAATGGAAAACACTGACGAGACTTATACTTTTTTTAAAACTGGGCTATGGTTTAGCTCTTACATTTAACAAACATTTGTTGATCACCAACCATGAGCTAGGTAAGCCCTGGAGAGAGATTAAAAACAATAAGACAGGATTGCTGGCTCATGAAGTTTACAAAGAATGGGGGATAAAAATGGTAAGAAAACCAATATGTACAGGATACTGTCATAAGTGCTAGTCAAAAATGTGCCTTGGTTAGGTATTAGATACATAGGATTTTGTTTTGGGATATCTTTTCATACATTTTTAGCTTAATAAAAACACAAATTGATCAAAAGCAGATCAATCTCAGGACATAAAAATAAATCAGAAATATGAATTCTGAATAAGCTACAAATCCGATAATAAGGGCCTGAGTAATTTCATTTTCTTAATTTTAAGTTGGTATCTTATGAGACAGGGGTATAAGAAGACAACACTGTCTTGTTTGAATTGTAAATCTTCACTTTAAAAGAGCAGGCGGGGAGTTTAATGTCCACAGAAGGAAATCCAAGGGTTCAGAGAAGGTAACAAGTTGGCTAAGGGGAAACCATGGTTCTGAACTTTATCCCCTCAAAAGGTATAGAAGACTTCTAATTTGAGAGATACAGATTCAGAAGGCAACTAGTATAAACTTCTCCAACATGTTTTCCTTTGTGAGTCAAGGAAACATGTACATTTTAAAGAAGATATTTGAAGAGAGATAACATTCATTTCAATTACACTGAAAATTTTTGAGTTTCTAATCACTGAATTTAAGTCACTGCATTTTCTCTGGTATAAACCGTGCTGTTGATTGTTATAAATACCTTTTATTTTTTTCATTTTGCTTCCACAAATGCCAAAACTACATATACTTAATGTAATCCTGTGAGAGTGAGGAAATATACATAAAATTTTATTCATTCAAAGAAACTAAAACCCAACATTTTGGTTTTTGTTTATAGACCTAGTTCTCACTTCTCTCAATGGAGTACTGACATATGGTTTGATAAGAAGGCAAAAGACACACACCAAAAACATTCTGACAAGAGGAATTTTAAATGGTTAGACAACATGAAAAAAAAGCTGCTCAACCTTATTAATTTAAAATTTAAAAATACTATGGCAGATCGTTTTACCTATCCAGTAAGTATTCCCTCCATTACAGGTTCATAACACTTGTGACTACAAGTAAATTCCAGTATTTTTCATAATTTGTCCAATTGTATGCTTATTCCTATTAATAAATCAGAGCAATAACAGATTTCAAAAGATCAAACCTGGGAGGATTTGCAGCAAGAAATAAAAGGAAATGAAATGCTTCTTGGAGAACTGAGGACCGTTTTGACTTGATTTACCAGACCTTTCATGGTAAAATTATGCATCTTGCCAATAGAAATAATATTTCTTCAATAACTTTACCATTCTTGGACCTTTATCATACTCGGCCATGTAGTCAGAATTGAGTGCTTATGAATGCAATTATACATTTTCTTAAAGGTGAAAGCATCATACCACAACATACTTTCTGAACTGCCCAATTGTGTCACTCCACCATAGCTCTTTCCTTGAGTCTGGTCTGTTCTTTCTCACTGAATTAGTTACAACATACTAAAGGCAAGAATGAAGAGCAAAAGTTAAGGCAATGATAGAGGAATAATGGTCTAGAGGTTGCAACAGGGGCGAGGAAAGAATATGCCATTGTCTCTGGATTCTTAGATTTGTAGGATATGGGAGTGAATAAGCAATAACTTCTACAAAGAGCTGCAGCAGAAGACAAGTAAACTAAGTCGAGAACATGGAAAGAATATTCTAGGAAGCAATTAAGAGACAAGAAAGTTTGTTTACCATGGAGAAGGGTAGCAGACAGAGAAGCAGAATGTTTGGCAGAAGCAGGTGGGAGGCTAAGAGAATAGATGGGCGGAGGGAACTTTGGCTGGAGAGGGAACACAGGCTTTACAAAATTAAGATTAAGAGAAAAGATGAATAAAGAGTATTCAAATCCAATTCTAACAGTCTCTTTTATAGCTTTCTTTTTATTGGACTACACTGAGAGGCTTATAAAGATGCTGTATTGTTGGCTTTTAGGCAATGCTTAAATATATATTTTTATAAAATTTATCTACCATGGGAAAAAAAAAATCCATCTTTTCCAGAGCAGGATGAAAGCCAATGAACCAAATAACTAATTGGGGATACAATTATAAACATTTAGCATTGTTTTGAGCATGAGGGGGGGAAAAGCATTTATTTAGAATAGTTTTTCATAACCTCAAAAAAGAATGCATCTGCCATTTATTTTCAGGCAAATGTGATACTTCTTGGAAGAAGCCCAGAGATTCCTGCTGTTAAATCAAGACCCATGCAGGAAAAAAAAAATTATCCACTCCACAATAACATGGCATGAAACACAAAGGCAGTTGTACTTATCCAGCAGGGAGAGGGCCCCTTAAACACAGGGACTCCCACCGGCTGACTTAATTACAGCGCATCAAGGCAATCCAGATCCACTACACAGACAGTACAACCCAAAGGAGGACTGCTGAGATCCCTTCTAGCTACGGAGACAGATGGTTCTGCTGCTTCTCGTTTGGTATGAGGCCTTCTAGAAAAAAAATCTTTTAAAATGGATACATGCCAAAAAGATTTTCTCTACCATTATTTTTTTCAAGCCTACCATATGCTACTGTAAAAATAATCCTTACCTTGAGAGTCAATCAGCAAGTATTTACTGAACTGTGACTAAATGTGATAGAAAAAGCTCTAAAGCAGCTTACCATCTAGTTTAGGAATATGCCAAACTCTGATTTAATTTAAGGGCTTTTTAGTTTTTTTTTATCATGCTACACACAAAAAGAGAAAGTACTACAGAGGTCATAAAACCTTTGCCTTAAAAATTCTCAGAGATAATAGCAAATGAATATACAGAAACAGTGCGTGTCTGTGCTGAAAAATATGGCTAAATGAGGGATGGTGTACTGCAGCCTAATTCAGCAGCAAAGGTAAATAAACATTTTTAAACAGTCACCTTAGCAAACACAGGGACTAGGAGATAAAACAGGTGTTTAGCCCCGCCGATTATAAAGTGGAAATACAGTTGCTAAATAATAGCACTGTGTGAATTCTAATTCCTAAAAAAAAAAAGTTTTAAAGGAAATAGAAACTGAATTACAAACTTACTGAAGAACCAAGCTATTACGTCATACTGTTTCATGAACTCAATACACACGTAGCTTTCCTGCATGCAGCAAACTCTACCTTCCTTGTCACTTTAAAGATATGAATTAATCAAAACCACAAAGTTCTTCATTCTTGTGTGTGAATGTACAGTAATGACAACTAAGAAATTTAGAGTTAATTTACAATTTTCATACCATTTATATATTTAAATATATAAATATACACACATTTATATGTAATACTCATAATAACTCTATAAACTAAGATAGTACAGATTAATCAATTTGAATGAATTCATGTATGTAAAGCACTGGAGAACCACTCGACATATAACCAGCAGCACTATGTAAGTCCGAACTATTACTTCTACTATTATAGTAACATTGTTATTGTTATTTAAAAATGCGAGTTTTGAAGTCACACTGCTTGACTCAAATTTTGGTTCCATCACTATCTAGACAAGTTACCTAACCTATTTGTGGTTCAATTTTCTCATCTACATAATGGAAGTAATAATAAAAACATCTACTTCACAGGCTATTGGGGGTGTTGAAATAAAATATATTAAATATTTAGCACAATACTCACTATGTGGTAGGCAGCAAACATAACTTAGCAATTTTTACAGTTTAAATGTTTGGCGTTGGCCTCCTAGTCAATAAATAAAGTATATGAATTAAATCCTGGTCTCCTAATAAAGTTCTACAGCCACACTGCTGGGAAACATACAAAAGAGGCCATTTAATCAGATAAAACTAAATAGTATGATACAGTAACAAAAAGTAATATTGATTGCACATGCTGATACTAAGTGTGAAAGGCTTTATATGACATAAAGTAACCAGATTAGATGCTCTAGTAGAATATACACCAAACACAATACCTTGTTCTTTTCTATTAATTTTTTTCTTTTTGAAAAATATAGGAAAAAAAATATACATCTGAGTAATGAATCACTACAATAAATATTTGAGAGTATTACTTTGGGTCACAAAGCAAAATAACTTGTTAATAAAACAATCAAGTTTAAAATACTAAGTATTCAGTGAAAACCAGATTCATGATAAACCAAAACAGTACTTTAGCTCCAGGTATTAATAGCTATATCTGGAGCCATAAGCAAAACTAATAATAAAGCTCCTAAATAAAGAACTGTGGTATGTTCAGCAAACAGTCACCTCAATTTCTCAAGAACATTCACCCTGGGCACAAAGTATAAATACAGATGGACATCCTTCTAGAGAGATTAAAGTTCACAGGGAGACTAGGATACTGAAGATCTGGGGAAGAAGACGAGAGGGTCTGAGGAAGAAGAAGGAAAGAGATGCCTAATCATTCCCTTTTCTCTACCATCTTTCCCCCACTCTCAAAATTCACTCGTTAACTCATTTATTCATCAAAATGTTAAATGCAGTGCTTGGTGATAAAGTTGAATATGACAAAGAATCTGATAGAGAAAACAGGAAACAGACACACAAAAAATCATCGGTCACACTACAGTAGCCTCAGATTTTACAGAAGAACATCAAGGGACATCATCTAACCAGATCACGGACTTTGGGCAAGGTTACATGCCTGGTGCTCCTGTATATACTATCTCATTCAAAAATAACATCAGCCCTGTTTTCTGCTCCTATTCAGTAGTAGATGGAGTGATGGAAGCTTTGAGTTCTAAGGGGTAGAACCCAGAATGAAATTTTGGTCCTCTTAATCCAAGCCCAGGGCTCTTTGTAAGGCACTATGATCCTCCTCCAACTCCTCTACTTTCTCATTTTTCACTTTCCTTTCTCCTTTATTTGTTTTTCTCCCTAGAAGGGCAAAAGAGTGTCAGCATCTAGATCAGAAGTCAAAACTCAAATGTCAACAAGGAAGAGACAGATGATGTAAATGAGGGAAGAAGACATTAAGATGATGCAGATGAAATGGAATGGTGGGGACTGTGGCAAATTGTAGACTGATGCCCTTTCTGAAGTAGAAAGACTCACTCTGCTCCAGCCTGCTGATGTCACGAGAAATCAGGGCTCAGCACTTTGTGAAATCTTCCAATTTTTGAAAGAGGCCTGAAATCCAGATTTTTTTATACGACTATCCTTAGTTTAAAAATGAAAAACAAAAACAAAGCTCTTTACATCAAATATTTCCAAATCACTGGGCTGGATTCTGCCCATGGGATACCACTTTTCAGTCTTTGCTTCAGAAGAGAGAGGTGGCCAATCTCGCTGGCACTGTTCTCCATCACTCTGGTATTTCCCCTGTAGAGTTTGGCAACCGAGCAGTCATTGCAAAACCAACCACAGGACTGCTGTAACTTTTGTCATCAGGTCTTTGTTCTAATTGTATTGCATTAATGAGACAGGCACATTTAATGACAGAGTCACAGTCCTCCGTTACAAATTCATCAAGTGCTTGACCCACCTCCTCAACCTCCTTACCACGTAGCTTTTTGCTTTCTACTTAAACATCTTTATTAGCCAACAGGGCAATCTCTCCTTAGAAGGCGCACTCATTTTCACTTTGTTCTTAGCCTTCCTACAGAAGGTCCTTCTTCATATTAAATTGAGCTCTGTATCCTTGTATCTGCCTTCCACTGGTTCCCGGATCGTTATATCTAGAAGATCATATTCCAGGAGTAGAGACACTGACATCTATCATCATCACATTCTGGACACAGTTCCGGTTCCTGCAGACCAAGGTTACATCTGCTATTGCAGGAGTCTGTTCACTTGCTGCTATAGCAGGATCTAGTACTGCTAGCGGGTCAACAAAAATCAAGGAAAAATAAGCTGTTGTTTGTACCATTCACACTTTTTTTTAATTCCAATTTAAGAACAGAAATATTCCATGTTTCTAGAGTATACACACTACTTCCTAGAAATAAGTATTTTAACCCTTTGGTTTAAAAAATACTGACATCCATTTTAGCAACTGGATGGAGTTAGCTTTACAGAATATTTAAAAAGTATATATGGCTAGTTTGTTTGACTTTATAAGAAAAAAAAATGACCTAACATTTTAGCTTTGTAATAAAAACTAAGAAATATGGCTATAACCTCAAAGTGTATCATGAAATGTAGCCAACTTAAGTCCAGTAAATTACATCACAGACCATAATAACTATAGGATGATGCTTGCTTTTCCGTCAAAGTCATGAATCCTTTCCAAATGTTAAAATGCTTTTGGCAGACACATTTGTAAATACTTTTTTAAACAAAGCATTAAAATTAGGATCCATGGAATTTTCAAACTCAAATAAATATGTAATACTTAATCTCCTAAATTTAATTGTTAAATAGTTTTGTTTTATCTCTTTATCCTATGATTTCTTTATATTCTTCTTTACTCCTTACAAAGAAACCTTGATTTCTCCCTTTCTTTTGCTCTCACATCCAATTAATTAGCAAATCTGTCAACATACATCCTGAATCAGATTATTTCTCACACCTATTAGGTTCTCCCCCAGTCCAAGCCGCCATCATCTAATACCGATACTACTTCAACAGCTTCCTAACTTGGCTCACTCAGTCTTCAAAGAACGCCAGTGATCTAAAACATTTATCAGATCACATCACTCCACTGGCTGCCCACTATGCTTAAAATAAAATCCAGACTTCCTACCAGGGCTCAAGGATCTGGTCACTGTCCACCCTCCTCTCTAACATCCCCCCACCTCCCCTGCTCCAGCTTTCAGGGGTTCTTGGTTCAAGGTAATACTCTCCCCGTAGGGGGAGCGGGTGTTTGGAATGTGTGAGAATGGTTTTTTCTTTTTCTTTTTTTTCTTTATTGTTTTTAAATTGAGACGTAATTGATATATAACATTTTATTTTAGGCGTCTTAGTTTTAGACAAAAAAGATGATCGTTTGATATATGAATATATTGTGAAATAATTACCACAAGTTTAATTAACATCTATCATCACACGTGGTTGTAGAATTTTTTTTCTTGTGATGAAAACTTTTAAGATCTACTCTCTTAGCAACTTTCAAATATACAGTACAGAATTGTTAACTACAGTCACTGTGCTGTACCGTGAGTATTTTGCACCTACAATGACTTGGGAGTAGGACACCACTGGCATTTAGTGGGCAGGGCCAGGGATGGTGAACATCCTGCAGGAACCCGCAGCCCCACCACACACAGTTCCACATACCCTAATGCCACTAATATCCTGGCCATTTTCACAAACACCAAGCTCATTCTCACTCTGAGCTCTTCTCGTCTGCCCGTGACATTCAGCCCGGACCATGGGAATCTTTTCCTGCTTGCCCTTTCTCACCACTCAGGATGCCATCTCCTTTGAAAGGCCCTCATTTCTAAAACAGTCTCCCCTACCATCACTCCTGACAGACTTATTCCTTTACCCTGTTTTATTGACTTTTTTAGCACCCATCACTATGCAAAATTATTTGTTTTGGTATGTTGATCCCTTGAGCGCAATAACTTTGTACCCTCAGCACCTAAACAATGCCTGCAACATAGCAGGTGTTCAGTGATCATCTGTGAAATAAATAAATGTCTGTGCTTCTTTTTTTATTTAAGATTAGGAATTTTTAAACTTCATTTCGATATATAGTCTCATTTAACCATTATTTGTAGTAAAGGAAACCAAAGTTTTGCCTAAAGCTGCCTTTTGGGATATTGATTTTAAGCTGGTTATTAAGAAACGAAAGACTCAGAAGGGTTAAGAACCCTTGACCCTCTTCCTTTTCCTGCCTAAGAAATTCAGAGGGAAAGACCTATTCCAAGAAGAAAATTTTAGGATGTTCGCCTAGGCAGCCTAATTTGAACTAAGCACAGTGCATGGAGGGCATCCAGCAGGGGCATGTTTACTGATCACCCGCTGTGTCTGTTTCTGGGTTACCTAGCAAAAATTCACCTGCCAAGTATGCCCACTCTTCCTCAACTACCTGTCAATGGCCTGCTTCCTTTGACATCTCTTTTGTCCAAAATGACACATATATCCAATTGTACCTCACTGTCTTTGGAATTTTCATGCTTATGTGAATTCCCTATGTGCACAATTAATTTTGCTCCTGTTCATCTGTCTCTTAATTTAATTATTAGCCTAGCTAGAAAATTTAGATGGTGGGAGAAAAAAGTATTCTTTTTTAAGCCCCAGCACTAGCTATTTGTCTCCTATGCCAAGTTTTCCTTTTTGCAGTGAATGCTAACTCAGTGAATTTTTACATTCCACAATTTTTATTCTTACGTAGCACAGAGAGGTAATGCAAATTTAAAATGTCCCAAGTCACCCTCTAACTCTTTCACAGACTGGGAAAGAGACTTTTTTATGAGTACAGTATTTCTGTAAACCTCAGACTACATTTGTAACTTCTGGCTCATGAGGTCAGTAGAGCAAAGGTAAGAATGTCTCTAGGGGTGACAATAAGCACATGAGACAGTTCCAAATCCACCAGAATTCAGTGTGAACATCACTTTCTGTCAAAAAGGCTCACAAACATATTTTCAAAACCAAGAAGAATTGAAAACTAATGCAACATAATTTTTTTTCTTCTAAATCACACTTTGAGAGTGGGAAATCAAAAGTTCAAAACAGGTCTGAGAAATGGGCTAAGGAAGAAGTGGGGATATGTGGGATTAAATCTAAATTTTAGAATATTGTTTTATTTAAATGTACAGAAGTACTATTTAAACATAGAGAAGTCTGTTAAGATGTTAAAGAATGAGTATAATTTGATTCTTTCTATGTTCCAGACATATCTGATCTATGCTGAAAGGGTCTAGATTAGATACTAAATGCTAAACAGTGTTTTTCTTTGACAAGTGGTATTTGAGTACCGGCATACAACTACATATGGTTTATGTGAGATTGTTGGACCCAAGCATTGTATTTATTTTATACCTTAATATAGATTGCCAGATCACATTCTCAAAGTTCACAGCAATTCACACTCCCACAATGTATGAGAATGCTCACATTTTCACATGCTTTCCAACACTGTATATTATCAATATTGAAAATTTTTATAAATTGATTGGTTTAGATAAGGGAAAACTAGTCACTAATTTACATTCACTGAGTAAAACATTGAGCATTTTTAAATGTTTAATGACTACACATCCTCTTCAGTAGGTCTGTCTAGTTTCAGTCTTTGCCTTTTTTTCTACTGTAATATTGTTGTTTTCAATCAACTGATAGAAGCTGTACATTAGAAATAGTCATCTTTATAAGTCACCCATGTTGCATTATTTTTCCAATCTGTTGCTTGTATTTGACTTCTGTCTGTGGTGTCTAGCATACTTGTTTGTTTTAAATTTCCACGTAACCAAATGTTTCAGTTCTGCCCTTTGATTCTAAGTTTTATATCTTGCTTAGGAAGATTTCCTCCACACTGATGTTTGATAAATGCTTTCATGATTTTTCTCCTAATTAGTTTATTCCTTAATGAGTTGTTAAATCCTATGAGAAGCCTTATTTTTTTAATATTACAGAGGATTTTTAACATGATATTTTATTGCTGAACTTTTCCTCTCCATACTGTTAATGTTATGAAGAGAAAAAAAATTTTTGACTTGAAAGCATAATTAAACTATACACATAAGAAAAAATTTTGGTCTAAAACTGAGCACAAATAACACTATGAATTTTTTGGTAAGAAAAGAGATAAGGACATTTTTTATAATATGAAAAACAAAATACATAATAAAATAAAAAAATAATTCCTACTTAGGTAATATTTCATCTGAGCCTTTTCCATATAAGAATATGGGATTATTTATACCAAACAGACCAGTTAATTGGGAATCAGTGTAATAAAGAATTTTTACAGAAGTAGCGGTAATAAGATATTTTAGATGCTTGTTTAAGTTAAAATATGCATGCACTTGCTCAAAAGCCACAAAAGGGACTTTTGGGAGTAGAGTTCGTATTTTTTAAAACCTTATGAAAAGATCTCAATATTTTTCTCTAAAATGACTTTTTAAGAATTGGATTTAAAAAAAGCCTTAGATCACAGATATCACTAAGGTTTCCAGCAACATCTAATTGGATAATTGAGTTCCCTTGCTAGAGCTTGCCTGCTTTGCTTATTAAAATGTACACCAAGTCTAGGACAACCACTATTGGATACTTAGCACCCCATCTTTCAAATTTACTGGGGAGAGAGAAATAAAAATGCTTCCTTGTAAGTGCTGACATATCAAAGCAAAGAGCCAATGGCAGCAAAGACTCCTACAGCCAATGACTCCTACAGAACAAACCAGGAAGAAGTATTTCACCAACAAGAACATACTGTAAAGCTAAATGTAGTATTTGCACAGAAATGAAACCAAACGGTCCAAAAATAGATCTATGTCTATATAGACACCTGACTTATGACAAAGCAGAAATTAAAGATTAACACTGTGCTGGAGATGCAAAGGTGGCGATTTAGACAGAGTAGGTGAAAAGTAGGTAAAAATTCAGGCACAAGGAACCACACAAGTCAGAATAAAGTCTTTTTTTACTAAATTGGTTTAGTCAAACAAATATGATTTTTTTAAAGCAAGTAGTCTATTCTAAACTCTTTGTGAAGTAGCTGGCTATGTTAATAACTTCATCTTCTTGTTTTCTAACCTAAATCAATGCAATACCATCAACATCTATTAAACACTTGTTATTGGTAGGCGTGGGGTATGTGGAAGAATACAACGTATCTCACAAGTTACCAGGTGAATTTAAACTCCTTTTCCCTGAAAGAGATTACAGTCTTGTTTTAATGTATACGCAGGTTATCTCAATGGAAAGAGGTACAGAATATTGACTCACTTTGCTCAAAATCTTCTAAAAGTTTCCCACTTCACTCACAGCAAAAGCCAAAGTTCTGGTAACTACCTATAAGCTGCTCCATTATTTGATCCCCATTCCCTTTCTGACTTCATTTTCTATTCACTCCCCTCACTGAATGCCCTCCAGCCAGGTGGCCTCTTTGTCATCTCTCAAGGCAGTCTTGGCTGACTATTTTATTGAAAATAGATCTTTCCCTACTGTGTATGCCATCTCCCTCTTCCCTGCTCTATTTTTTTCTATACCATTTAGGACTATTTAACATTTTTTTTTTACTTATTTTGTTTATTGTCTCTCCTCAACCCCATTCCCATCACTGCCCCCCATTCCCCCATTCCTCCCCCCACTCCTGGGCAGAATGTAAGTTTCATGAGACTTTTGTTAAGTTTCTCCTCAGCACCAAGACCTATGCCTCACACAAAAGAGGTGCTAAATATATCATTATTGGAGGAAAAAATTAACAAACCATTCTTTAACGTTATGCAATGACCTATCTGCTCACAATATTTACTTTGGTGTCCATTTTCCTAATTTCTAAATCACATTGGCATTGCAAATTAAAATGTAGCTTAAAAAATTTTAACTTGCAATTGATCAATGATGACATAAATCTCATTGGTTTAGAGTTTTTTTTTATCTTTTCCTAAAATATCTTTCTGTGACAATTGTCTAAAAATGTAATTGTAGTTTTAAAACCCTGGTCCACATTTTAGCAAATAATAGCTCATATTATCCCAAACACTTCAATGTGACTTGCACATCTATTTCACTAAAATGAAAAGGCATATAAAATTTGATAAGAAATAACTACAGTAATTAAGATAGAGGACCTAAGAGAATGCTCTTAAGAAAGGGTTCTAGTTCTAAATTATTTTGAAATATTAACAAAAAGGAATCTTCTTTTTATATTATTAAACTAGATCTTTAAACCATAGTTAATTCTGAATTACAAATACTAATTAAGAACCTTATTGATTAAAAATAAATAATCCAAAGAGTCAAAAGATATTTATAACTGGTTTTAAAAATTGTAAAGGTATTTGTAATTGGTTTTTAAATATAATATATTATTTCCTTTTTTCTCTCTAATTGTTGCTTTTTCTTCCTAATTATATTTTCTTGAGGTTTTTTTCTTGAGGTTTTGCACTTAAAGGCTCTGTGCACATACAAGCATTAACAGAAAGAAAACCAGATTGAATTCAAGGAGAAAAAATGGTTGTATGCCAAAAAGATGATCTGCAAGATGACATTATCTTCAGCTCAACAAAAGAAGTCATGCACAAGATTAAACTTATCCTATCTCTGTCTAGTTACCTCAAACGGAGGTCAACTTCGAAAAATCTCCTAAAACCATCTAAACAATGGCACTCAGTGAGCTTATCAACAAGGCACACCCACATTATAATATAAACCTCTTTCAATTTCAAAAATTGGTGGCTGAGCGCTCTTAGGCAGTGGCATTTGATTCCACATTCGTCTGCAGTATACAAGAGAAAAACAGACACATCATTTTGAACCTTCTATTACAGACCTACGCCAAACTGTGCAACAAAACATTCCTACGGAAATTGCTACTGTTATTGTGTACTTCCCATAAATGTAAACAAGTTTCTTATTTTCAATTCTAAATTTAAAGATAGAAACATAGCCATTAAATATTATGTTTTAGGGTAGTGCTTTTTCTCCATAAAATGTTTGAAAATGGTAAGCATGAATAACCAAAAGAATAATGGAAAATAACTCCAGAAGTTAAAGCCCAATCCATCTAAGCAATTCTATTTTAATATTCCTTTTCTAAAGTGTTAAAGTTGGCATAAATAATTGCAAAGAGTAGAACAAAAAAAATAGACACAAAAAAGACGACTTTTAGAAGATTTTAAACAACGCTGCATGATAGAAAATTAAACGCAATCTAATTTCACATACATCTTAACTATCTAATGCAGTTAAGTTTTTGAGGATGTTTGTTGGTTTTCTGAAAGGCTTTACAGTGTCTTAATTTTCACAAGTCAAATCAGAAAAGTAAAAAGACTATGCTATTAAGGTTTACATATGAGTTCATAACTTCCGAGTTTTTCTTACCAAACACTTCTATCCCTATGGAGGCATTTACTCCTAGAGTTAGAGGTTTCTAGGAGAGAGGTTCTCAGTCCTCACTGCACCTATGAGGGGAGAAGGATTAATATAGTGAAGAGCCAGCTCTACTATGACTCTGATTAAACTGTCCTCAAGTAGGATCTGAGAAGCAGAAATTTTACAAGTCACCCAGGTGATCTTAATGAGTAGTCTGTATTAAAGTTACTGGTTCTGACCCATCTCTTCTAAAGAAGCCCTCGGTGGAGGTGGGGGAAGGTTGGTAGGCTCTGCTCAAATACTTCCAATGTTGAGACACAAAACCTCATTCAAAAAATCCAAAGTCAGTATATTACTTTATAGATGGTCATTTTTCAAATATGAAAGGTTATTTTTACAAGGCATGGTGACACCTCATTTCCCTAACTACTACAGAGTTCTAAGATTCTTGCATTTGTCCCTCTTCCTAAATATCACTTCCCCCAATCTCCACAGGACTGGCTCCTTCTCATCATTTAGATCTGAGCCCAAATCACCTCCTCAGAGAAGCTTTTCTGGTCATGCTTTCCCCAGCCAGGCTCCATCTCTTCACTCATGGCATTTCTCATATCTGAAGCCTATGTGTGCTTGCTGACTGTCTCTCAGGTCGTAAATATGAGCTCCATTTAGGTAGCTCCATCTTGTCTGTCTTGTTCAACATTGTATCTTCAGCAAGTGGCATATTGCTCAAAATAGTAGCCAGTCAATCCATATTTTAGAATGAATAAATAAACAGAACAAGATATAATAAGCAATCTAAAGCAAAAAAAAACTCAGATTGGTATTAATATAAATAGTTAACAATGCAGATTATATTATACTGTGTAAATGCAAAATATATAATTGTGTTTGTGTATGTGTGTGAGAAAACAAAGATTCAGCTGCAGATCAGGGGCAGGGGGTAAGGGAACAATATGGGACATCCCAGAGTTGGTGGAGGTTGTGGTCCAGTGCAGGGCCCCACATCAGAGGGGGTGCATTAGTGGAATGAGTAAATAATCAACCAATAACAAATGTATATGAAGGCAGAGGTGACCCCAGAGGGCTCAAGGGCAATGGGGGTATACCTAGAAACCGTTTGCCCATCCCAGGGGTTTGTGGGAGGGGAGACAGAAAAGAAGTGAAATAGCAATCAATCTGGGCTGGGTAGTCCACCCAGCAGGAGATGACAGGTGAGCCCTTTATGAGTTTGGGGGCCATCTGAAGGTGGGGGGTGAAAAAAGTGGGCTAAGGGGGATGGGTTTGCAGTTTCCTGGTATGAAAATGTTTATCTTCCTTAATAGGAGATATCTCTGAGAATAAATAAACATTCATTTTTGTGAAACAACAGAAAGAAAAAAAATTCTGGAGACAGTAGACACCCTCCCTCCCAAACTCAAAACAACCATATAGCTTCAAAATGTGTAGTGTCACTGAAACTTCCCAAAATTTACAGATGTAATCATCTTAACTTTTCTATTATGTATCAGTTTTGTTCTGAAAATCAAGCAAAACATAAATTATAATGAAGTTAAATTTTGATATGCTCTGAAACATTCCAAATGCTCAAAAGTCCTAAATACTATCAAATGCTAAATGTTAAAACAAGAAAAAACATTTTTACCCATTAGAAACACCCTAATCTGGTGGTAGAGAAGGGAATATTAAAAAAAAAAAACAGAAACATATGAAATTACTTGAAACATCTAGAAGGATAAAATCAAGAATATTCAGATTAGGAGGGGTACCTTAGAGATCATTCTGTGTAAACCCCTTTCCAAGCATGAAATCTTCAAGACAGTACTCCTAGCAAGTGGTCGGCTAAAACTTCCTTAAACTTTTCTGGTGACAGAGAACCCACTACTTCATAAGGAAGGCTGCTTCATTCCATTCTTGCAAAATTATACTTAAGAATTCTTTATTTTGATCCACAATCTAGCTCTTGGAGACCCACTGGGCCTTGTTCTGCTTTCTGAAGCTAAGTACAAACACGTCAATGAAAACAAACTCAATGAATCAGTTCTATAACAATACAGGCATGATTACAGAGGTAAAGTGAATCCAGAAGGGAAATGAGTTTTCAGTCTAGTATTAAGAGAACCACAAATTGTATTAAAAAAAAAAAACTGTAGAGGGATAGAGTACAAGTGTGAAAACAGGTGGATTTTCCTGGCTGGAGATGAGCAACTGAAGTAGAAATAAATAGCAAGAAAACTACAGAAAACAATCCATGCATAGCTCTGAAGGCTAGGTAAAAATCATGGAAATTAAGCAAGAGTATTCTATACTTTGTAAAAAGAAGAATGAATTTGAAAAGAACAGGTAGATAAATAAGTAGACTAGGTAACTCTAAAACACAGCATACAGAGGTTTAGAGCTGATAAAAATGATAGAGATCATCTATTCCAACCCCTTACTTTTATAGACAAAGTAATTAAATCCCAGGAGGAAAATGTATAAATTGCCACAAAGAACACTCTCGTGGAACACTTTTCTGTATTGTACCCTCTTCTCTCCATTACCTGTATAAATGCTGAATCTGAGATGCTGTATAATATCCTTAACCAGCTATTTCAAAACTCAACTCTCACAGGGCAAGGATGGGAGATGTAGTGAGTCTCAACTGCCTGGATCATCTTGGCTTCTTGCCAAGACCCAGTATGGGCAAGATGTGGCCACAGTGCAAGACTGGTTCTTGATCGCCATGGAAACCAGCCACCTATACTGCTGATACATAGTTCCATACAGCCAAGATAAGGCATCAAATTTGCTGATAATTCATTCACAATATTTTCCACTTTTTTCCTTGATATCATCACTCAGATCTGCCATGGGACAACCAAATTCCTTCAGTTTCTTTTACACACTAACCTACATTAGTTTTCTCTATGCTTACCACCCAAGCTATCTTCAGAACCTGGGCCACCTAACCCCGCCCCCCAGTCCCATCCATACTCCCATGGCTTATTAGTTTGCACATCTCCTAACTAAGAATGCAATCTGAATTAGTGAAAATGTAGTTAAATTGTTCATATAGTCTATATTCTGGAAATTAGGTTTGAAAAAAATGACGATTGCACAAATTATTCATATGTTTTATTACATTGAGAGTATTTGAAGCTCATGCTATTTATGTCTCCCCTCACAGAAAACATGAATTAAAAGGACTCACATATCTGGGCAATCAACTTTACCCTCTAAAACTACTCTTCCCCATAGGATGTTCCCTTGTGAATGGAAACACTTTCTATCCATCCTGAGATTCTCAGCTCAGCTCTTTTCCTCACTTTCCACATTCAGTCACATCCATCACCAAGTTGCACCCTACTCATCCTAAAAAGCTCCTAGGTTTGTCTCCTTCTCACTATCCTTACTGCCCCTGAATAGCTCCGATCAATCTTCTGCGACTAAACCATGGATTTCCAAACTGTACTTGGGACAGATGTTTTACCCTCTCAGGTAGTATAGTGAGGTTATAACAAAGTGAGCTTCTTCCCAAACCAGGTTTCACCACTTACTTAGTTTTGCAGAAGAATCCTTAACCTCTCTAGGACCCATGTACCTGCCTCTTCTCATATAATTTGAGTAATAGCTACCTTGCAAAAGGATATTATAAGAATTAGAGATAAGGCAAGCAAAGCACCTATTCCTAAATGGAGCTTTGCACATAGTTCAATGTTTTAATATTTTTATTATTTTCTTATCTGTAACAATAGGCAATAAGCCTGAGTTATTTTGAAAATTAAATAAGACCTAAGGCACCAAACACAGTTACTCAATGTTTCCTTTCATTTCCTTTTAATGGTTTCCCATTCTCAAGACAAAATGTGGCTACTACGACTTTCCCACTTTCATTCCTGCCACCTGACTTCACATGCCTCTCCTTCAGCATATTGAATTATTTAATAGTAAGACTATGCATCTCTTCATGCCCTCCTCTCCTTCAAAGCCATATTTACAGGTATAACCTTATATGTAAAACAGTCCTTTACTACATATTTCAACATGCAAGTAATTATCATATTTTCAAATTTGGAGTGTAATATCTATAAGGTACAAATGTATTTAAGGGGACAATAGGGCAGAATAGTCATAAGCATGAAATGCTGAAAAACTCTTCAAATCATAGCTGCTGTACATGTTCATGCAAACATAGTAAATGTGATAAAACATTACAAAATCTTGCTAAATGATATCTGAGAAATAACTTTGCCAGAAATGAAATGTTGAGTTGAAATCAAAAGGAAAGATGATGCAAGGTAAAGCAATTGGGTCAAAAAAAAATGTGATTGAAAGCGACTATGTTTGTTGAGGTTGTTTTTAAATAGTTTCTCAATGCATATGTTGATATATTTTACATGTTTTAATTTGATAAATGTGATGAAAAGAAATATTTCTTCTTTAAAAACATGTTTAGTCATTTATTGGAAAAGGTATCTGGAATTCCCCCTATATGATTTCTTGATTAGAATTTATAGGCTTAAAAGAAGCTAATAATATTTCTAAGCATATGAGGGGGGAAAATTAGTTCTTTAAAGATGAAGCCTGGTAATTAAATTGCTTTCATCAAGTCTCTAACGTGAAAACCTCTAAACATGTATAAGTTAAATGTTTATTTATTTAATAATTTATTTCTAGCTCTGAAAAAGCGTACCATTTTCTCCAAGAGAAGCTGTTCAATACCCAGAAAGTGCTTCTCCCGCAGCTGGTCCATCCTTGGTATCAGGGTCGAGAAAATGAGTTGAAGATTCTTAATCTATAGTCTACTGTAACCAAGCTGCAAAACTTTTCTAAAGTTGTTGCATGGATATGTTTTCTAAAATGCTACCAGATTTGCTGAATCATACCTTTCTTAGGGGATCTTTTTCAACTTTACTACATTTAAAATTTCAGCCGTTTTTTAAGTTGAAAAAAATAAAAAATTTAAATACTAGGAGTTTTTTTTTTTAATGCATGTATATTTTTAGTTTTCAAATTATTTTAGAATCATGATTCTTTCAAATACTACTTTGACCTGGAGACAGATGCGGTGCTGATTTATGCACATCCCAAACACAAAGTCAACTGGGTATGGGTGCCACTCAGGTCACTGAAAAGCAAGCACTATTTGTAAAATCATAAAATCATGGTCAAGTGTTCTAGTGGATATGTGGATTTGTCCAGCTGCCCAAGTATAATGAAAAACAGAACATGATGACGTCAGAAGTCATCCTCTTTTCAGATCCTTAGTACTTTTCTTTCAAGTATGTTCTTTTGGGAATAAAAGAATTACAGCAGTCATGTAGGCACAGGGCAGAGGCCTAAACAATATCGGACAGGACAGGCCAAAAAGCAATCTGGACTGAGAAAAGGACATGATTAGAAAAAAACAAATGACTTCATCATCTTGATGTTGCACATCTTCAGGCAACACTGCTCACTTGCATTATCGTCATAGCAGTGTACATCCTGGAAATGAAAGAAGCAACATTGCTGGGTGCTGATTCTCAAAAACAAAATGACCTGCAAAGACTGAACTGTGTTGCTACACTAAGAATTACTAATGTTCAACTTGGAACTAATACAGTATTTTCTTCTGTTGACATTCCTGTAAACTGATCTAATCATCTTTAAATGAATCATATTTGCTGAAAGGGCCTAGAAATAAGGCAAAGATTTATTTTATACCTGCCTTTATAGATATAACACATCATTTACTATAAATACCTGAAAATGAACAAAACTTCTTTTGAAAAATCAAAGGACTCACAGAGCATGTTTTTCAAAAATGACTTCTGTGTGATATCATCATTGGAATATCTAAGTCTGCACAATTATTTTGGATTTACTTTTTAAACAGGAAGTATTATTGAGATTAATTTAGCTCATTTAAATAATACTCCCAACTAAAGTACATATGATGGTTAAAGGATAAAAATAACAGGTCTCACTATCAAATAACCAAGTTAATGATTATTTTATTACTTTAAAATATATTTTCATATAATTGTAAAAGTCAGTCATTAGAAACCTAAAACTGAATTATATTTATGCTAAATGAAACTCAAAACACATGTCAACAAGTATCATTTAGTAAAAATCATCCTGATAAACTCTTATTAACCTCTTGCCAAATAAAATATGCCTCAAAATTTTTATAGAAAAATTATAATTGGATTATTCTGCATTATTCTGCATTAAGAAACCAGTGTTATACTATTCCTCTAAAACACTGTTTTCTCATTTACTCCATTATTGCTGTAGAAAATATTCAGGTGGTTTTTTTAATCTTAGTCACGTCCTAATTTTCTTAAGTCTTTCTCTGACACTATCCAATACTGACTAGTGAATGTTTGATAAAGGTGTCTTCTTCCAGTATAAATTTATTCTTTCATAAAATATTGAACACTATGCTTTGTGTTGAAGATTTTGGATGCAAAGTAAATTAAGACAGATTCCTTATCTAAGTAAGAGTTCATGGCCTAGTGAAGGCAAAAGACAATTGCATTAAGGTTTACTATGCAGGGTAAGTGCAATAACAGAAAAAAAAAAAAAAACCCTAGAAGGGTTGTTTAACTTGAGCAGGAAGGTCAGTTAAAAGTTATATTCCATTTCACTAAATTTCATTAAATTAAGTCTACCTACTTTATCAAGGAGGTGATGGCTTAACACTGCCTGGTTTGCACTTCCTTGTCTTGGGAAAGCAGTTTTGACAGGTGTTGAGAACATCAAAACATCTGAGAATTACAATCAGCAGTCTCCTGACTTCACAAGGGTTAGCATCACTGAATTTAAACGTATCAGCCTAGGACCTAATCTAAGTTGAAAAATACCATTAAGTCTAGTTGTTGTTAAGAACAAATGTGTACATGGTAAAAAAAAAAACAAAAAAAAAAAACAAAAAAAAACATGAACTAGAAATTCACAGCCCGATACACAAAATTCAGAGTTCTAGGTAGAATTGTTACCATATATTTATTTTTTGGCATTTAGACATCAAAATAAAAACAAGGCATACCTGAAAGTGTAAATGCTTACCATTTTATGTATTAAATTAGAAGGCAAGTTGATTAATTATACCACAAATCGTGTTTTTAAACAGTAACAAAACAAGATGACTCCCCCAAAATAAAACTGAGTATATTATAAGAAAAACATTTTTAATAATATTGTATACCAAAACAGAATTTAAAATGCCAGAATGAACCTAAAAATAAAGAGTTGTTATGTAGAAAAGCAATGTGTAGGTTTACATTTATAACTGGTTATTTGCTACCCATAGTGCCTCAGGAATCAGATAAAAGGAACTGAGTTCCTTCAACAATATGTATATTCTTATGAGTGTTTGACAGGAAATCAAAGCACATTCATTATTATCTTCCAATACATTAGCCAGGCTTTAAAAGAAGTGAGATGCCAAAAGACCAAGGAGAACAAGTGTCCATTTGTGATATTTAGTTGTATAAATACAGTCATTTCAAATAGAAGAGCCTCGTTTGAAATGCACGGCTACCCAGGTAGTTAATCTTTACCATTCTTCACACAATTGGAGCGAAGTTAAATTTTCCTTGATCGGGTGACCTTATAAGACTTGTGCATGGCCCAGCCTGCCTCACTCAGGTGAAATCAAGGCGGCGGGATCAACCAGCAGAGTTGTTTTTCTCCCGTGGCCCAATGACAAGAATGACTAAAACCACGGAGGATACAGATTGCCCAGCCTTTGTCAAATGGGACTGGCGGGACTTCTTCTAACAGCTCTCTTTCTCATCAAGGAGTGGTTACATTCAGCAAAAGGCTGAAGCACCACAGATTCTACATCCTGAAATTGTGGATCCTTGGCACAAACCTACTCATCGCCTTTGTGGATTATGAAACTGTCGCTGAAATCTGGGTTTGCAATAACAGCAGTTTTGAGAAGTTTGATTTACACATTCCAACCCAGTTGAAAATCGCCTTAGAGTGCTGAGACTTCAAGACTTTTATGAATCTCCTCCCCCACAGCCATTGCATTCCAAATTCCAGTTTATACATTGATTTCCTGGGCATTTTTTCTCTTGTGGGGAAAACAATGGACTCTTTCAATCTTCTCTTATCAACAGAGGGCTCTAAGATGAAGAAAATCCCTTCAATAGCATCCTTTCCGACTTCTTTATAAATGATGAGTAGGCGTGGGGGTGGGGGAGAAGGAGGCTGAGGAGAGAAGAGGTTAACAAACAACTCACCTCTTTCAGCTGCTCCAGCTCCTGTTTGAGGCTGTCGTACTCAGCCTCAAGCTCGTCGTACTGCTGTTTGAGGGTTAACTTCTCTTCCAGGACCACCAGCCCGTACTCGGCAGCCTGGATCTTCTCGTGGGTCGTCTCTGTGAGCTCCTTGGTCAGCCTCTCTATCTCAGTCTTATAATGGTCCACAGTCTGCAATACCTCTTCTGAGGCCATAGCCCCGGTGGATGGAGGCAGGAGAGGGTCACAGGATGCGGGAGATGAATGCAAACAGGCGGGGCAAGGGAAAAGAAAATGGGGAGGGGAGGGTAAAAATGAGAAAGAAAAATGTGGCTGGGTGAACGAGCAGAGCGATGTTCTGACTGCTCCTCCCGCGGCAGCAGCTACACTGCCCGAGGAACTGACGTGAAATGCAACATGGAGAATGCAGGAGAGAGGGTCGCGGCGAGGCGGCGGCGTGTCCGCTGGGCCGGCCCCTGCGTGCGGTCAGCAGCCGTGCGGCATGGCCCGGGCTGCAGCGGCGGGCGGCGGCGAGGGGCCCGGGATTCTGCTTCCTCAGAGGCGCCCGGCCGCCATGTCTCCGGGTCAGCGTCACTGCAGTGTCCCCGGCCCGGCGCGCTCCGGCTCGCGTCCCGCTCACTCGCTCCACCTGCTCCCTCTGGCCGCGCCGCAGCGGGTGCGGAATGATGCAGTCTCGGCCCCGCTCCCTCCCCTCGCGCCCGACCCGGGCTCAGAGCAGGGGGCGGGGAGGCGGCGTGTGGAGTCAGCGCGCGGGGAGGAGGGACGGATCCCATGGAAACATCCCGAGGCGCCTCCCGCGGGGCGCGCCGGCCGCGCAGACGGCACCGGGGGGCGCGCGGCGGCGGGACGGGACGCGCGGGCACGGAGCCTTCGCCGTGCTCTGCCCTGCCCTGCCCTGCCCTGCCCTGCCCTGCCCTGCCCTGCCCTGCCCTGCCCTGCCCTGCTCTGCCCTGCTCTGCCCGCCTGGCTCCTCGCGGGCGGGAGTTCCTCCCAGGGCTTTGCCCGGGAGGACGTTGAAGCCCCCGACAGCGGCGTGCGCGCCCCTGTGCTCTAGCTCAGCAAACGGCCTGGAATGGGCACCTTCCCTAAAGAAAAGCAAACAGTAACTAACGCGCTCGGGGCGCGCGCATCCTCCTCGCCCCCTGGGCTCGCAGCGTTCTTCCCCGGCTTCCTGCACCCAAACGCTGTGTTTCCAAAGCTTGCCAGACGCGCCCCAAGGCTCTCGCTTCTGCCCCCTTCTTCCTCCCTTTTCCTTCCTTTTCCTGTTTTGGCCTGGTTCACCTCACACTGTCAACAAATAACCTTATTCCCACCTTAGGAAAGTCTTCACTAAAGATTGCTTGCCCTTGCCCAAGCTTTCCGTGCCCAGCTTATCACAAGATCACTACCTACTCAGAAAAAGATCTTTATAATGCAGGCACCCAAGAAGCCTTTAGGTGCTCTTATTTGTGGCCCCAGTAGTCCTACTCTATCGATTCTTCGATAGAGGAAAACCGTATGAAATTTCAATATACGGTATCAACAATACCCTACAATAGACATTTTTCAAATAAGAGCTAAGAGTTCTTGAGACCATGTGCCAAACATTCTCTGAGTATGGTACATGCATTCTCTCCCATCCTAACAAGTCTTTGAGGTAGGAACCGCTATCCCCATTTACAGGTGGTAAAATATAGACAAAGGGAAATTGAGTGATTTGCACAAGGCAGACAACTCTTAAGGGTGAAGCCAAAATTATTCATAACTCCAAAATCCTGAACTGGATCATTATATGGGCTTCACCTTTACTAATTACTAGTACAAACCCCACAAGTAAATGTTAATTGCTGGCAAAATGACCACTTTAATCAATGAACAATGACGATGCAGAGTCACAAATGGTGGTGAAGGCAAAATCAGAGTGAAAGGGAATAAAGAATAGAGAAAAGAATAGAGAGCAACCAAGAGGAAGAGAAGAAATAGGAGCAAAAGGAGCAATTTCTGTGTAACTAGGAAGCTACGGGATCAATAGAGCAAGGGTCTGACCAGTCCCTCCCCTCTCTCCTGGGTGGCACTTATTACACAGCCTTTTCTCAGTAGCCAGAAGGTATTAAAAACACAGAGCTTTCTGAGTTATAAAGTAGGACTCAACTCTCCCATCATTGTGTACATGGTAAAGAAAAAGACGGTTGCTGATGGTGTGGGAGGAGAGCAAATGGCAATACCCTTATAAAGCCTTGACAAATAGGTTCTCTGAATGTGATTTTCAGTGCCTTCAAAAACAGACAAGAAAGTTCCTTTCCAGATGCTGACAATCACAATATAATATTCTCTGATAAATATCGATCAATCAATCAATCAATCAATGGAGAAAACACTTGAAACTGTGACCACTATGGATTCTAACCTGTCAGAGAAGCAGGGATGACAATGACTACATCATTTCATCTATGCTGCCTTGACCTCACGTTGCAACTGAAAAGCCCATCCTGGGTGCTCCTGTAGCACCCATCTGCTATCACAATGGTGAATGATCATGAACTGCTGAAGAGAAAAGAGATGAAACCTGTAATTGCATTTAACCTAACTGCTTTCTACCCAGCATGCCCTGGCCATGCCTCCACAAAGTGCAAGTATAGCCCTTCCAACGGAATCTTTTAACAGTTGGAGTGGATTGCCTGCAACTCCCTTTCCTTTGGATCATATGAAAAATGGAGTTTGCCTCTGCGACTTTCCTTTTTCGAAGTTCCATTGCTGCCCATTCTTTATGCTCTATCCTGTACCATTTTCTGATTGATACGCTTTTGTTACTGTATTCAGTCTGACTTCATTCAAACATGTACACTATTCTAACACTTTAAGATTTTGTTTATTACAACTTTGATCTTTTCTATGTTAATATTTAACTTAAAGAAATTAAACTGATTTCCTTATACTGCATACCATACTCTTCTAGTAGTACACAGTTACACTTCTCACGTACATGTCATACGTATCTTGCATAGATAGATATAGAGATACAGATATAGATGTGGGTATCGATATAAATAGGTATAGATTTAGATATAAATATAGATATACCAGTGACAAGTATCTAGAAAATTATTTCTTAAACATTCTTGGAAGGAGGTTTCCCTCATATTTTTTATCTTAGCAGTCTCCAATTACTTATAGAACTTTCTTAAAATATTAGGAAAAATTGTATTTTGTGACTTAGCAACCTCTCAACAACTCTGTCAGCATAAATATTGCAGTTTTTTGTTCTCATTCATTCTATTATTAAACAGATGTTTATGAAGTACTCATTATGTCCTAAGTACAATTGTAGGCATTGTAAAATTAATGACCAATAAGATGTCAGTGATCAGTGGTTCCTGAGCTCATGGAGCTTCTGTTCTGGGAAGGACAAATAAACAAAAAAGAAGCCAACAAAACAGACAAAACAACAACAACCTACATTTTGTTAATAACCAATGAGATCGAACCTTCTAACTACTTCATTTATTTATTTATCATTTATATGTCTTCTCTTTCTTTCCATCTTTTGCAATTTTCCGGTCAAGGATTTTGTGGTTTTTCTTTTATCTGTTTAAATAAGACAAGGGACTCTATTTTCTACGTCCCAAGTCATCTGCTGAGAGAGGAGAAGACAGGGCTGTAGAGAGGCTTGGGGGAAGTAATAGTCAGAGGCAATGGAAAAGCGGTGACCAGGAACACATTAATAGATGCTTGGGTCAGCATGTGGGGCCTGCAGAGTGAACCACCATCTTATTAACTGAGGATGGATGCATAAAAGCAAAACACATCTCACACACAGTTAACAGCATATTTCCATAATCTAACTCTCTTGTCCTTTTAAAACATGAACAATTTCAGAAAAAAAGTTAAGATTTGTTTTTTAGGTTGAAATAAAATTCCTTGAACTACAAAACAACTTTAAAATTACAATCAAATAATTCTCTGTAACAAAGACTGTGAAAGAGTAATTATTTTTTGTAACCATGGAAACCTAGCTGATACTATGACTATATAAGTTTTAGTAAACCAGATCAAACAAATCACTATATTTCCTAAAATCATTTCATTTTTAAAAATGCTTTCTCTCATTGCCAGTGGAAGGAAGGTAGATGGTTTGGCACAACTTCTTAGCTTCTCTTTTTTGACATTTTAGCTTTTACTGTTCTTTTTGAAATTCTTTAATAAGTACAAAGCACATGCCATAATAGTTTCCTAATCTGTCCTATTATTTCTCTTAATAAAGTCCTTGGTTATACCAGCCTATTTTCATGAGGATATTGAGAGATCAAAAGATGCTATGTCCAGCCATGGGCCACATGCTAGACAAAGCTACACAAACCTCACTGACAATTTATTTCACGTGCAACTACAGTCTTTGGGTGATTAAGAAAAACTCATTTACAAGCTCTTGATGTTCAGTTTGGTAAACAGACATGAAGGTTGATTCCATTCTATGCATTGTCCTTTTCTTCAACTTTTTAAAAGAGATAAGATATCTTGAATGCCACTCTATGACAAGACCTGTTCTAAGCATTTTATATATGTTTACTAACTTACCCCTTATTACAACCCAAGGAAATTGATGGTAATCATAATAATAATGATAATAATAATATGTCTATGTTACAGATGAGGCAATAAATGAACAGAAAGGTTCTGTACCTTCCCCAGGGCCTCACAACTGGCAAATGATGTTCATCAACTGTTAATACAAGCTTTTCTTCTAAGCCATGTACTGCTCTCTCACTTTCTACCACCTCATCCTATATCCCCAATGTGTACTAAGAACTACAAGTCAGGTTCTTTACCAAAATGCTGTAGTGAACAAAACAGTAGACTAGTATAGTAGTCAGAAGACTTGGATTCATGTCCTGTGTGGCTTTTGTAGAGTCACTAATCCTATTGGGCTTTGGTTTTATCATCCATCAGATGAGAATAATGATAAGACCTGTATTGTCTCCCAGGATAGTCATAAAAATCAAACAAGATGATTGAGATGAAGTCTTTGAAAGGTGAAAAGTCTTGAGCAGCTCCAGTGACTTATATCTGCGGTCTTGGGAATTATCAGGAAGGTTTCATGGAAGAGGCAATATTGGAGCTAAGTTTTAACATAATCACAGACTATGTTCCAGGCTCTGTGCTAGGAGTTTTATATTCATGATCTCATTTAATCTTTGCAACAACTCTATGAGGTCATTCAGGTAGATCTTATTCACCCTGCTCATATTAGCATAATTCAAAAATGGATTGGTCATGCCAGTGTCTACCAGTCACAAAACAAAAAGAGAAGTGCTGGTAGCTGGAATAACAGACTGCACAGACTTTGAAGATGGCAACCCATGTCCCCAAGCCAGGCCCTGGTGAGATCAGTAAAGATATAATGGGAACAATTTGCTTTGATCAGCAGACACATCCTGAGAGAGTATATCCTGGGACATAACTGGTGTATCAAGCAGAACAGGCTTTTCCCATTGCATTGGGCGACTTGGGAGACTTTCCTCAACTAATTTTGACAATTATTCTGGTTTAAGCTTTGTCTGTCCTCAGTTAGACCAAGGGTGTACCAAGAGACCCCAATAAAAAGAGTAGAAACCTGGATTGTCCAAAAAACAGACCCTTAACTTACAAAACAACAAATTTGAAAATATATTTTAAGGCTTAAGCAATGCAAAATAAACCAAGTGAAATATCATTAATGATTTTTGTTCATGTTTCTAAACATTACTCCTGAAGCAGTAAACTGAAAATTGAAAATTGAAATAGACCATTGAAGCAATTGCTACACAAAACAGCGGATATCAAGGGGATGAGCGGTAGACTTTCCAGACTGTGGAAACATAATGAAGCTAAAGATGTAGGGCTCCAAGAAAGGACAACTGGTTGATGGACGTGGATAGAAAAAAAGGGTGGGGATGAAGGACATAACTTATTTTACAACACACTAAGTTAATTTTTAAAAACATGTTTTTCATTTCAGGACCAGAAATTTTATCATTCATCCCCAAGACAAAATTAAAGAAATCCCAAGCCCTTTTGATTGTTTATCTGAATGTAACAAATTATAATTCTGATGAGATAAGCAAGTGGGATTGGCTCCATCACACATGTGTCTTTCGGGATGCTTACAGGATTCATCTTACTCCATAGAAAGCATTGTCCACAATAACATATGTGTTGCACCCTTCAAATGTGGCTGGAAATAGACAGGTGGAGGAGCCCTCAAAGACATGTTCTTCTATAAGACCAAGGGCATGGGCTAAGAAGAACTCCTAGTGGAGAACGAGGGAGGTAAGCAGAAGAAACTTGGGTACCAGGAAGGTCATTATACCAGGCCACACTAATTTGTCCTTTTACTCTAAAGAGATGCTTTCTTAGCATCTTTCAAGTATATTCACAGCCTATAATGAAAGATGTTGAGTGAGAGCTCCATTATCAATCCACCAAACCATGTCTACAGTTGTTGACTTCATAATATTGGGCTTGTACTATACCTGGCTCTTCTGGATGGATACTGAAAAATAAACACTATAGATAAAACCAGTCCCTAAGGGAACACATTTGAGACCAGAGAGAATTATTTGCCTGATGTCTTCATTGAGCTCACAAGTTCATGACTTAGACTTCTGTGGATTACTCATTTAGGGGGACACAGGTGACTACCTTCAAAACCTGTGCAAAATGCTGTAATTTTCTGAAAGGGATGGGACATGATGGGCTAGGGGAACCCATGAAATAAAAACTATGGTAATAATAATATCCAACCAGCCTATAGTGAGAAATTGAATTACGAACACCATTTGGCCTGAGAATAAAATTAAAAGGTTGGGTCAGGGGGAGGCAGGCAGGAGGGAATTAAGTAAATTCTAGATCATTCGACTTACAACATATAACAAGGAACATGTTCAAACATTGAAGTGGAAGGCAAAAAGAATAATATAATTGATGATCAAATAACAGAAAAAATCTAATTATAAATTTTATATTTTCTCCTCATTAAAGAGTTCAAATATGTATGGAAATAGAAAACTTGTTATTATGTTTCTCCTCTGCATATGGACATATAAAAGGCCATAAATCTTTGCAGAGGAAGAAAGACTTTCCTTCTACCTTTCTGGGTATAATATCTGGGTCTACAAAATAAACTGGCAACAGGAAGATTAACAGGAGAAAATATACATGAATTTATTAATTTTTAATATTATGTACATGGAGGCATCATGTACATAATATGACTATTCCAAATGTGACTACTCCAAAATCCTGTGAGATCTGAGAATTTACATACAGTCTTAATAGGGCAAGAGGAAAGGGGATATAGACCACTTAGGAGAGAGAAAGTGATTTTTAGGAAAGATGAATGAGCCCTAGAGGAATAGAAAGGAGAAATGATAGTTTATGACAAGTTTGTCTGGGTGCGAATTCCTGTCATACAAATCAATCTTTCCTCTTTGATGAAAATAGGGGGAGGGGATCTATGACAATTAAATTCCTTTTAAAGAATTTGTCTTTGGGCGGAAAGGGAAATTCAAAGAAAGCCTCTTCTTGATTTGCTGTTTTCCAAATGCCTCTAGTTCAAAATAATTACTATACCAAAGGCATATTTTGAAGTGGCATGTCCTGAACTTTTTCACTTTTATTTATTTGTTTATTTGTTGGTTTATTTTTCTTCACTTTTATAATTGAGATTGCAAAAACACTGAAGGAGCCATTTGCAGAGGCTGTGTGCTCTGTAGTACACTAGAGACAGGTTCAATGCCCTTCTTGGGAACTCCTCAGGGATCCCGCCAGCATGTTAATCAGAAAGCTTACCCTATAAGTGCTTTATCTTTAATAAGCAGGAGACTGTTAATTAGCAACATTATGTCAGAAAAGAGCTGTCATTGGTAAAATTGGTGGCAGTTAAGATATATAGATTGGCTGAAGGTTTTAGCCAATCTTGGTAAGAACAGTGTAGAAGAATCTAGGATATTGTGGAGCCTTCTCTGTAAGGGATGGTGCCCAGATCTCAACCCTGAAGCCTCCTATGTCCAGTCATTGATTCAGAGGACTGAATTGCCCGAAGACAATGATGAAGTTGACCTCATCCTGCCTCTAGAATACTGATACCTCTGACCCAGAAATAACCTTTTATGCAAAATGTACTCCAGCACCTACAGGAACAGACCAAATAAAACAGATTGTATAAACCATTGTGTGCCTGCTTGCTAATGAGTGCATGTTCAGTAAACATCTGTATGGGTGGCTGAATTTTGTCTGAAACCTGCTTTGATTATAACCTGGTAGTGAAGGATGGGGAGTAGCTAACCTTGACCCACCTCTAACTAAGTGTGGTTACCAATATCTATCAAAAAATAAGTTAAAAATTATATAAGTCCAAATTATCATATGTCAGTTAACAATGATTAAGTCCAATATTCACTTCACTCTTCTTTCTTTGTGTAAAAGTCATCTTTTAGTGGGACCGAGTAAAATATTAGGAGGTCATTTTTAATTAAGTTTTTTGAGGGCAACCCATAAATAGTAACTCTCTTCCCATGTGGGTCCTAGACCAAAGGAATAAGGCAGATGCAAACTCAAATGTTACTTTTAGTACTGATAAAATATAGTTTGAAAGATGAAGCTTTTGTGGAAGACAAAATGATTGTGTTTAACTTTCAATCCTCCAATCTAGACCTTACAATAGCCCACCTGAGGGCAAGTTTGGGACAGCAGAGTAGACACAGACACCTAGAGGCTGCCTTTACTGGGTTGGGAAAAGAGCAAAGGAAAAATAGACCTAAATCTCTATGCCTGGGAACTAGGATAATTAACTTTACCTAATTAAGAAATGAGGCTTAGAGGCTGTCACTCACCAGGCAACATACCGGATCTGTGTAGAGAATGGTAAAGGATGAAGTAAGTGGCCTTGATACATTTGATACATTTAGTGTCAAAAAATATATACATATCAATGAATACTATATGCGGTGTTGCATTACGAGATTATCGTCCTTTCAGGTCCTTAGATCAAAGTCAGGCAAAAGGCAAGAATTAGCCACTTTCCAAAAGCCTCCTTGGCTCAGCTCAGTCAGTCCCCCACCAGTCACACCTATGGGGCAGGGGATAAAGCATGTCCAGGATGAGCCTGTTATCTAGCTCATCCAGAGTCCCACACCATGACACTCAAGGCATAGTACCCAGCTACCAACAACCAGTCCCATCAGCAACTCTGCCATCTCTAGTATATTGTAGGAAGTAGATCTATGTTCCGTGCTAGCTTGTGAAAGAATTCTCTTTGCCTGCTCTTTCCAATCTTGAAAGAGCTCCTTCTTTCTGCTCTTAGCTTTTGCTTTATGCAAACATAAACCCAGGATTAAGAATATGAAGTTAAAGTCATCCCCACTGTACAGATAATGAGAAAGCAAGGCTCTTCTTAATTGTCAAAGCCTAGATTTGAAAACAGGACTGAGCTTATTTAGCAAAAAGTCTAAACTTTTCCTGAACTTAATATTTACCTCTTGAGATCAAGTAGAAAAAATATATATAAATCAGTGCATTTTTAAGATAAATATAAAAGGAAATTGTATATAAGTGAATTTTTTTCTCAAAAAAGGAACTAGATTTTTCTTCCTTCCTCCATCTCTCTCTCTCTTTCTCTCTCTTTCTCTCTTTTTCTTCTCTCTCTCTTTCTCTCTCTCCACCCTCACCCCCACTCTCCCTTCCCTTTTGAACCAGATTTATAATATTTTATACACTGTTGGTTCATTAGACTATGAAATATGGCTCAGTTGTTGACTATTTTAGCAAAATAGACTTTAGGTTTATCACTGTGGCTTCTATCCAGATCAAAAACAAAGTTGAAATATAACAACAATCATGGAAGCATTTTAAGTGTGAGAACTTTATGAATATCTACATTTCGTATAAAAAAAAGAGTAAATTTTAAAAGCACAACGAATTGCTTAGTGTTTGCAGTATATCTTTAGGAGCATTTCGGTCAAAAAAATATTTAGAGACTGGCCAGAATCTTGTTGTTTTAGGGATCTCCACAAGAAAAGACATAATATAGTAAAATTAGATCCATATGAAATGTAAATCTAGACATACATTGTTTATAGGAAAAAAGAGAGAGAACTAAGTGGAAATGAAAAAGTTGATAAATTTCAATGAAACAATGAAAAGTTACATATAAGCAAAAATTCTTTACATGGGCCACAATATTACTTGTTCCAGGCAGGTCTCAACAGACCCCAGGGTGAAGATGCCCTAATGCAATCTTGAAAGGAATTCCACTTAAGCCAAGAAGGTCACTGTAAATCACTCTATCAGAGAGGATCCAGAGAAAATAACTACTCTATGCAAAGAGTTCTTCATCCCCAAAGCATCTCTATGAATTTAGGCAAACACTCACAAGCACAGAGCATTGTTACTTAGGAAATTGGAAAATAAGTTAGTATTTATGGAGAAAATAGTATATATGAAGCACTGTACATATACAATTTTTTTATTATTCACTACACATCTCTGAAGAATTATTCCTATTTTACAGATGACAAAACTGATGTTCATTAAATAAAAATGTACGACTAGCAGAGCCAGAAGCTAAACCCAGATTTGTCTTCTAGAAAGTTCTCTGCTCTTTCTCAGTCTCTTCTACTTCAGACGTAGGTATAACCCAAGATCCTCACTTTAACTAGATATTTAAACCACTTTAACATCTGAGCCCAGATAGGACTTCCCAAGAAGTGCATGGAAAAAGGAAGTGTAGGAAAAGAGAAGTGAGGAAGTTAGTAAACTAGCCAGTTAGTAAACATTTTAGGTTTTGTAGGCTACATGATCGATCTCCATCAAAACTCATCAGCTTGGGCATTACAGCATGAAAGTGAACACAGATAACTTAAACAAATGGAGCAGTTGTGCTCCAATAAATTTTATTTGTAGATACTGACATTTGAATTTCTTATAATTTTCATGTCACAAAATAGACTTCTGTTTTTGTTTTGTTTTGTTTTTCAACCATTTAAAAATATAAAACTTACTCTTGGGTTCTCAGAACAAAAACAGGCTTTGGGCCAGATTTGGCCAACGATTTACATTTTGCTAACCCTGTTCTAGTCTAAATCACTCCTTAACTGGTAACAGTTCAGGCAAACATTCTTTTTATCTAAAATTCTATGACGTTCTTTTTCTCAATGACATGCTTTCTTCTCTTTCCTCACTTTTACCTCATCCTTTGCCATTAATTACTACATTTTATGCCATTTAAATAAAAACTCCTGTGCTGACATACAAACTTACAGAATTTTTTTTTAATTAGGGAAGTGATTATTTTCACACCATGAAAGGGTCAAGGGTAACTCATTCTGTCACTGATAATGTATTATGGCTCAGGCAACAGGCTCTAGAGATAGTAGGTTCTAGAGATAAGATTCAGTAGCAGGCTCACCAACAATAGCATAAAATTCATATGTAAGACACCAATTGAGCATTTTATCTATCAGATATTCTGAAACCAAGGAGACCTACTATACAAACAATTCTTTAATAATATAAACCATATTGATGAGTAAACAGCAAAACACAGCCTTTGCAATGAACAGCTAATTGCAAATGGCTGAGATGCTAAAAGTGTTACCTGGTAACTAGGCCTGATAACCCAGGAGGATTATGTTCAAACAACATGATTTTATTCCAACAAACACTGAATCTGATATCTCCTAAAATGTGCTAAAAGTGTTCCTTTTTAAAAAAGTTTTTTTCTTAATTTGCTGCATTCAGCTGTTTTTACTTATATATTGACACTCATTTTTTATAAGCATGAAATTCTTCCTTTATAAGATATTAATTTTTAAAAAGCACGACTCATTTAAAAGTAACTTCATAGCAAACTTTAGGAAAAGTATGCAATCCTGCAGAGAGACACACTTCGTCTTTTGAGATATTCACTAATAAATATTTGATTTGATAATCCCCAGTGTAGCTACCATAATGATTACATCAAGAAAATGAACTAGAAGCAGCTGTGTTTGAGGATTTAAGACAGTAGACGTGTTGTTGTACAGAAAAGTAGGAATAGACAGTTCATTTGTACACTTGTCACAGCTCTCTCTGAAGAATGCTGTCAAAGGAAAAACAGGCTCTGAAAATGAGTGAACAAGGGAGGTATCGAATGCAAAGAAGAGCTTCACCCTATGGTGTCTGGTTTCTGGCAGCAGCAGGAAATGTTCAAGCTGCCACTTGGAGACACCTTGCCAGTGGATTGACATTTTATGCAGTCAGTTCCCTATGAGTGGGAAAAGCAATATCCTTGTCACTTGTCAATGCCCTTGACAAGGCTATAGGACAACCTGTCAGCTAAATGGCGGTGCTAAATTCATGAGCATTGTTCTTAAAAGGAAACAAAACAAAAACACAAACAATTTAGCACAGAATAATCAGTGAAGAAATTTACAGGGTTTTTTTTAAGGTGTTAGAAAGTGCCCATCACTAAGGGGTTGAGTGTGGGAGCAGTTAGAAAGTATTCCTCCATGCTTTCTATTCAACAAGACTTCCTATAACCAGTTAGAAGGCCTTTTATTCAACATTTCATATAAGATCACACAACATAGAAGGGACATCCCACAGGCTGGCTTTCATTTACTCGTGTAGGAGTAGAAGAAAGATTTTATTTGGTCATATTCTTCCAGAAGTACATTGAAAACAGTTTAAAGCAAAAAATTTCAGTATTTAATTTCTTTGGAGCATTTAAAAAAAAGTATGTGAATATTTTAATAAATTTTCATATGGAGCTACCTAAAAGAAATTTCAGAAATAACCCCTTAACCCATGGCAAGAAACCACTATTTCCTCCTCCTTAGCCCATGGAGGACATCATTTATTCATTACGGGCCTCATTTCTTCAGTTCCATCTCAATCATTCTAACACCACTAGTTTTTCTGAAGATGCCACTGAATTGCAATCTATTTGCTCTCTCTAACTTGTGGCAGTAACCAATTCAATAGCTCTCCTGTAAAGAAAGATCTTTCTTTAAGGAAGCCTATGACAAAACTTCCTATTCAGTACCAGTTCCAACCCCTTCTAATTTGCATCCTGCACTTTATATACTAAAAAACAAAGGACTCAGTTATTTAGATTCCCTTGTGGCCACAGTTATAGCTATGATCACATTTTGCCAAGCAAGCCTGGGAGGCTGGGAGGGTGAAAAAGTCCCTTGAGGAGACAGCAGCACTGAGACCCAGTGGCTCTTGTGGCAGAAGCATTTGATTCTTCCAGGGATGCTGTGGCAGAGGTTCTACTGACCAAGCCATAGACTCGTAGACACCCAGTGATTAAGTGCACAAATAGAGGTACAGTTTCTGTGTTGACAGTACATGGAATGGTTGTGATTGGGTGTTTCTCCCAGCTATGCAGAATTCAAGCTTGGTCCCTGGCACTATTGGAAAATCTGTAAGCTATCCTATATCCTGAAATAAATCCCTATCTGCTTAAATGAAATAGTGTGTATTACTTTGTTTGCAACTAAGAACCTTGACAAATACAAGCCTGTCCACCTCAAGTACAAGATCATTTTAAGGATCTCATAGACATAGATGTGAAAACTGGCTCTACCAATTGCTAGGCGAGTAAACTTGGGCAAGTTCCCCAACCTGTGCTTAAATTTCCTCTGCTATTAAAATTCAAGCAGTTAAATCAGGCTCTTTTTTTGCTACTTATCCCCTAGAAGTTCTTGTGCTGTGACAAGAAGAAACATTCTCATAACCATATATATCACTGTTTCTTACATTTAAAAATATAATGTTTATATCAAGAGTAGACTACCTAACTGTTTAGAGAAAAGTGCAGGTGGACATCCAGTGATGAGCAGAGAAAAGATAGGATGCAAGGAAAACTAAAATTGCAAAGAGGGTTGGGCCACAAATTCATGAATGGGAGGTCACAGTGTTGGAGGAGATAATGCCTAGAAATAAGACCAGAGTGATGTGCTAAAAAGATACAATTAACTGCAAGTTAGAAATTTATGCTTTTGCAAGTAAGAGAAAACTCAACTTCAGGCTTAAACAAATAATATGTTTTCTCACACACACAAAAAAAGCCTAGAGGTAAGTTCTTGCTGGCTTCAGTTCAGCTGTAAAATGATGCCACTGGGGACTTAGCTCTCTTCCCACCCTGCTGTGCTTAGCATGTTGCCTTTTGTCCTCAAGCATGTCATCTCCAGATTCAGGAGGGCTGCTACTGATGCTCCAGGCATTTTTCCAATTCAAGACATTAAAAAGGGGGAGGGGACAAGAGCTTTTCCTTTGTGACTTTGTCTTGTTTTTCAGGAAAGGAACCCCGTCTGGGCCATCCCTACTTCCATCTCATTTGCCAGGATTGGTTCATGTATCCACTTAAAATAAATTATTAGCCAAGGGAACAAAACCATAGGAATACTTTAAAAAAATATCATGTTAGGTGTGTGGTTCAGAAAAGGCAAGCAAGACACTCCTGTTTCAATGAAGTGGACAAATAATGTGAAATGAAGCAGTTAAATCAGCCTCTTTTTTTGCTATTTACCCCCTGGAATTTCTTGTGCTATGCCAAGAAGAGAAGGCTTTCTCATAACCATACACTGCCTTGGCATTGAGATCTGCTGGAACTCCAACAGTAAACTGGCAGAGAGATGGAGTAAGCCCAGGAACAAATGAGCTGTGACTAAGAGAGCATATTGGTAATAGAACCTATCTCCAACGTGCTGGAAGCAATATCTTAAATTTTAAAAGTCAAAAGTTGTGTGTGTGTGTGTGTGTGTGTGTGTGTGTGTGTGTGTGTGTGTGTGTGTTGCTTGGGAGGGAGAGTATTGATTCATGTCTGATCCAGGTTGGAATCAGTAGTTAAGGAATCTATTCTGATTGACAGGGACTTAAGGATATGAGTCAGTAGGTAATGATGAATCTTGTTTTCAAAATCATAGCATTATTGTGGATTCAGGATAGCCAGGATGCAGGACAAATTGGGGTTCTTGGGAGCCAAGGCCAACTCCACTAGAAAAAAAAGAGAAAGCAAACTTGAGTTATGCAGAGGATTTGGTCCATCACCAAATGGGCTAATTAACGGCAGGACTCAAATCTCAAATCTCATTCTTCGGAAGAATCCTGTTCAATCAAATTAGACAAACTGTGGAGTGAGGAAGAGAAAAACGGGAAACCTGTACCTCTCAAATTTCCTCTGGGTTCAATTAAGCAAACCAGCTCCAGGTCCTACCCTGTGAGATGTTGGGGATCCTATTCCAATCAGATTTATTTTTCATGGACTTGGAGACCATGCAGGCCTAGATCAAGACTGTGACAGCTGTTGAAGGAAGAAAAGATAGTTCTTCCAACAAACTAAGCATCCACTGTATGCCAAACACTGCTAGAGATATAATAGTGGGCAAAATAGATGTAACCTCTGCCCTCATGGGGTTCACTAGTTTCCCTTGAACAATTATGAGAGGAAAAAAAACACACACACACTGGCCAAGTTTCCCAACTCTTCAGCATCCTCTGATCTGAGAGAATCTATGAGTCCCATGTAGAGATGAAGGGTGTGCAAAGCATGATCTCTGTCTTCAGGAACCCGACAATATAAAGGGTAAGTTTCAATCTGGAGACTCTTACAGGAGACTTCTAAAAAGACATAACCACTAACACTCACCATGGCAGCTTCAGGAAACCAGTGCCACTGCCTCTTGGAGTGTTCCCAACCTTTTGCACAGGGCAAGGGCTACAACCAGAGTTATCCTCAGTCTAGTACAGGGAAAGTCAGCTGGAGCACCCTACGTATACCACCTGCCCCCAACCTCTGTATATTACCAGTTAGGTTTTCAGAGTCTGATATTCCTCTGGCAAACAGTGAGCATTATCTGGTTAAATGATGATCAGTATACATCATGTACAAGAGAGTTGGTCATATATGTCATTAATAATAAAACTATTATGCACATGCCTACACTTCTAACAGCTGTGACTGGGGCTTTGTTCTTTGTCCAAGTTCCCTACCGTGTGCCTGAAAAAGCTTTCCTGCCAGTAATTGTTTGCCTTACTTTCTCAATAATCTCAATTATAAATATGAACAGAAGCATGAAAAACAGTTCAGAAGTGCTAACTCACTCATGCAAACCACCACTTTCTCATTCCATTCACCAGAGAGTCTGCTAAAGCATATGATATCAGGGCATATGTAACTTGCAGCCAACACTCAATTTTCCAAGGTGGTAGAGAATTACCATGCATTATTAAAATCAACAGTCCAAGGAGAAATTTACTATTTAACTAATGGCAATGCCAAATGACCAACACATAGTAAAACTGCCTGATTTGTTTTCATTACGTTTTTAACTGACTGTCTAGTCAGCTAATGAGGAAAGCATTAATTACTAGTTAAATAGCCACATATAATATGACACTAGAAGGGTTTAGCGAATTCATGTTATAGTTAGCCAGTCTCTGATTTTATATTAATTAATATGTAATTTAGATATAATTGGTTATAATTGATCAAGAATTCAACACAGAATATCATTAATGTCAAATCCATGTAATAAGATCCATTTCCCTTTCCAAAGATTGAAGTATCTGTTAAAAAGGTAAAGTTTGTAGCATTAGCAATGTTCCAGAAAAAATAATCTTTGAAAATGTAGTATGAAATATAAGTTGAAATTATATTGAAATACCTTTTCTTACCTATCTGTTGGCAGAGCTCCAAATTTTGACACATTACTTTCTGTTAGCAAGTTGTGGGAAAACTAGCTTCTCTCATATACTTCTGATGGGTGTACAAAATAGTTCAGGCTTTGTTAGGGGAAGTTTGTCAATATATAACAAAGTGACATATGCATTTATCTTTTGGCTTAATACGCCTATTTCTAGTAGTGTATCTCAAAGATAAAAGTACAAATAATTTTAAAAAGCATTTGGTTCTATTTGCAGCACAAACCAATGGAAAGCTGATGAAATACTGATGTAAATACTTACCCATTAGAAAATAGAATAGAAGGAACAGCAATGGAAATGAAACTTGTCTGAATGCGGTTACTTAGTTTTAACTTCGAAATGAAAAAGTATCTCTATAATAAACTAAACTAAATTAAAAATCAATATCTAGAAATTGAAAATAAATTAAAACAAATGAATCTAACTATATTACACAATATTTTGGCTGAACATCCTCAGTGGCATATAAGGGAAAAAAGAACTGTAAAAAAAACTTGAACTTCAACCAGTATTTTTTATTGTTAAAAATGATATTAATATTAATATTTTGATAAATATATTACATTATAGGCTAAAATAAGTAGTTATGCTAATGATATTAGGAAGCAGAATTTTTAATATGAGAAAAGATATGATTAAATTAAATCAAAAGTTTTAAGTAAAACCCAGTAATCTAAAACTTGATTTGCAAATATCAATGTATACTTATAATTTATTCCTGGTGCTTTCCAATCAAAAGCCCTAGCAACCTAAGAAACCTAAGAAAAACAAAAGAAAGAATAAATGAGACCATATCAAATTAAAAAGTTTTTGCACAGCAAATCATCAACAAAATGAAAAGACAACCTACTGATTGGGAGAAGATATTCACCAATGATACATACAATAAGGGATTAATATCCAAAATTTATATAGAATTTGTACAACTTAACACCAAAAAAACAAACAATCCAATTAAAAATGAGCAGAATAGATATTTCTCCAAAGAGGGACATACTGATGGCTAATATACATATGAAAATATGTTCGATGTCACTAATCATCAAATAAATGCAAATTAAAACCACAATGAAATATCACCTCATACTTGTCAGAATGGCTCTCATCAATGAATCAAAAAACAAGTGTTGGCAAGGATATGGAGAAAAGGAAACTCTCATGAACTATTGGCAGAATTTCAATTTGGTGCAGCCACTGTGGAAAAGGATATGAAGTTTCCTCAAAAAAATAAGAATAAAACCACCTTATGACCTAACAATTCCACTTCTGGATATTTATCCAAAGAACTCTAAAACACTAATTCAAAAAAGATATATGCACCTCTATGATTATTGCAGCATTATTTACAATAACCAAGAATGGAAGCAACCTAAGTGGCAATCAATAGATTATTGAATAAAGAAGAGGTGGTACATATCTACAATGAAATACTAATTGTCCACAAAAAAAAAATAAAATCTTACCATTTGCAACAATATAGATGAACCTAGAAGATATTATTCTATGTGAAATAAGTCAGACAGAGAAAGACAAATATCATATGATCTCATTTAAATGTGGAATCTGAAGAATAAATAAACAAGCAAAACAAAGAGACTCATAGTTACAGAGAACAGACTGATCATTAACAGATGAAAGGAGGTTTGGGGGTGTGGGTGAAAAAGGTGAAAAGATTAAAAAAGTACAAACTGGTAGTTGCAAAATAGTCATGGGGATGTAAAGTACAGCACAGGAAATACAGTCTATAGTCAATAATGTAATGTATGGTGCTAAAGGAGTACTAGTCTTACGGGGGAGGGGTGGGGAATCACTTCATAAATTATACAAATGTCCAACCACTATGCTGTATACCTATAACGAATATAAAATAACATTGAATGTTAATGAAACCAAAAAATAAAAAATAAAAATAAATGTAAAAAAAACCCCCTGACAACTCAGTAGCAATGAATGTTCCTAAAATCTAGATTGCAGTCTTCAAGTATCGTTACTCACTTACAAAAATACAATTAAGCTAATAAATGAGTTTGAAAAAGTCACAGGATACAAGGCTATTATACAAAAAGTAATATTATTTCTATACATTAGCAACAAACAACTGGAAACTGAAATTTAAAATACCATTTACAGTACATCCAAAACATGAAATACTTGAAAAAAATTAACAGAATATGTATAAGACCTATACATTGAAAACTACAAAACATTTCTGAAAGAAACTAAAGAAGATCTAAATAAATGGAAAGGTATATCATGTTTATAGATGGGAATAATCAATATTGTTCAAAGGTCAAGGCTCCCCAAGTTTATCTATAGAGTCAATGTGATTCCAATGAAAATTCCAAGAGTCCTTTTTGCAGCTATTGTCAAGCAACAATTAATATAGAAATTCAAAGAACCTAATAATTTTTAAAAAAAAATTTCAAAGACTTATACTATTTGATTTCAAGACTTACCATAGAGCTAGAGTAATCAACAATTTTATATTAGCAAAAGGGAACAGAATAGAGAATTCAGAGATAGACCCATGTATATGTGGTCAACTGATTTCCCAAAATGATGCTAAGATAATCCGAAGAGGGAAGAACAGTCTTTTCAACAAATGGTGCAGTAACCGCAGCATATCCATATTAAAAAATAAAAAATAAACCTCAATGCATACCTCACATTAAACACAAAAATGAACTCCAAATGGATCATAGACCTAAAGATTTATATAACCATAATATTTCTCTAAAACACAGAGAAAAAAATACACTCTTAGGGTAGCGAAAGATTCTTAGGACATAAAAAAAAAAGCAGAAATCATAAAAAGAAGTAACCAACAAGTCAGACAAAACTGCTCTAAGAAAGACATAATTAAGGAAATTAAATGGTAAGCCATAGACTGGGAGAAATAGTCATAATATATATACCTGTCAAAAGATGTGTATTCAGAATATATGTTAAGAAAAAAATTCTTATAACAATATTAAAAAGGTAACACAATTTTTTTTAAATGAGTGAAAGATTTGAACAGACACTTTCACCACGAAGATTTATAAATGGCCAGTCAGCACATGAAAAAAATGTTCAAAATCATTAGTCATCATGAAAAGCAAATTAAAACCACAGTGAAACACCACTATGCAACCACTGAATTGTTAAAATTAAATGTATTTCTCTCTAAGAGGCACCAAGCCTGATCCATGACCAGGGCAGAAAATGTACAAGATAAGCTTGGAACAGATTATTGTGCCAGAAAAGCAAAGATGCTGTCAAAGACTAATAATGGAGATACATCAAACGACAAACAAACAAAAAAATCCCATGAGCCAGCTTGAAGAGTCTCCCTTCAGACAAGGATGAGGTGATGTGATCATCAAAAAGGATTATGAGTTTATGGCCATGCCACCCTGAATGCGCTCAATTTCGTCTGATCTGGGAAGCTAAGCAGAGTCAGGCCTGATTAGTACTTGGATGGGAGACCACCTACGAATACTGGGTACTGTAGGCATTAAAACAAAAAAAGAAAGAAAAAAGAATTATGATTCCACCTGAATGAAATAAATTAAAAGTGTGAAAAGGCCTAATATTTTTTCAAGATGGGAAACAATAAGATTTCATGAACACAATTAAAGGTTGTTGGGTACCATCTCATTACTCCAAAAAATTGATAATTAAAGGGAAAGAACAGAGAATTTATATTGCCTTTCCAGTATGAACAATATTTCCAAAAATCAAATAGCTCTAGTAGATAAGAGTTCTAAATTAGAATTAGAAAATCAACACTTTGCAATGCCTAAGGAAATGACTCAAACAACGGTTATCAATGAATGGTAAAACCATTAGGTAAAAGATTAATGGAAAACTTTATATTTTATTATAAAGTTTATCAGGTTTTCACCACTTGAACTCACTGATCAACCTTAGCATCCACTAAAAGTGAAACAATTAGATATTACTTGCTTTTGAATATAATGGATATGAAGTACACAGCATCACCTACAAAATAGTCTTTAAAAAAACAAAACAAAATCTTTGAATCTTTAAAAAACAAAACAAAACCCTTGAATCTAACCAAGCCTGAAGTCTATAGGAAACATGAAAAATAGAGAAAAAAGTTAAGGAGCAATATTCGGTCAAAACCAGAATTTAATACATTTTACAGGACAATTGACCTGGCTTTGTAATCAAGTCAATGGCATTTTTTAAAAAGGTGGTGGGGTATGATAGTTTAAAAGAGTCTGTGGGAAACAGAACGTAACCTAACCTCACTGAGAAATGTTGAATAATGTGTCTGAACATATTTGCTGTCAAGTGGATGCACTATAAGGAGCAACTGTTGGAAGAATTGATCAAGAAGCATAAAGCAGGTCATCAAAGTAAGCTTAACGTAACTTAACATAAATTGAGTAAGTACTGATTGTTCTTCAGCAGTCGGACAATGTATTATAACTGTAGCTTTAATTCCAGATAAACCTAACAGAAAATTCGTGTTTGGTTTGTAACCACTTATGGATGACCGAAATGCATGAAAAACATTTTTTGATCAATAATAAACTTAGCTAATTCTATATTTATAAATTGGCATCTGCCTTTTGATTTTAATTTCTTGTTTCCCCAACAAGTTTTAAAATACTTTTAAGAGTCAAAAAACAAATGTGATAGTGGACATTTTTTGGTATCCTAATTTAAACTAATCAATAATATAAAGATAATTTTAGACACTCAGAAAGACTTGAATAAAGACTTACTATTAGAAATTTGAATGAGAGTTTTGGATGCTATTAAAAGATTATTGTTATTTTTAGCTCATGGACTCCTCAATGGCTTTGCTGAACCACACTTAGACTGCAGGCTGTCTAAGATGCTTGCATCAAAACTTCTCTCCCTCTCCTTCACTTTGGGTCAGTCTTGCATTAATATGATGGTTCTGATCACTCTCAGTCTGCCTCGGTTCCCTCCATATTTTCTTTGACACGATCACTTCCCTAAAAAAAAATACTTCATTTACAAGCCATGGTAGTAAATTCTAGGTAGTTTAAGCAAAAAAGAGGAGTTTATTCAACAGATATTATATTTCTAGGAGAGCTAGCCAACCATGTTCAAGTCTGAGCAGGTGTTAAAGAAAAAGTTCACCATCCTTGCTTCTTCTGTCATTGGCCATAAAGTTTAACATCAAACAGGAACAGTGCCAGTGCTTGGGTCACATGTCTGTGCACTAGAATTAACATAATAGGAAAATCTAGTGTCCAGCACATCCTTGCGGAAAGCAGTCTCTGCCTCCAGCGAAGAGGCTGATGATGGATGTCTCTGCTTCACCTCTTGTCTTCCATAAACCTATCTGCCACAACTGTCAGATTAATCTACCTAAATTAGAAATTTTTACCATATTACTTCTTTGCCTAAAAATCTTTAGATCCTCATTTACTAAATATTAATTAAAATACATTCTCCTGAAAAGCTTTTAATGAATTGGGCTTCTTCTTTCCTTACAATAAACCTTATTCTTTCATAATACTTTATTGTCTGGTGGTCCCCTGCTCACAGCTCCTCTCTCCCAACATTCCACTACAAGGTTGAGATTCTTGCTATGGCTTGTAATTTTTCCCATCTTGGAATGTCTTCCTAATTTTCTTTGCTAAGGCAACTCTTGTTCTTCTAAACCCAGCTCATTCATTGAACAGCAGCTCAAACCTTATTGGCCCTAGAAAAACTTCCTGATCTCCTAGTACCCTTCGTATTTCTCCTATGGTACCATGTACATACCTTTATCTTAGCATTTATTTGTTGAAATTTATATTCCTGTCTTAGCTCAAACCAATAGAAAGCAGCACAGAGCACAGAGCTCGGTATATAACAGATGCTTAACAAATGTCTGCTGAACTGAACTGAAATTATAGCAAATTCCACTGAAGACGTAAGTATTAATCAACCAATGGTTAATTAATATACATTGATATGGGCATTGTGAAATTATTAAATGATTTGCCCCTCAAATAAAAATAATTGGAGAGTCGAGTGGTTTTAGCAGCATCTTTCCCAGTCTATTTAATTGCTGTCCTAGTTAAGAATTGGAATTACAATTTTTCCTTTTCTGATGTGATAGATATGTGTGGAAATTTTATGTGATTTCAAGAATAGTTATTATAACATTAAAAATGCAAGCCATAATTTACTAAAGATTGTTCTGCTAGCAATATTAAAATTCAGAGTACTTAAAGATTCTGATAAATTCTAACATAGACACATTGGTGAACTAGGTGATCTAATATTTGCTGCTAGGTAGCTGCTAGCAGAGACTATTAAATTGAAGATTTTCCCCTCTGCTGCCATCTTTCAGCTAAACAACAGTAGAAAATCTTAAGAAGAAAGTAGGAAAGAAATTTTACCATAGTCAACACATTTCATTCCAGGCACTATTTAAGGGATTTCACATATATTATTTTACTTTATATTCATAGCAATCTTTCATAGATATTAATCCTTTTCTTTTTGATAAGAGAGAAAACTGAGAGTAGCAGACACTGTTTGTCATCTTTCCCAAACCAGATTTTGTTCATCACACAGACAAATCTTTCAGAGGAAGTCTGAATCCCTTCCCAAACTAGAAGATTGATTTTAACTGGCCAAAAAAATCTTGAGTCTATCCTCTTTTTTGACAACACACTAGTTTGAGCAAGGGTATGAATGAAAATCTAGCCAATGAAGTTGGCTGGGGTGGGGTGTGGTGGGGGACTTTCAGGAAGATTTTCTTAGCTCTTTAAAAGAGAGTAAAGCAGAGATATATCCTTTTTTATTCCTCTGAGAATTATCATTCATATATGACCATGAACTATGGCAGCCATCTTGGAACCGTGAGGGGAGCCAGCCTAAGGAGACAAACCAATATGCTGAGAATGGCTCAAGGAAAAGATGGAAAGAACTTGGTTTTTTGATGATGTCACTGAGCAGCTGCTATAAATCTATACTTTTTATGTGAGATATTAAATATAATTGTTTAAGTTATTTTTATTTTTGGATTTTCTGTGACTTGCAACCAAAGACATACTGATTCAGTTTAGTGAAATTAAATAATGTGAAAATATAAAGATTTGAATAAAATATATCATGTTATTATCTACCTGTTCCCTTTTTTACACACAGAAAAGAAGCAGAAACTCTGAATGAAGAAAGTTTAAAAATGTAAGCACTTACCTAGTCAATGAATGGTTCAAACGCCTAATCTTTGATTGTATCTTGAAACAAAAGAAATAAAAAAAGGTACAAGGGCATTATTAGGACTGTTGGGAAAATTGTAATATGGGTTACGTATTAGATAATAGGATAGCTTACTGTATAAATTCCAAATTTTTGGAGTGAGATCTTTGCATTTGGGGATAAGTAAAAATCTTTACATTTGGGTCTAAATAAAAATGTTTATTTTTTAAAAATAAAAAGATTAGAGATATAATGTCATATGTCAAATTATACCTCAATTAAAAAAATTTTTAAAAGGATTCAAAATCACTGTTTTCTCACAGAAATGCTTTAAAGGGAACAGGGAAAGGTTTCTTTCTTTTCCTTTCTGGCCACTGGGAAAATTTATTTTAAAAAATTATCCTTACAATAGAATAATGAATGAATGGATATAGGGAAAAAGAGGGATGAGGAGGGGGAAAGGAGGGGAGGAGAGAGGGAAGGAGAGGGAATAAGTTAAAGCAAATGTAATAGAAATTTAATTATTGAATCTAAGTAAGTGGGATTAGATATTTACTTAGTATTCTTTTTTTTAATTTTTATTTTTCAATTAGAGTTGACATTCAGTATTATTTTATGTTAGTTTTAGGTGTAGAGCATAGTGGTTAGACGTTCATGTAACTTACAAAGTGATCCCCCTGATAAATCTAGTTAACACCTGGCACTATACATAGTTATTACAATATTATTGACTATATTTCCTATGCTATACTTTACATCCCTGTGACCACTGTAGTATTCTTGTAACATTTGTAAAGTTTGGGATTTTTCAAGATAAAAAGTTGAGAAATATCAAAGTATAACTTTCCAACACTTAAAAACATGACTCTTAAATAAATATAAAGTGAGAAAGTGCCAAAGGCAAGGTTAAAGTTTTATTTAACTCGTTAATGAAGGGGACTGGTTAGATGGAAAACTGATTCAAAGGAGATTTTGAGAGATTGGATATATACAAGAATACCATAGAGATGTGAGAGCTCAGTTCCAAACCAGCATAATAAAGCGAGTATTACAATAAAGTGAGTCGTAATCTTTTTACTGGTGGAAGGTCTTGCCTTCAGTTTGTAAAAAATGCAACACTTGTAAAGAGCAATAAAGTGAGGTGCAATAAAAATGAGGTATGCCTGTATAATCATCAGTGGAAAAACAAAGTGCTGGCATATGGTTGCTAAATTAAATACAAAACAGCTCAAATTTAAACAAAAATTGTAACCTTTTGGGTTATATTTTATACTACACAGAAATCATTTACATTGCTACAGGAAAAAAATGATCGTTTGCAATTATCTTCAATAATTTGGGGATGTATGGGTATTCCCTGAGCTAACAAGTTTGAGAACCATTGCCCTAGAAACTTAGATAGTCCCTGGCAGAGTTTCTTTCAGTATGACTTTAAAGGACACACAATCATACTTTTGCTTTATTTTCAAGTTATAGATAATTTTATTAATAGAAAAAAACTGTTAAATAAAACAGAAAAAAAAATGAATTTATTTCCAGTGTAAAAAAAGTAAAAGCAAATAAAAAGAGAGCTCTGATTGAAATCTGATTATCACACATGGCTTTCTGTGATTTGCAGTCATGACCCTAGAAGGTCATTCTACTGTAAAACTCCTAACGCTGACTACAATTTTCAGATTCCAGTATAGGCACTAATAACAGTTTATTTCCTTTCAATCTTATTTCTATGCACGTCAAATTTAGTTTTGTTGTTGTTGAGGGCATTCTCCAAGGTTGGCAAACTGATCTACCTTTTTTTTTTTAATGGCTGCAATGATATTCCATTTTATGGATGCGCCACAGATTTGTTGTTTTCTTTTTTAAAGTTTATTCTCCCATTAATGGACATTTAGATTTCCTCCACTTTTTCTGCAGTACAAACGTGACATGATGAATGTGCGTGCACGCGCACGCGCATGTGTGTGTGTGTGTGTGTGTGTGTGTGTGTGTGTGTGTAAACACTATACAGTAACTCCCCCTATGTTCTAAGAACCCCAATAGATGCCTAAAACCATGGATAGACTGACCTCTACATATACTATGGTTTTTTCCTACACGTACATGCCTTTCCACTTAAGGGAAGCACTTTACAGCTTTTCTTTGGCATCATTACTGATTTGCTAGCAGCACTACTCTTGTGCTTTGGGGCCATTATTAAATAAAATAAGGGTTACTTGAACACAAGCACGGTGATGTTCCACAGTCTGTCCAATAACCAAGATGGCTACTAGTTACTAACAGGCAAGGGTGTTCACATTGTGGATATAGTGGACAAAGGGATGATTCACATTCTGGGTGGGACAGAGTGAGACGAAGTGGGACATCACTAGATTTCATTACATTACTCAGACTGGTGTGCAATTTAAAACTTATGAATTGTTTATTTCTAGAATTTTCCAGTTAATATTTTCAGACTGGTTGACCTCAGATAACTGAAACTATGGAAAGCAAAGCCACAGATGAGGGGACTACTATATACATATATGTATATTTATAAATACACAGATATAGACAGATATCTTTATATTTAGTCCATCAGTTTTATACAGAGATGTTTTTAACTCTAGCTCTCCTTGCCAGGCAAATTGATGAAGGAAAAATTAAAATGCTTGAGAAAGATGTCAAATGTTACCTTGGTCATTTCTTTAAGTAAGAGCCCCAGCACTCCAGCCTTCGCTAGGGACTAGCAAAAAGAAAAAGAAATTCCTTTGTCCCCACCACTCACCTGTACATACCACAAGCCCCCCTCCCAGACAAGAGAATAATGCTGCCCTACCCAAACCCCACAGGCAAGGGCATTAGTATGTGGCAGATCTCTCAGGTCTGTGATTCTCCATGGGAATCATAATGCTCCCTAGAGAGCAACTTGGAAAATTTTTGAAAGTCATTTTTTGATTGTTCCAAGGATTTGGAAGTGGAGAAATTTGTATGGGCATTACAGTCATTTGGTAGGTGGAGATCAGGGTCACTAGACGTGTAGAACAGTCTCACAATGTAAAATAATCCCCAAGCCAACATGAACTTCTAATGTCCCTCCACACATTTATGAGAGTTTAAAATTATCTGAGTTTAAATCTAACTTTGTTTTGCATATAAACAAAAATTTTTTGCATGGTTTTACTAGCCACTCAATTTTTCAGGAATGCATTCACTGTACAAATCTAGAAAATAATGTGCTTTACTTGGCTCAGAATTTTATCAAGTTACCCACCATTTTGGAAAATCATTTCTCTGAAGGTAACTCCATTCATGGTATTTGAGTTGGTGAAATAACTGTTTCTTTATGCATTAACACCCATCACTTTCTCCTTATGCTATATAGAGGTCCAAGCAGCTCACTATTCATTACGTCTTCTAGTATGATAATACCAAACATTTACACATTAACTATACGTTTTTATAATAAATTATTTTTTACCACTCCTACATGGTCGATTTGAACATTATATTGACTTTTAAAAAAATGTGTCAGTAGGTGTATTGTAAAAAGGGTGTTACAACATATTTTACTAAAAGAAGCCACATAAGAAAACATTTTACAATACTGAGCAAAACAGCCTACTTTTCCATTGCCTGAGACATTCCATCCCAAAATAGGACTTTGGTTTTACTTCTCCATAATCAAAAGGCCCACTAAAGTGGTTTTCCTAAAACTGAAGAGATTCCAAGTCAATTCAGATTTCTTCCTCTAGTAACCATTAACTGTGTCTCTGTTCTTTTTCTCCCCCTGCCTCCAGTCTTCCCGTATCTAGGACGTCATTCTCAGACTGGACTCTGAGTTCTTCTCTTAGAGAAACCCCTTTACTGTTACACATCTGACTTCCTCACAAAACTGTGAGCGTGACAGGGCTAGGTTCTATTCATCACAGTCTCTAGCACACAGTATGTGTTCAGTAAACACTGGTTAAATTAAACCTCAGGGAATCTGAACTAAAAGGCCTATTAGAAGATAATGGAAACAGAAAAACTATATATTGAGTTCTCAAGTACCTGTTAGAAAAATTATCCAAAGATTACAAATAAGGCAAAAAAGATGAATCCCACATCCTTTCAATATCACCCAAGGCTTGTCTAGGAAAGAAGTCAACAGACTTTACCTTCAAAGATCCAGATGGTAAATATTTTAAGCTTTGTAGGGTTTTGTCTGGGTACTCGGGTCTCTCCTTGTAGAACAAAATTAGCTACAATAAGTAAAGGAATGATGTGGCTGAATTCCAATAAAACTTTTTTTTTACAAAATATATAGGCTGGATTTAGCCAAAGAGTCACAGTAATGTTGAGTTTATCCCATCATTTACTATTGATTGAAGATCTTAAAATTAGTGAAATTACTCAACTTAGAGATTTATGTCTGGGATTGATACAGATTACTTGTCAGTGGACAAAATATGGAAGAGATGGAAATAACTTTCATCCAAAGATTTCTAGTGAACTGAACATTACTCAGTATTATATCCTACATGTCTTACCCTATAAACAACCTTGCTTCTCATAGCATTGAACTGACTATGGCATCTTTACTATTCCTTCATTAATTGATGAGTTAAGTAAGATCTTTGACATGTGTTCATCTTACATTTGCAGAAGAGTCATGATTTTACCTTTTTGAAAATTATTCTTTAACATATCCCATAAGTATACAAACATAGACTGTGGTCAGTGTCTTCCCCACTATGATAGGGAGAGGACCGGTGATTGCACATGCTGCATTTCACAAATTTTGAAAAGACTGGATTAACATAATAAAAGAGTGGTGCAAAGAACTGGATTTAAGTTCAATTCATTTCAAAGTTTGGTGGGCCTGTGGCTGTAATAACCAAAACAGATATCTCATAAAACCTCTTTATGCACAATAATCAGAGTGAGACTCATATTATTAACAAAGTTAAAGTAAATTCATATTTCAGTGTAGATAATTTTGAATGTTTTGACCATCTTTTTATAAAATAAGTTAGATTTTGTGTGTGTGTGTCGAGTAGCTGACAAAGCGCTTCTGCTGCTGTAAGAATATTTGTCAGTGCTATCATGGCTTCCTGTTTACCTGTACTTGCACTATTAGAGTTATTTTTTAAACTAGCAACATTGTAGGAGTCTTCTAACGCCATTTGTCCATTGTGTAAGCACAGGTTTAGTTGAAACTAGATATTTTCTGCATTTTATCAAGCACTCACAATCTACAATATGTTACTATACTCTAAAGGAGTTCAGAGAGGAAAGTTGTCACAATGCAAAGTTTCTACTCTTCCCTGAGAAGGTGATGCTTGTAACAGATTCAGAGTACAGAAGCCAGTGCAAACTGGGAGTATGTTAAATACCAGTAAATTTAAATTCTTGCTTGCATTTTCAGTAAAAATAAAATGAGTTAGAAATTCTGCTATTTTATTCCTGTATTCCAATAGTTTCTCTTGCCCACCTCTGGGGTATACACAGCCCTCCACTGCCCCGCCTCCCACCCCACCTCATGAGTCTGATAAAAGAATGTCATTTCAAGTCTGATGTTTGGCAGTCACTAAGTGGGTACCACCACTTGGTGGCAGCAGTGTCTCACAACTGCGGAATCCATTTTGCTGGGATAAATAAATCTCATCTAAAAAAGACTTAACTGAGAGGCAGGCAAAGACAATATGCACTCCACCACACACAGGGTCTTTTTTTTCTTCACCACTGACAGTGTTGAACTTGACCTGAGCCCTGTACTTCTGGAAAGCAGCAATAGTAAAGAACACCTTCCTACCCTTTTGTTTTCAGCAATTGCTCCCATTTTTGTGTGTGTGTGTTCTAGGAAACAGCTTATTCTAAGACCTCTTCCTTCCCCATGAGACTTAGATAAAACTCATTGTCCACTCTTTCTCATGATACCCATAATTCTCAGAAACAACTCTTCTGTTTACCTGTTGCAAACTTGTTGACAAGACCAAACGCAGATCCTCCAATTTCCCATCCTCTGTTGTAATTGATTAGTGAAGATTAGAACTATTTGTTCCCCTAGAAACTAGCTAACCACAGAGAAAAACATTTCCTGTTCAGCTACCTGAATGAGACTTCAAATTACAAAGCAACCCAACTGTAAATCACCTCACCTATAGCCTGGAGCCTATATAAGACTAAGGCAAAACTTAGACTTATCTTTGGATTTGGGATGCTTTCCTTTTTGCAATGGCCTCAATAAAATAAGTTGCCTCCCTTGTCCAGTTTTGTCTTTAATATATCCCTTCATTTCCCCTTAAAGAAGCTTTACCTTCACCAGACCTAAGTATGTCATCTGGTCAGACAGATTACTACATAGTTTGCAGAATGTCTCCCAGGCAAACCTTCTCCCAAAAGAAATAACTTTACTTTTAATAGCTAAACTTCATAGAAATATGTTTTTCTCAATATAACATTTCCAGCCAACATTTATAGTAAAAAATTTTCTATTTATATCTTCAACATAATTTTAAACAAAATGATTTGTAGGAAAAGTCTTTCTATTACTATTAGTAAACATCAACATTACTATTGACGTTTCTTTGGAGTCAGTTGTGGGTTACACTGTGTCCCCTCAAAAAATACATTGATGCTCTAACCCCTGTTACCTGTGAATGTGATCTTATTTGGAAATCGGGTCTTTGTAGAGGTAATTAAGATGCAAGTTAAGATGAGGTCATACTCAGTATGATGGGCCCTTGATCCAATATAACTGGTGTCTTTATAAGAGAAGAGACATAGACAGACACACACAGGGAGAATGCCATGTGTTAAAGAGGCAGTGATTATAATCTACAAGTCAAAGGACACCAAAGATTACTGGCAACCTCAAAAGCTAAGAGAAAGGCATGGAACAGATTCTTTCCTAGAGCCTTCAAAAAGAGCATGGCCTTGTCAACACCTTGATGTTGGACTTCCAGCCACCAGAACTCTGAGAAAATAAATTTCTGTTATTTAAACCATCCAGTTTGTGGTGCTTCATTATGGCAACACTAACAGAGTTAAAATTTTTTTAATTTGTGAAATTTGGTGTCCACAAAAGAGATGCAACACAGGACCATTAGTAGGTGTCAAAGCAAAAATCACACTGGACAAAACTAAATAGGCAAAGAAGTTTTTATCCAAGGCTACTACAATAGAAAAGAGAGGCCAGAACTAAGCCTGAATTCAATTCAACTGGGGTAGGATTTTTTAAGGGATGGGATGAGCAGTGGAGGACATCAGGGGCAAATCACAGGCCATCTGTATTTGCTAATTGGCTTTATCCAAGGACAAACAAATTTCTTATATCTTTATGACAAGAAAGTTTTGCAACTTAGAGCAAAGCAGCTTAAAATTAGGCTCCTATCCTCTCACAGAAACTGAGAAATGGGGTGCTATCTGCTTTGCTGATTAGATTACTTGTCAGAGAGATGGTTCCCAGGTTCTTGAGAAAGACTTTCCTGGATTGTAAAACTCATAAGAGGCTTTTTCAAAGATTTACATCTCAAAGAAGCAGAGAAAGAATTTACAATTATAAGTTTTCTAAAGCAAATACACTAAGAAAAGGGAGCTCAGGGGCTTAGAATCAGGAAGAATTCTGTTAGTCAGGCCGAGGAAAATATTAAAACCATCATTTTTTGGGTTGTTTGTTTTTAAATTAGTTCAGGTATACAGTACATTAGTAAGACATTTATATAGTTTATTAAATGACTGCCCCCCCACCCCCAATTACTCTTTCACCCATCTGGCTCTACGCATAGCCATTACATTACTGCTGACTACATACTCTATGCCACTCACTCATCCATCCCCATGACCATCTTTCAACTACTAATTTCTTCCTCTTTAACCCTTCACCCTTTTCTCCCAACCCCGCAAGCCTCCTCCCCTCTGGCCATTGACAAAATGTTCTCTGTTTTGTGAGTCTATTTTCATTTCGTTTGTTCTTTTTGTTCCTTAGATTCTGCATGGAAGTGAAATCATATGGTATTTATCTTTGTTTTATTTATTTCACTCAGGATAATAACCTCTAGGTTCTTCCATGGTGTTGCAAATGGTAGGATTTCATTTTTTTATGACTGATTATATTTCATTGTATATATGAACCATAATTTCTTTATTCATTGTCCTTAATTCCTTTATTTATTGTCTGTTGATGGGCATCTAGGTAGCTTCTGTATCTTGGCTATTGTAAATAGTGCTATCGTGAACATAGGGATGCAGAGATCTTTACGAATTAGTTTTTGGTTTTCTTTGGATAAATACACAGAAGTGCAATTGTCAAAAGGTAGATCCATTTTTATTTTTCAGGAACCTCCAGACTATTTTCCATAGTGGCTGTACCAGTTTGCAATCCCACCAACAGTATATGAGTGTTCCCTTTTTTCCACATCCTCACCAACACTTGTTCTTTGATTTATTGATGATAGCCATTCTGACAGCTGTAAGGTTATATTTCATTGTGGTTTAATTTGCATTTCTCCAATAATTAGTGATCTTGAGCATTTTTTCATGTTTTGGCCATTTGTATTTCCTTTTTGGAGAAATATCTATTCAGGTCTTCTGCCCATTTTTTAATGGAATATTTACATTGTTTTTGTTTTTTTGGTGTTAAGTTGTATGAGTTTTTTATATTTTTTGGCTATTAACCCCTTATCAGTTCTTCTTTCTCAAGATTGCCATGGCTATTTGAGATCTTTTATGATTCCTTATAAAATTTTGGATTATTTGTTCTAGTTCTCTGAAAAATCCCATTGGTATTTTGAAAGAAATTGCTTTGAATCTATAAATTAGTTTGGTTAGTATGGCCATTTTAACAATGTTGACTCTTCCCACCTATGAACATGTTATAGGCTACCATTTATTTTTATCTTCTTTAATTTCTTTTTTCAATGACATAATTTCCTGAGAACATGTCTTTAACCTCCTTGGTTAATTTGATTCTTAGGTATTTATTGGTTTTGATGCAATTGTAAATGGGAGTGTTTTCTTAATTTCTCTTTCTTAAAGTTCATCATCAGTATATAAAAATGCAATCAACTTCTGGATATTAATTTTGTATTCTGCTACTTTGCTGAATTTATTAATCAGTTTTAATAGGTTTTTGGTGGAATCTTTAGAGTTTTCTATATATAGTATCATGTCATCTGCAAATAATGACAGTTTTTTTTCTTCCTTTCCAATAAAGTCATCTTCTTCAGCGACCTTCTACTGCACAAAGTTGTTGTTTGTTATCAACCTTATTAATTATGAAGAAACAATGTTTTAAGAATTTTACACCTAACAAGATATTTTGAATTTTTAAAAATTATACATAGGTATATTACTACATTTTAGTTACTTGTTTATGAAATTAGTTGATTGACAGTGTATAATTTTTTAATTTAAAATAAAATGAGATTAGCATTTTCATACAGAATAATTAATTTTTCAATAACAGATGACTGATGTACAGCAGGAGAATCCTGCATTTCTAAAATTGTTCACATATATATAATTTTTTAAAAGAAACTCTTGAATTGTAGGTACAAATTTTCTCTAAAGAATGATCTTTCCAATAGGGTGACTCACTGCAGACCCACCGCATTTTGAATCCCAAAATAAGGCCATATTTAATGAGCTTTCTCTTCGCATTTCTACTTCTACTACCACTCTCATCAAAGTCCAGGACAGGTGGGCCATCAACTCGAAGACCAATAGCAGGACAATCCCACTGACAAATTGCCTATGAAGTTAGAGAATGAATAATAAACATCAGCTCTAAAATCCATAACCTACATCCAGATAGGAGACAGCTACTAGCCACATTCCCTCTACCCCAAGAAAATGCTTTTAAACTGCCGATGGAAGTCAAGAATTAAAAAGCAAAATAAACAAACCAAAACACAATAGAATAGAAAATAACAGAATGCACTGAAAGTATTGATTCCGGTATGTATGTATGTATGTATGTATGTATGTATGTATGTATCCTAAGTCATAATGCAAGGTGAATTCCTTTGAGAACTGTTCTAAGAAGTCTAAAATAGTTACTTGAAGGAAAGGGAAAAGGAGTCAGTTAACAGTTTATGTCACACATAACAACAAGCCAGGGTTTAAGATCTAGTCACACCATCAATTAACTTACCAATTGAAATTACGGGTAGTCCAATTCACTCTAGGAATTTTTTGCTGCCCCAGGTTTGTTATTTGAAACCTGAACTCATTGCATTACCATTCTTTTACAGTTTCTCTCACCTCCGGGCAAGCAGCATCTTTCATTCACTTCTAGTAGATCTTTAAGGAATAAAGTACGCAGGTAAAAATAAAGAAAAGCCACATCACTCTTGCTTCTGTAACTAGATAGATATGGACAAAGAATAGTATTCTCAAGGGATAAAATCTCAAGGGATTAGAGAACATCTTAAACTAAGCTCCACTGTTCTTACAAATAAGAAAAAGTTATTGCTGTTGACATGAAGAGATTTGCTTGAGCCCACACAGCAATTTAGTGATAGATTTAGAGCAAGAAGCTTGGTCTTCATATTTTCAGACAAGAGTCCTCTCTGCTAACTCCACAGCCCCTAATAGAGAGGTGTGTGATAGTACTGAGGTGTGACTATGTTTTCATTAAATTTTGCATACTGGATCATCTGGAACATAGCAGGCAAATAGTAAATGTAGCTGATATTTCTCTACATTCTTTCTTGATTTTCCTGGAGTCAAAACATCTTGAGGGGAGAGGCTGAGTCCATTTGACATCACTAATCATACAGCAGTTGCCTAAGCAGGGTTGAAGGATGGTGACTCCAGGGGTATTCTGAGCAGTGTGTTTCTATATCTGTAACTTACTGTCACTTGATGGAGATAGTATCTGCAGTTTATTAAGGCATCCAAATAGAAAACAAAAGTGGTTTGAAATTTATAAATATTCTGTCAATTATACCTCAAAAGGCTGAAATTAGAAGGAGAAGGGGAGGGCGAAGGAAAAGGAAAAGAAAGAATTTTCTTGTCCTGAATTCCAATTCTACAAGGTGAACGGCCTAGTAAAGTTCTGGAAAACTTTCTACCTTTTTTTATGATGAGAATATCTAAATTCTACTCCCTTAGCACATTTCAGTTATATAATACAGTGTTATCAACTATGGTCACCATGTTTTACTTTAGATCCTTAGAACTTTTTCATCTTTTACTCAACAGTCTGTATCCTTTTAATAGCCTCTCCCTGTTTCTTCTATTCCCCAGACCCTGGCAACTACTTTTCTATTCTGTTTCTATGAGTTTGACTTTCTAAGGATTCCATGTAAGTGATACCATGCAGTATTTGTCTTTCTCTGTCTGGCTTATTTCACTTAGCACAATGCCCTCAAGTTTTATCCATGTTGTTGCAAATGGTGAGATTTCCTTCTCTCTCATGATTAAATAATATTCTATTGTGTGTATTCAGCACATCTTCTTTCATTCATTCATCTGTTGATGACCACTTACGTTTTTTCTATATCTTGGCAATTGTGAATAATGCTGCTATGAACATGGGGGTGCAGATATCTTTTCTAGTTAGTGTTCTTGTTTTCCTCAAATACCAGAAGTGGGATCGCTGGATTTATTTTTAATTTTCAAGGAATCTCCATACTGTTTTCCATAATGGCTATACCAATTTACATTCCTATCAAGAGATCGCAGGGTTCATTTTTCTCCACATCATCACCAACACTTATTATCTCTTATTTCTTGGTGACAGCCATCTCATTGTGGTTTCGATATGCATTTTCCTGATAATTAATGATATTGAGTACTTTTTCATGTACCTGTTGGTCATTTGTATGTCTTCTTTGGGAAAACATCTATTCAGATCTCTGTCCATTTTTAAGTTGAATTAATTAAATAATAATAATATATTAACAATATATATTAATATGTATCTTAATTTATTTTAAATAGATTTAAAATAAATTTCTAACACTCTTTTTCCTTGATACAAATCAAAACTTTTCTAAATTTCTCTTTCCAATGTGCAGAATAACTGAACAGAGTCCAAATTACAATACTGCCAATGTAAAGTTGGCAGGTGGTCCATGTCAAAATCCAGAAACTGTTAAAAATAAAAGCAGATCAATACAATTGTATTACTAAGGGTTCACAAACTGGGAGTCTTTAAACGAACAGTGTAATGATTCTCAGAGGCATGTTTATACGGTACACTTATATAGTGAAAACATGAAAGCTATTTAATCTGTATAATGATTGGTTATAGCATTTAAGTTTTTTCCAAATGACAGAAGATTGGTTAAAAGTGGTCATCATATGCCATTTTTGAAAAACAATTTAGGATTTTTAGAGAAATTATTTTTAGAGGCATTTATAAGAAACAATCCTAGTTAAGTTTCGTTCACATTGCAAAATGAACAATATTAGGTTTCACTTACATGGCTCAACTAGTTTTGCTGTTCAAGAAATTTTCAAGTCTGGTCTCCATTTTGTGTTTTATTTTAATGCCTCTATTCTTGTTCACTCAAGAAATTAACATAAGTTCTTTCCCTTACACAATGAACAAATGAGATAAGATACAAAGCACCTGCCCACAGAAATAGAACAAACAATCCTAAAATTTGCATGGAACCACAAAATACCTAGAATAGCCAAAGCAATCTTAGGAAAGAACAAAGTTGAAGATATTACGCTCTCTGATTTCAAACTATGTTACAAAGCCACAGTAATCAAAGCAGCATAGTACTGGCATAAAAACAGACACATATCAATGGAACAGAATAGAGAGCCCATAAATAAATGCATGCAGGTATGGTTGTCAACCAATTTTGACCAAGAACTGCAAGACAAACAAAAACTTTGTTTAGGGGTCTTTTTAGGAATTGCAAATCCAGGAGACAGAGATTTAAGTTGAAACCCAACTGTATTCTGAGGGGGAATGAAAGGGAGAGAATTTATAAAAACAGAAAAAGGGGAAATAGAAAGGACTTACACAAGTTGCTTTGAAAGAGCTGTGAATGGTGCTTACAAGCTGACTTACATTATATTATAAATGATTAACTGCTTATGTCCACTGGCAGGTGAAAATTTTATTTTTTAACAGAGTTCAGTGATGCAGAGCTAGTCCTAGGAACTGTATCATGATACAGTTGTTTGGTTTAGTCAAGTTCAAAAGTTCAGTTTCACATGGAGGGGGTATGTTAGGTCAGCTCCCCAGAGGCCTCCCAGCTCCATTTTAGATTGCTCTCTTGATAATACTAACTTCATTTTACTGCTTTTCTCTCACATGGTCAAAGAATTTATGACCAAGGAGCCAAGATTAGACAATGAGGAAAGGATAGTCTCTCCATAAATGGTGCTGGGAAAACTGGGCAGGTACATGAAAAAGAACAAAACTACAACGCTATCTTACATCATACACAAGAATAATCAAAATGGATTAAAAACATGAATGTAAGACCTGAAACCATAAAATTTCTAGAAGAAAACATAGGCAGTAATCTCCTTGACATCAGTCTTGGTGATGATTTTTTACAACTGACACTAAAAACAAAGTCAATAAAAGCAAAAATAAATTAATGGAATTACATCAAATTGAAAAATTTCTACATGGCAAAGAAAATCATCAACAAAATAAAAAGGTAACATATTGAATGAAAGAAAATATTTGCTAATCATAGCTCTAAAAATATTTGCTAATCATAATCTGCTAATCATAGCTCTGTAAATATCCAAAATATATAGAAATTATAAAACAATAACAAAATCCAACAATCTGATTAAAAAATGGGCAGAAGATCCGAAAAGATGATTTTCCAAAGAAGACATATGGATGGCCAATGGGTGCATGAAAAGGTGCTCAGCATCACTAATCATCAGGGAAAAGCAAATCAAAACCACTGTGAGATATCAACTCACAGCTATCAGAACAACTTGTATTAAAAAGACAAAAAATAACCAGTGTTGGCGAGGATGGGGAGGAAAGGGAATCCTTGTGTGCTGCTGGTGGAAATGTAAGTTGGTGTAGCCACTGTGAAAACGAGTATGGAGTTCCTTTAAAAAATTAAAAATAAAACTACCACTTCTGGGTATTTGTCTGAAGAAAACAAAAACTCTAACTAGAAAAGGTATCTGTATCCCCATGTTCATTGCAGTATTATTAACTATAGCCAAGATATGAAAACAACCTAAGTATCTATCTATGGAAGAATGAATAAAGAAAATGTAATATATATAATGGAATATTATTAAGCCATGAGAAAGAGGGAATTTCTGGCATATGCAACCCATGGATGAACTTTGAGAGCATTATGCTAAGTAAAATAAGTCAGACAGAGAAAGACAAAAACTGTATGACCTCACTTATAGGTGACTCTAGAAACAAATAACAAAAATACCCCCAACAAGTCATAGATACAGAGAACAGACTGGTGGCTGCCAGAGGAGGGTGTGGGTGGTCAAAATGAGAGAGTGGGTCAAAAGGTACTAACTTCCAGTTCTAAATAAGTCATGGGGATGTAATGTACAGCACGGTGACTACAGTTAATAAAATCGTATTGCATATTTGAAAGTTGCTTAGAGATTGGATCTTAAGCTCTAATCACAAGAAAAAAAAGTTTTATTATTATGTATGGTGATAGACGTTAACTAGACTTATTGTGTGATTATATTGCAATATGTACAAGTATCAATGTATTATGTTATATACCTGAAATTAATATAATATTATATATCAATTATATCTCAAATTTTTAAATTAATTTTGAACAGTATAATGCTGAAGCAGATATCCTCTCGAAAAAGCATCTCATCAAAGCTTCATTTAAAAGTATGGAATTCTTAGTTAATGAGAGCACCTAAATGAGAACTCAAATTGCCTCATTACACTTTAGTCACTGATTCATCAAATATTTATATGACAACTTTGTGCCAGACACTACTAGGTGCTGATTAGACCAAAAAAAAAACCAGACAGACATGGTCTCTGCCCTCACCAAGCTCATAGTCCAGGGTGGAAACATCACAAAAATTGAACAAGAAAAATATGTCATAATAAATTTCATTACATGCTTTTACAAAGAAAAAAATAATGGCATGCTTTGAGAGAGAGTAAAAAAGAAGGAGTGCTTAAAACAGGTTGGATGGTTAAGAAAAATCTCATAGAAGAGGTGACATTTAAGTAAAAACTAAAAGATGAGAAACCACTTGCTACAGTTGGCTGAGAGAGAAGCTTCAGAAAGAGGAAAAAGCATGTGAAAACTAAGATAGAAAAAAACCTGTATATTCCAGGACTGGAGAGAAGGCCTGGGTACTTGGAGCTTAGTGAGAAAAGAGTATGGCTTGCTTTGTCTTTAGCTTCACTCCTGAAAGAATAGCATAGGCTGCAGCCTAGGAACTAAAACAGATTAAGACTTCTCTGATCAAAAAGGTGAGCAGAACATCACCTAAATGAACGCCTTAACATGTGAGGTACTCAGAACTGTGCTTGGCTCATAGTAAGTGCTCAAAAAATATTGACTTCTTAAAAGGTAAGGATAGGAAGTCTTATTCCTCCTTCCCCCACCTTCTAGGTGTCCCCTTATGGGCCTCAGAGAATTGCCCAGGGTTCCAAGGAACAGAACTTGATAATAATCACACTACTTTTGCAGAAAAATTGCAAAAACTCAGACCAGTGAGAAATCAAGAAGCACCTGGAGGGTTGGAGAAACTCAGGTTTATTACACCCGTGGTCCCAGAAGAGCTAGTGCTCTGAAAATCTGGGCCCTGAACTTGGGCGCAATTTTGCTTTTATACCTGTATTGTTACAGTTGGCATGGGCTGATTTACAGACCCCTGGAATTGCTATGGGCTATGGGCAGTTACAGAGCATGGGATTTTCAAACAGGCACTAAAGCAATACATCTTAAGGGGAGGGTGAGTTCTCAGTTGATCCCCAGATCTTTGGCCTACGCAGCAAGCATATTTACAGAAGCAGAACAAAGAACTAATTAGAAATGTCGGCCATTTAAGTGGGAAATTCCTCTTCACTACCTGCCTCACAGAGGAATATGCATTTCTGAAACTGCACTGTTTATAAAATCAACTTAATACAAAGAATCTTTCCAGAGGGGATTTGGTTAGTGAGGAATCCTGGTTGAAAGTTACATATGGGTCTTGATTTATGAAGGATCTTTAACAAAACAATGCTCAGAGAAGTGAGCCATGTGAAGAGTCTCAGATGAGGCACAATGGATAGGGTAAGGGAAGTAGAGAGGTAGGCAACCAAGAAAAGACAGGTAGATGGTAAAATATGATCTGGTTCAGTATCTCTCAAACAGCCATATGTAAAGATCATCTGAAAAACTTGTTAAAACAGCCCCAGAACTTCTGATTTAGCAGACTGGAGGTGAGTCTTGAGAATTTGCATTCCATACGAAGTGCTAACCTGGGAATTGCACTTTGAGAACCACTGGTCTAGATTCTGGAAATGGGGGTAAAATTAAGTGGGACCAGATTGAGGAGCAGGTCATGCCCAAGTACAAGGTCTTTTTGGCAAAATTAGTCAACTCTAATAGAGGTGGGTGAGGGTTGGCTACTCACCTGCCCTGCACGCACCCTTTTTATCCAGAGGTTGAAGGCAAGTCTGCAGCAAGCAGACCTTTATTTGCAAAACAAATTCAGAAGTCCTGTTCTTTAAGTTTGAAAAAGACCTGCTATTTGTCCTTTTTAGTGTGCTTGGAGCACACTAGCCTAAGTTAATTCAGTTACTTAGGGTACAAGTCAGCCTCAGGGACCGCAAATCCTCTGAACCAATGGCTGGATGCAAGATGCTTAGAGATCAGGATTTGGATGCTGTCCTTAGGGTTATAGGCTTCCAGAACTCTGAATTTTTGTACTCTGTTCATGTAAGCATGGAAGCCAAAATCTTTGGAAGCTGAATTTTTTTTGGGGGGGGGCACTCTATTTCTTAAATATTTGATTTAAGGGTTATATTTCATTTTAAATACAAGGCACTAGAACAGGACTCCTTATCCAAAAGTTCCAATGTCACTATAGGACACGGGTTTACTTGAAAAATAGTTCCTATAAGGCCCAGGTATTTTAAAACTTAATTAATAATGGTTTCTATTTTAATGTAAATTCGCTTCACCAAAATTTTGTACTTTAATCAATCTGTGTATATAAAAATTTTATAAATTTTTAAATTTATAGTTTCTATTGTCACTGGTATATTATTGCAGTGTTAAAACAATGATGAATTATACGTACATCTCAACCAATTCCAAGAACATTTCTGATCCATGGGTTTCTTTATTTAATAAAAACTTTGTTTTATCATGAAGCCATACTCTCTCAAAATTTAAATTTCTATTATCAGCAGAAAAACAAATCACTTTACTTCAATGCTAAACTTTCTAGCTGAAACTATAATTTACAATGAAGTTAGATATTTCACCTTTAACAGAATGAGCTTCTAAAAATTTGCCTAGTTCCATAAATTGGATAAACAAAAAAATCACACTATTCTTGGAATTAACTCAAACATTTAGTGACACCAATAGAAAACGAACATTATTGAACTAGCCGCAAAGTTCTTTCTGCTAAGAGAGCCAATACATGAATGACAACATTTTACTTTTCACATGTTCACAAGAAACTTAGACTTGAAAGCAAGCAAAATTAATTTGGAAGAGCCATCATGTGATCTAAATGAGAATTCATGCTTCACAGGCTGATAAGTAAATATACCTCTGTATCTGCATGTGTTACATAGTCATCTTTAGGCACAGTTTTCTTTAAAGAACTACTAACGTTGGAAGTAGATAATGATTTTTCTTCAGTAAATTTGGGTCTTCTACTTTTCACATAGTTATTAATATTATTATAGCCACTCCTGGCCAAGGTAAATATTGATAAATACTTTGTGTAATTTATACATTCATCATTAACTTTCTTCAGAAACCAAAATTCATACTTAAATTTTCATTCTATAAGAATATTTAAAAAGCTTATTCTTGCTGAAGGAGATTATGGGGGGATTAACATACAATATAATAAACAGATGGTTATAGATTTATAAAATACATATATATAATACATATATATGTTTAAACAATAAATATATACTAAAAACACTAAAGCAATAGTGACTAGACTACTCTGTGCAGAGTGTGGCAGGACCTCTTAGCCTATTTCCTCCACTTATTGTGTAGACAGCTCACCTATAATTATGTGGCCTGGAGACTGTGCGGTTTTTCGATGGAAGCATGGGCCACGCCATAATTGGCAGATGTATCAAGTTGTCAGCAGTAGCAGCATCCCATCTTTCTCTGACCAACTTTCAAAGTAATTACAAAGTAATTACATAATTCCATTATGTTACCTTTTTTTTTTGTATGTGGTAGAACATTTGAGATCTCTCAGCAAATTTTAAGTATATATATCACATTCTAATTAACTATAGTCACCATGTTGTACATTAGGTATCCCGAACTTATTCATCTTATAATTGAGGGCTTGTACACTTTGATCAGTATCTCTCCTTTTTTCCTCCCCTCTAGCCTCTGGTACTCTCTGTTACTATGAGTTCAACATTTTTCTTTTTTTATATTGTACATGTAAGTGGGATCATAAATATTTGTCTTTCTGTGTCTGGTTTATTTTACTTAGCATAATATTCTCCAGTTGTCACAGATGGCAGAATTTCCTTCTTTTATAAGGCTAACTAATATTTCGGTGTGTATATACCTCTCACATCTTCTTCATCCATTTATCTGTTGATGTGCACCTAGGTTGTTTCCATATCTTGGCTACTATAAATAATGCTACAGTGAAAATGGAAGTGAAGGTATCTCTTCAAGATAATGATTTCATTTCTTTTGGCTATATGCCCAGAAGTGGAACTGCTGGATGATATCGTAGTTTTATTTATTTATTTATTTATTTATTTATTTATTTATTTGTGTATTTATTTTGACATTGGTTAACAAAATCCGGTAAGTTTCAATTTAACAGTAAGGGATACACACACACACACACACACACATACACACACACACACACATATATATATATATATTGCATTGTCTTATTATTTTTTCTTTTCTTTTTTATTAAGTTTATTGGGATAATACTGGTTAATACAATTTTATAATTTTCAGGTGTACATTATAATTTGACATCTGTATATTCTATTTTGTGATTACCACCTAAAGTCCAGTTTCCTTCAGCTACTGTATATTTGATCCCCTTTACCCACTTCACCCTTGCCCTCCCCCCCCCCATATTTGACCTTTTTATTCTGTCCACCTCTCCCCTCCTCCCCCACCCCTTACTTTGTGGTAACCACTAGTCCATTGTCCATGTCCTTGAGTCTCTGTTTGTTTGTTCTGCTCATTTGTTGCTTTTAGGTTTACACCCCACATATAAGGGATATCATGTGGTTTTCAACTTTTTCAGTCTGGCTTATTTTGCTTAGCATGATTTTCTCGAGGTCCATCCATGTTGTCACAAATGGTAGTATTTCATCTCTTCTTATGGCTGAGTAATATTCCATTGTATATATG